>CM032446.1:18343507-18616007 GCA_019049505.1 Pachyrhynchus sulphureomaculatus
ACGTAAACCTCATTCGTAGATTTCATGTAATTTTAAGAACTTTGTCATCGGGATATGACATAAATTATATAAAATTCGAAAAGTTTTGTGTTGATACTAGAAAATTATACCTTGATCTGTATTCGTGGTATTCCATGCCCGTTACTGTGCATAAAATTCTTGTACACAGCGTAGAAGTTATAAAGTCTTTTCTTCTTCCCATTGGACAACTCTCCGAAGAAGCCCAGGAGGCAAGAAATAAAGACTGTCGTAGATTCCGTGAACGGCACACCAGGAAGCGGTCACGTATTGCCACAAATACAGATCTTTTGAGAATGCTTTTAATTACGTCTGATCCTGTTATCAACTCGTATAGAGAATTATCGCGAAGAAAATTTACTTCTTTGCCATCGGAGGTTCTGCAGTTGATTATCCCACCTTCATTGCCATCCGAAACACCATCAGTAAGTCATCATCACGAATTAAATGAGGAGGATTATTGACTCTCTGAATATTCTACTGAATGGGAGAGCGGTGATGACGACTCATCTGATGGTGATTAGTAGGTTTAAGTATTTTTTTATTGTAATTATTATTCTTATTTTATTGTGTGTTGTAGTTGCTTATAATTTATGCCTTAGTATATAAGTTATTTAATATTATATTTCTTTTACTTATACACCTTGTTATTGTAAATAATTGATATATAGATACTGTTATTGTACTAATTTATTTTAAAAGAAATAATATTTTGTAAATTAATAAATGTGGGTACTATCATGATGATTTTTTTATTTTTTTCCTAGAAATTTCTTTGTAAACAAACATGATTGTGCTTTTCACACATAATGAGTAGGTAGACGTATGTAGCTAATTAAAGAACAATTAGCGACAATAGTGAACAAATGAGACACATTAGTAAACCACTTCCGTCTTGCAGCTACATATTTCGATTAATACACATACAGTACACATTTTTCAACTTTTTTTTTCTTAAAATAGCTTAAGATACCTGGAATATACATAAACAATTGAAATAAGTGAAGAAATAATATTGTCCCGCTAGCTTGTACTAGTCGAGACACTGTGCAGCGGTCTGAATCTTCGACACGTTGCTGTTTTTTCATATACAAATATTCATGTAAAATATACCTCACGTATTCTCTTTGATATCTTCACGATATCAGCTGTCTTTCTCACTTTCACTTTGCGGTCATACAGAATAATATTGTGGATCTTTTAAATGTTTTTAGAGTGACCGCCTCGTTTAGACGTCCGGAACGTAGTGCATCATGGAGGCTTGTACGACCGCATTTAAGTTCACTAAACCATCGACATATAGTTGCTTTGGTCGGAACAGATGTATCATAACACTTCTCAGGCTGTTATTTCTTCCAGTCAAAAAGCAATGTTTGATTAACACACGAGATTCTTTTTTGTTCCATCGTTTTGGAAAAATCTAAAATAGCGCTACTCAGACACGAACCTTCTGAGAGTTGATACTAACTGAAAATCATACATTTTTTTGTCAGTGCTGCCAGTTCTCAGGAAGTCTCGGGATTTTTCACCCCATGTAATATTTAAAATTTTGAGACGTTAACAAGGTTCACTATTTAATATCGAGAAACATTATATTTTTTTAGAGCTGAATCACAAATGGAGTATCCAGTTCTTCGCACTTATATAAGTAACTTTTATAGAGGTTCACTTATAATTTACAATTCTAGTTACGCTAAAGTACTACCAGCAACAGAAGCGGAAGTAATTTTAATTTGGTTTGGATGGTATGGTAGCAGTCTGTTTTTTATATATATTTTAGGTAAATAGAAACTAACCTGGTGTATGTAAAATGAGGAGAACGGCCACTTTTGGACCCTACCAAGTATGTGCCTGTCAGTATGTTTATGGTACCATTGACAAAGTGTGATCCAATTTCTCTTTCTTTCTCTTAGGATTCTAATTTACATGTGGCTGCATCGTTTGCATGGATCAGTTATTTCATAAATGAAACGTTAAAATCTCATTGTAAGAAAAAACTTTTAGTTATAACAGGCTGCCAATAAAAATATCTGCAGGTAGCTGGAAGTTTCTGAAAATTTCGTCGTGCGAAATTCGTCAATTTAGTTTTTAAATTTTTCAACTGTTACCTTGCACAGATATGTTGCTAATGAGGCAATGCCATTTCCGGCGTAAACCTTCTGACACCCTTATAAAACCAAGCTGCCCTTATAAAGGCAGTAATCGAGCTTTAAGAGGGTCAGTCTATCCGACTCCTAATAGCACAGACCGAAAACTAAACCAAGAACTAGACCAGAGATCAAGAGAGAAACCGTTCTAAGCGAGGCTTCGATCTAACTCCACGCTGCCTGTCTTGTGCCGTGATTCCCGACTCGTAAGTCCCATGATTTTCAGTCCGTATAATCGGCATTGAGTTGAAATTGAAACAGATTCCCTCTGCCGTCTGTCCTTTAGAGCTTCTTACGGATTTCGGGCATATAATGAGGGGCCCAAAAAATGAATTGCTACATTTAATTATTGAAGGCAAAATAAAGGGCAAGCGATCGATTGGAAGACGACAAAATTCTTGGCTGAAAGACATGCAAAAGTGTGTTGGATATAATATTTTTCGAACAGCAGTTGCTAAGGTTTGTTTAGCTATATGAATCGTTAATCGTCGTGAGGGGACGGCACAGTAAGAAGGAGACTAGATAGATGCATCCACTAAGTACTATTTGTATTGAATTTTGTCTTATTGTGATTGAAGCATATTCGTCTATGTTTGTTATGATTTGGGTTTCATTATACTTCATGTTAAAGCCTATTTTCCTGACTTGTGTCTCTAGCTCCCCAACAATTTCCTTTAGACCTTTTTTCTGTGTTTAATGAAGATAATCTCGTCCACATATTTTAGGTGATTTAAGACTGCCCACAAATTTTTATACCTCGTACTTTCCAGAACAATTTCTTGAAGATTTCCGCCAGCGTCTGATTAAATTGAAAATTTTTGCGGACATTGGTCTCTCCTATATAATACCTTGTCTCAAGTACCAGGTGTACAAGTATGAAATGCGAATCTTTTTTCTAAAAAAATATGTTAAATTCGGAAGAATTTATACAATTTTCCCATCTTTCGGGCAATTTGTGAATACCAGGCCAGTAAAAATCTTTCCCTTTTGCTGCGAACCATTCATCGAGCCATTTTTTCACATCTTCGTACGAACCAAAGCGCTGCTCAGAAAGTGCGTGACCCATCGATGCAAACAAGTGGTAATCGGAAGGAGCCAAGTCTGGTGAGTAAGCCGCATGGGGTAGAACTTCCCAGCTGAGTGCTTCCAACGTGTCGTGAACTGGTTTTGCCATATGTGATGAAGCATTGTCACGAAGAAAAATGACTTTGTGTTGCCTCTTTCGGTATTCTGGCCTTTTTTCAAGCAGCGAACGGTTCAAATCGGTCAATTGTTGTTGGTAACGTTTGGTATTAACCGTTTCCCCAGGTTTTAACAGCTTATAATAGACCACGCCCCTCCAGTCCCACCAAACATAGAGCATCGTCTTTCTGCCAAAGCGATTGGGTCTTGCGGTCGATGTGGATGGTGCGTTTGGCTCTACCCCCGATTTTTTGCGCTTGGGATTCTCAAAATAAATCCACTTTTCATCCCCTGTAACTAGGCGATGCAAAAACGACTTCCTTTTGTACCGAGCGAGCAAAATGTCACACGTGTTTTTGCGCTTTTCCATTTGCCTGTCGTTCAACTCATGTGGTCCCTATCTACCGGTCTTCTGAATCTTTCCCATCTCTCGTGGCCGATTGGAAACAGCTTGTTGATTAAAGCCCAATTGCTCGGCAAGTTGTTTTTGTGTTTGCGAATCATCTTCGTCCAATAATGCTTGCAATTCCACATCTTCGTATTTTTTTTGGTGGTTTTCCAGGTTCCTTGTCTGCAACATCGAAGTCACCACTTTTGAAACACCGACACTATCGTTCACACGTATCTTACGATGGAGCATGTTCATCATAAGCTTCTCGAAGTAATCGGTATGATTCAACAGCAGTTTTCTTCAAATGAAAACAAAAAATTAATGCTGTCGGCGAATGCTCTTTGTTCGGTATAAATTTCGACATATTGAACACAATTACACAACACTATGCACACACTTTTCCAATTTATCACCCGTGCGCGTCTAACACTTGTTGATGACACAACAAAATGGCGCAGTGTCAAATCTTTATAGCACAAACTGCATTGATGCACCATCTGTTGCCTGAAATCCGCATTTCATACTTGTACACCTGGTATACTGTCTCGGTACCTTTATATATATTGATTCTTGTTAAGACTTTTTTTTTATATATGTTAGTTAACAGATCTGGGTATCTACAGTCCCTGGCCAAATTATTAGACGCACTGTATTTTTTTTAGTAATTTTATGTTTCTTAAGAGTTTTTATGCAATAATGGTATATTTAAACTACAATATTATTGATTTTTATTTAAAAGAATTGTTGTAGACTACATATTTGTATTTATTTTTAACATATGGCAACACTGTGTTGACAAAGTGATACATGAACGTAAATAAGTACAAACCTGTATCAGCCGCGATCGGAATCGAGTCAGGTACGGACGTGTTTCTGTGGCTTTATGGACTGTGATTGTTTGTTTAACAGTTTTAAACTACTCAGTTATTAGTTTATTTTGTATGCAGTGTTTTAAAAAAGTAATTGGACTATTTTCATTATGGGTAGAAAAGGCGATCTTTCACCACGTAAAAAAGCTGAAGTGAAGGCGCTTGTGATTGCGAAAACATTTACAAACCGAGAAATATCACGAAGATTGGAGGTTTCTGAAGCTAGTGTACGACGCATAAAAAAGAAAATTGAGTCAGGGAAGGAATTAAGCCCGAAAAGAAAGAAAATATGCGGTAGAAAACCAATTTTCACTCCACGGTCAGAGAGATGTTTGAAGAAAATTTGTGTAGAAAACAGATTTGCTACCACAAAGGTAATCACAACTCCAGGATGCTAGCGTAAATGCTTCTGAGCGCACTGTTCGAAGAAAATTGAAAGAATTAGATTTTAAGGCCTGTCGCCCCGCCAGGAAGCCCAAGTTAACAGCTGCAATGAAAGCAAAGCGCCTGAAGTGGACCAAACAATGGCAAGACAAAGATGTGGACTTCTGGAGATCGGTAAGATACAGCAATTTAATCAACAATTGATATATTATTATCATTTTCAGTTAAAAAAGGCAAATAAACATGGAAGTTTATATATTTTTCCTATTTTTGACAGGTCTGCTTCAGTGACGAAAGCACATTCGAAAGTTTGCAGAATAAAGCTCAATATGTGCGTCGTCGTCATGGAGAAATGTTTCATCCTGATTGTGTCGTCCCGACGGTTAAACATCCCACCAAAGTGATGATTTGGTCAGTCATCAGCGGCAAGGGCACTGGACGTCTGTACGTCCTCAAAGGAATAATGAGGCAAGATCAGTACAAAGAAGTATTACAAAATCGGTTGATTCCGCAGCTCAGAGAATGGTTTCCAAATGGGGAACCATTCACTTTCATGCAAGATGGAGCTCCCTGCCACACTGCTCGGTCTGTTAAAGCTTTTTTGGCAGAAAAAAATATCCCTCTGTTGGATTGGCCCTGATATGAACCCCATTGAAAATGTGTGGGAGCTGATGAAAAGAGAAGTGGCTAAAGATGTGATTACCAACAAAACCCAGCTCCTAGAAAAGATTATTCATGTGTGGAATCATCATCCTCAAATGCAGGAGACAGTACAATCTTGCATTGATAGCATGCCGCGCAGAATTAAAGCTTTGATAGCGGCTAAGGTGGCTCAACTAAATATTGACTTTTACTAACATTAATTTCACTTTTCTTTAAAACTTAATAAACTTATGCTTTTCTAAATTAATGCTGTTTTATTTATGTCAAATAAATAGGTAATTGATTGGATAATATAAAAAATAAAAAACAAATCAATTTAAAATAATAAAACGGTACAATATCACTCGGTAATTAATATTTTACATGAAATCTTGCAGTGCGTCTAATAATTTGGCCAGGGACTGTATAATATATTCGGTCGTTTTGCAGAAAATTCTGTACAGCCCACGCTACATTAACTAATACTTGTATTTGCAGCAATGATAATGGAAATAATGAAAGGAAAAACATCCGCAGCTCATAAATACGTTGAACTAGAAATGCAACTTAAGGACTACATGCGTCACAAACAATTACCCATCAATATGCAGCAGAGGGTCCTTACTTACTACGAATTCAGATTTCAGAAGAGCTATTTTCGAGAGAGTGAAATACTGGACACGATATCAGAGCAATTGAGACAAGTAGGTATCCGGTCTTTTAAGTCGGGATTACCAGATTAGTTTAATATTTTTTTTTTTATGATCAATTTAGCTAACATAGTCACTAATAAAGCAGCTCAGAATGTTTATTGTAAATTAATCTTCTCCCCAACAAATGAGCAGAACATTTGTGGTGTTAGGTTTAGGTTTAAAGAGAATGGGTTTTGTACTCCTCCACGGTATCTCTTCAGTTTACGGTGGTTGTTACTGTATGGTATAGGCAAGTCTAGGGCATTCGTTAGCAAGTGGCTGAAACAATACTCTCGGTTTAAAAATGCTGATGATCTATCAGAACGTAATTCGAGAGGAAAAGTGTCCGACTAGCACGAAAAAAGCATTATTAACATATTTTTCCGATATCCTTAATTAACTTTGCGCCAAGGGGCGCAAAAACTAAAGCAGATAAGTTTGGATATATAGTATAAATCGATTCGCACTCATCTCCGGGTTAACGATTTCAAGTGGCGGAGTATAATCATCAGCAGCATCATTGTTATCTTTATACCGATAGATGACTTCAACAACATTACGGATTCCTGTAACGATGCTATTAATAGAACTTGGTGGCGATGACGATAGATAGCGCCACTTGTGATCTTACAATTTTGCTTTTCCCGCTAAAGCAAAAGTGAGGTTAGGTACGAATTTTTATGCCGGAACTGTCATAATCCCTCTACCTGCTACTAATCTCGGACAACTTAGAAAATTGGTTCATGTAGTATGTATTAGTGATGTGCCGGATATCCGTATCCGTATTCGTATCCGCGGTTATCCGAGGGAGGAGAAAGATCTGTATCTGTATCTGTTACTTTTTGGTGGATCTCGAACGGATCTTTTATATTATTAAATTTCATTACAAATACGAAATTCTAAATTTAGGTGATTAGGTAGCAATGAAATACTATTAAATTCCATTTAAAATATTTTTTATTTCTTAAAATCACATATTTGGCACATTTATATGGCAAAAATAAAATATTTAAACATTCTTTGTTACTAATAGTTCCTCAAAGGTTCCCATAAGGTACTTAAAGGTCTTTACAATGATATCACAAATCTTTGTGATATGCTTATTAAAATAATGAAATATTTGTATAGAAAGTTATAACATATTAATTAAATTATCTTTATGATAATTTTAAATCTCCGTGACATTCGAAAATACTAATAAAAATAATTATTCTTACACTTAACAGCATTAATTTGTACTTCTAAGTGTTAACATTAGATGAAAAAACAATCACACTTTCAGGAACTTAAAAATATTATATGTCATAATCAAAATTAAGTAATGGTAAATTGTACTTCAAAAAGAGTAATTTGGCAGCTTTGTCCCCCAAAAATCTATTACGATGAGGATCATAAACAATTCCTGCTGCACTGAAAAACTGCTCACTTGGAACGCTCGTTGCAGGTGACGATAAATATGTGCGAGCGATGTGACTGAGACCTCCAAACTTTTTACTGTTAATCTGCCAATACTGTAATGGATCTTGGTCTCTTGATAATCTTTTTTCTCTGGCATATTCTGTGAGCAAATTAGCTTTCGTATCTGATGTTTGATTTTCAGATTCCTCATTGTCATCGTCACTATCTAACATATTGGCCATATAATCTTCTAAACTATTGCAATGTTTTTCTAACAAGAATTGGTTTGTCTGTAGTACAGTACAGTACAGACTCTGTACTAATTATAGTTGTTGTGAGATTTACTTCAGTTTCTAAAGCTGTAAGTAATTTCTGTTTTATTTCTTTGATGAGAAAGTCACTGAAGAATTTACCTTTGTATCGTGGGTCTAAAAATGTAGCTAGTTGGAACAATACGTTTTTGTCAATTTCAGAAAAACGATAATCTAATTCATTCTTCAAAGAAGACACAAAATCAGGAACGGCGGATGTACGGATGTTGAGATTTTCCCCACTATTAGCAGAAATTTGAATCTCGTCATATACTTTGTTTAATGCTCGTACTACAGGAATAACGTCGGATATACATACGTTTTGTGAGCTTAATTTTTTTGTGGTATCCTCCAGAGGCTTCAGCACTCTTACCAATTCCTGAACTAAACTCCATTCTTCGGCATCAAGCTGTTCTATATTTTATTATTAGAAGAATAAAGCGACAGGGAATCCTTGATGCAATCAAGTCTTTCCAACATATAATAGCTGGAATTTCAGCGTGTCGGTGAGTCAAAATTTTTAAAACTTTTTGATTGAGTCGAACTTTTTTCTAATTCTTGCTTTGCCATTGTAGAATGGTTAAAATCTCCTGCAATTTTACTACATTTTGTAAGTAATATGGAGATTGTATCAACTTTTTCAATAGCTTCTTTGACCACCAGATGCAACTGATGTGCTGTACAGTCGATATTACTTATTTCAGATAAAGTACAGACACGCTTCATATTGGATCCCCCATCTCTTACCATGCAATGGATATTTTGTTTCGGAATTCCCCATTCTTCTAACATACTTTGAAATGTTTCCGATATAACATATAATCTCCCGTGTGATGTTCTTCAAGAACCTCCGCTTTCAAAACGATATTTTTTCGTATAAAATCTTTGGTAATACCATGACATGTTAAGGATAACAATGAAACTCCTGATGAACAATCTAACCAGATATCTGATGTGAAGGAAACTTTCTCAAAATCTTGCAACATGTTCTTTATTTTCGATGACACTTTATCGTAAAGTTCGCTGCAAACAAGATCCGTAAAATATTTTCTACCTTTTAAAACATAATTTGGAACAACATGGTCCATCAATCGTCGGAACCCTAATTCTTCTACGTGTTGAAAAGGTAAATCAGATAAAGCTAACATTTCAGCAATTAAATAGTCAATTTTTATTGATTTGGGGTTTGTATTATTCCACATTTTGACTTTCTCTATGTATTCTGTAAAATAACATTTTTTTACTTAAATAATGAAATCTTTTAACTAAACACACAAACGTAATCTATGCTGCCCGTGTCACACTAAACAAACACTAAACTATAAACAAAACAAAAATCCGCGCAGTGCAAATCGAAACATGTCCTATCACCAACGCAAAGCGTCAACTGTCGTTTCAAGATCACGCGCACCGACACAGACTGAATAAGAAAGTTGAGGTCCGTATCCGTATTCGCGGATCTAGACACCAATGATCCGTATTCGTATCCGTATCCGCGGATTTATATTTTTAACGATCCGGCACATCTCTGGTATGTATGTAAATAGGTGTAACAATAATACTATTATTATAAATGAAAAAAAAGACTCGAGCAATTTATGTAATTCATATAATTACACAAAAACTTTTATTTGGATCTTAAATTTAAATTCCAGGCCCAAATGTCAAATTTTTGAATGTAACAATCGATTTTTCAGTTAATTAATTTATCAAACTGCTCCCATGTTTGCGGCTCTGCTCCCAAACATACTCTGCATTTGTTGCAACCTTGATTCGTTGAAACATCTAAGAACGGTTGGCAATTTGAGTCTATTGTACAAGTATTTTCATGGAAAGTGCTCGATGGATGTAGCCCGCTTCATTCCTCCCAGAGCGGTGCATGCTAGAAATACAGGTCGCGCTAATACTTCACATTCTCATCGGGTTCCGCTTTTTACTCCCCTTACAACCCGTTTCAAGCAGTCTTTCATATAGAGAGCCTAATCCCCTTTGAATAATTTGCCCAGGACTGTGTTTCAGACCGAGTACAATTTACAGCGATTCAAGACCAATGTGAATCGCTTTTTCCGCACACGTGTCGCTCCTGTAGCGCTTTAGGACTTTCCCCGTAGCCCGCAAGCTAGGATCATTAAAAAAAAAACAGTTTAAAACAATGTTTTCTAGCTTATATTTTTTTTTTTTCAGGAAATAAATATGCATGCTTGCAGAAAACTAGTCGAAAATGTAATATTCTTCAGAAATCTACCATTGAATTTACTTGTACGAATAATATCCTGTTTAAAGATAGAAGTGTATTTAGTGAATGATATAATAATAAGAGCAAATACTCCGGGAAGCAGCATGTACTTTATTTCTACCGGTACGGTGGCAATTTACACAAAATCAGGTAAAGAGGTAAGACTCCTACGTCAGTGTTAAGAGTTTACACGAGGCACAACCTCTTAATCTTAATCAATAATTAATCATACTTTTTGCCTTTAAATTGTATATACCGGGTGTCCCATAAATAAGTTCAGACAAAGAAACATGCATACCTAAAACCTATACTTCCATTTACTTACAATTGTGCCAATTTAGGTGGTAGTTTAAAAACCACGATAATAGCGAGCATCATATTCTTGACAAATCTTAGTGTATAATTGAAGTAAGCCATAAGAGGGTTAACCCTGTTTAAGTACGCTTCATGCGAAAAAATCAAATAAAGTAACCAAAAATTCAACGCTCTGTGAACCACTTGTGAAATTAATTTTAAGTCATAATGTAAACAAAATTACGTTCTAACCAAGTTTCTAAACTACCCACTAAATTTCTTTACTGTTCAAAAAATAGTAGATTGGAGCTCTTAAGAGTGTTCAGGTTCTACAAAATAGATGGCGCTACATGGAAGATAGACACAATTTTTAAGCAGTTCTGGATATACAGGGTGTCCCAGTATTCCGTGTACCTAGCTTATCCTAGTCAAAAAATTCGTTGAGGTACAGGATGTCAAAGTTATACTTTTAGCTTTCTTAATAATTGTACTATTTGCACAAGATTCGATGCTTAGGGGTTTTCTGAGATGATTAATCAAAATCAGCTCACAGTTTTGTTGTAATTGTAAGGGGCGCCACTTAGTACACTGTGTATACTTTTAAATTGTCATAACTTTTTTATACCACTCTGTATGATATTTTTAATTAAATATTCGTATTTTCCGCCTTGCTCTGTCTAAAAAAAACTCTCTTGGTAAATGTTGCTCCGAGCAACAATTTCTGAGATAATGGGATGTTTGTTACCATTTTTTAATTCCATTGTCGAAGTCGCAAATGCGTTCCTTCACACTTCATCCAGGCTTAGGACAGGTCCAGAAGAATAGTCGTTGACATTTAGAGCATGGTTAAAGCCAAACAGGCTAACAACAATAATAAATTTAAAGACCAATGGGCCAACAACAGTAAGAATGTAAAAACCAACTGGCTAAGGGCGTAAAAGATTACCACAAATTGATAAATTCGAAAAAAGTTTAATTGCTGAACTGAGAAGGTATTGGGATCACAATAAGTGTTCAATATGGCCGCCACCTTAATGCATAAATTAATACGTCGCAGAATATCTCTTCTCTTCTTAAAATGTCTTCATCTCGTAAAGCGTTAGCAGCATTCTGAATCCTATTGCTCAATGTTGTCGATTTGAACTTGATAAACTTTCGATTTCAATGCACCCCAAAGGAAAAAAATCGCATGGATTTAAATCTAGGGAACGAGATGGCCAGTCAATAGGAGCATCTTCACCTCTTCCGATCCGTTTATCTGGGTAACTTTAATATTCCCGTTTGACGTTCAATTAAACGAGTGCTGATTCCAGGATTATCGTGTACAATTTCGAGGATTTTCTTTTCAACATCGGGTGCTCTAGCTTGTGAAGGGCGCCCAGCATTATTCCTGATCGGCTTAAATTGTCCAATTTTTCGAAATTGTCTCTGAATATTGGCAAAAGTCTGATGGTTAGGAGTCCGACGATGCGGAAATATTTCATGATATACGCGAGCACTTTTGCGACCGTTGTCGTTATAAGAACTAAACACGAAAATGTCAGTTTGCTCACCAAAAGTATACTCCATAATAGTCTAGATTTAAAACACTGTTGAGTTTGAGAAGGGATTAATTCTCGTTAATAGTCGTTGTTTGATATCTGTCAAAAACTACTTTCTGTCAGTATTACTACAAGCCAGTTAAGTCATAGAACATATGATATCTTACATCATTGCCAGAGTGTGTTTTGAGCCTTGCCAAGTAACTATACAATGTTCTTCATATTATATAGTTACTTGGCAACGTGTGGAGGAACGCATTTGCGAATTTGACAATGGAATTGAATCGTTCATTTCAAAAACCACATAAGTCAAAATTTAGCAAAATTGAGTTTTTGCTAGGAAACGTCTCCTCAAGGGATTATATGCAAAAGCCACGTAAGTCGTATTTACGGTTAACGAATTGCCGCCTATCCACTTCCACCGTTTGTTGCAAAAACCACATTAGTCACAGACTTATGTTGTTTTTGCACGGATTTTCTAGCGAGGGTTTGAGTTGAGTGGGAGATAAAAAAGTGTTATCTCTGTTCAGATACCAGTCAAATTGATGGCAAACCGATCCCAAACTATCCAACTCATGCGCACTTTGATATGGGGACATTTAGGAAAAAGCACGTGTTTCGGACGATTTGCAACGGTTTAAAACCGTTTCTTACTGTTTCGTTAACAGTTACTTTCGGCTACAGTAAGAAGTGTGTACGATTTTGAGCGTGACAAGTTAGTTGCCGTCTAAAAAACAAAATATGTGTGATCAATCGAATTTATCTAGTGACGGAGAGGACTTACAACCTTTAAAAAGAGACAACGACATCCACAGAAATATAAAAGGTCTTTTTATCAAAAATGCAAAGTCAAGGGACTGGAACACAAAAATTGGAAGGGAAAAGTCTTGCCGGCACGTGTTACTGGAGCCAATTGCAGGTAATAATTTTACATAAATACTGTAGGCAAATATTATTAATGCGATATTGTTTTGTTTTAAGATGTAAAATGGCTTGTTTCGAACAATTAACTCAAGATGATTTGGATTTCTGTACCAATAAGATGAACACATTTCATAATAAAAATGAGCAGGATATTTATTTGCAACAGCTCATAGAAAAAAAAAATGTAAAATGTCACAGACCACGTAAAGAAGGAGCAGTACCAAGGCAATTTTCTTGTAAATATTCTATTATTACAGAAAGTAAAAAAGTACTCGTTTGTAAAAAAGCTTTTTGCTCTGCTAATGGTGTAACGGAAAATCGTGTTAGACGCCTTTCAACTTTACTTCAACGATCCCAAGTTCCCCGTGATAAACGAGGACAGCATCAAAAGCCGAACACCACTCCCCCAGAAGTTTTAAAAGTTATCCATGATCATATTCTTGCTTTTCCTAGAAAGCGGACCCACTACTCAGGTAGGGATATAGAATATTTAGATGCCCGTTTAAATGTGAAAAATATGTATGAATTGTTTAGGAGGAAACACCCAGAGTTAAATGTAAAGTATGCATTTTACGCCAATTATTTTAAAAGTACATTCTCTTTAAGATTTGGAAGACCGCAAGTCGATACATGCGTAATTTGTGAAGAGTTGTCGGTAAAAATACGAAGCCTTACTTTAGGACAGAATGCAAAAAAAGCAACTGAGGCAGAACTTATGGTTCATAAAAGAAGGGCCAAAAAATTTTACAATAAAATATCTGCCGTAAAAGAAATCTGCAAATCTCGTAACGACGTGGCCGCTTTAACAATCGACTTTATGCAGAATTTGCCTTTACCAAACCTACCAATACAGGAACTATTTTATTTAAGACAACTATGGGTCAACTGCTTTGGAATCAAGAACCTGAAAACCAACGAATCAGTTTTTTATGTTTATCATGAAGGCTTGGCTCGCAAAGGTGCTAACGAAGTCTGCTCTATGATTCTACATTACCTGGACAATTTTTTGGACGAAAATATTTCTGAGTTGTATCTATTTTCAGATAATTGTCCTGGTCAAAATAAGAACCATACGGTGATTAGATTTTTATTGGCTCTGACAGATACCAAGCGTTTTTCAAAAATTAAACATTACTTCCTGTAAGAGGCCACTCATTTTTACCCAATGACCAAGACTTTGGTGTTATAAAGAAAAAAATTAAAAAGTGTGACCGCATATATGTTCCTCAGGAATATTATACCATTATGTCGGAAGCAAGTCCAAAGTTTACCGTCTTTATGTTGTCAACAAGTCAGATTATGGAGTTCTCAAAATGGTGGACCATATATTATAAAAGAACATGTTTATCCAATGAAAGTTTTGGAAAAAAATATACCTAAGGAACGCAAAATATCATTCTCACCATGTTCTTATATGGCATTCCACTATGACCACAATAAAAAAGGAGTTGTAGTTACTAAAGAATATATTGACGGTTTAACTTGCCACACATTTAATCTAGCTCGAAATAGAGCTATCGATATATCCCTACCGACCGTAAAGGCTTATCCCAGTGGCAATGTTCCTATAAACCCCAAAAAAAAATAGAAAATATTAAGCAAGTTAGAAATAGTATCCTTGAACAGCATATTCCATTTTAGGACAGGATTTTCCACTGGCCTACCGCGGAAGGACAGAACCAGGAAGAATATTATGTCGAAAATGACCACGAGTTTGATTATGTGCCTTAATTAATTATTAAAATCAGGAATATTATTGTTTGTTTGTATTTTGAAGCATTTTTAATAAACCCTTTTGACAGTTTGTTGATTTGTTTTCTTTTAAAGAAGGAAAATGATAACTTCAAAATTATATTCAGTGCAAAAACCACCTAAGTCTCAAGAAAAAAAAATTTTTTTCTTAATAACAACGAAAATAAACTACATGTATTATGTGATAAACTATGTAACTACTTAAATAATTTGAATTATTATTTAAATTTTTTCCTCTTATAAAGGATAGTTTTAGTTTAATAAAGTTTTTTTCGCCTACTGAAAATTTTACTTTTTTGACTTATGTGGTTTTTGAAATGAACGATTCAATTAAAAAATGGAAACAAACATCCCACTATCTCAGAAACTGTTGCTCAGAGCAACATTTACCAAGAGAGCTTTTTTAGACAGGGGAAGGCGAAGAATACGAATATTTAATTAAAAATATCATACAGAGTGGTATAAAAAAGTTATGACAATTTAAAAGTATATACGGTGCAATAAGTGGCGCTCCCTACAATTTACAAAAAAACTGTGACCTGATTTCGATTTCTCATCTCAGAAAACCCCTTAGCACCGAATCTTGTACGAATAGTACAATTATTAGGAAAGCTACTTAAGAAAAACTAAAATAAAAGTATAACTTTGACACCCTGTATCTCAAAAATTACGAATTTTTGGACTAGGGTAAGTTGGGTTAAATGGTCATATTTTCATTCCAGAAATCCACATTAACTCAATGTACACGGAATACTGGGATACCCTGTATTTATAGCCCGAAGCTTATGCTGTATTCTGGTGGGATCAGCTGGGTGTAGGGTATTATAAGCTGCTCCAAACCAATGAAACTATTATTGGGGAACGTACCGACAACAATTGATGCAATTGAGCCGAGCCTTGAAAAAAAACGACCGCAATATGCCAAAAGACATGACAAAGTGATTTTTCAGTATGACCACACTCGGCCACATGTTTGCAAAATCCATCAAGGAAACACTAGGAGCGCTTGGATGGGATGTCCTACCCGCCGTACTCACCAGACATTGCTCCTTCTGATTATCATTTGTTCTTATCGATGACGCACGGTCTCTTTGAACAGTGCTTCCATTCTTATGAGGATACCAAAAAATGAATCGATTCGTGGATAGCCTCAAAAGACAAGTCGTTCTTCCAACGTGTTATTCATGTGCTGCCGCAAAGATGGACGAAAGTAGTGGTTAGCAATGGACAATACTTTGAATAATCAATTTGTTATCATTTTTTTACAATAATGCGATATTTTTCCTGAAAAAACCATCAAAATTAATTCACACACCAGGGGCGGACTAAGGCCTAGGCAACCTAGGCACGTGCCTAGGGCTCGTAATTTTTGGGGCCCAAAAATTAGGTTTTTAATTTTTATAATTAATTTTTATTTTTATTTAACAGAAAAACGTGATATTCATAATTATTGCTGAAACGTATCCAAATTATGCCGAATCGTTGATTGATAAAGTCGACAAGTGTGGACGAGCGTTCCCGTGCTTATGCATCCACGCCCGCGAGTGTCGATGTGTGTAAATACGATCGAGCCTCGCGCCTATCGAGCCTTTACTATGAACGTGTTTAAAAAGTCAAACGTAGCTATTTAAAATCAGTGTCTCCTGAATGTATTGCATCTTATGTGAGTTGTGATTGAAAATTGTGTAATTAAAACTTAAGTACCTAGACTTGATTGCAAATAGATTGTTTTGGATTCATAGTTAATACTTTCTGGAATTCCCAAAAAAAATGTAAGTTTTTATAAAAGTATTACATTATTTAATTAAAATAATATATAATATAAAATACCACAAATTGTGATTTTGTTTGTGATTGTGATATTGAGTAAAAATAAATTTAATTGAAGATCATTTTCTTCTTTCTTTTTAGTACGTGGTCTTTAAATGAGTTCCTATAAACATTTAAGTGGAAGTGAAAAAAGAAAACGAAAAGCAGATCGAGATAAAGTGGCAAAACAAATGAAAAGATCGTTGGACAAATTTTTAACTGTAGATAGAGAACAATTACAACAATCGTCATCATTTTCACAAATTTCACCTGCTCAAACTCCAGAAACATCATTTGTGTCCGAAACTATTCTGCAAAAAGACCAGCAGGAAAAACCAAGCAATTCCGTTTGTGAAGATGAAACAAAAGGAGAAAATATAAATTTAAAATCATCTCAAAGTAATGATGAAACTAAGAGTTTTGTAAACGATATTGCATTATGGCCAGAATACTTAACAGACCATGCGAGAGTATTATATAAAAAATCCACCAAAATCAATAAATGGATCTTTGGAATCTATTCGATGCAACGAAGGGTCAAAACAAATCAAAAGAAAATTAACTATTGCCTCCTTCTTCAGAACAATTAATAGCGGGGAAAAAGTTAAAAGAGACTGGTTGGCTTATACTGAAACCAACAACTTATTATACTGTTACGTCTGTAAATTATTTTCCAAGCAAACAACGCTAATGACAAAAGGGACGAATGATTGGAAAAATGTACATAAAAAATTGTCAGAGCATGAAAACTCCAGTGACCACATTAACCCCATTTTAATTTTTATAACAAGATCTAAAATTACCGGACGCATTGGCACTGAACTAGAAAAACAAATTATAAATGAAAAAAAATATTGGAGGGAAGTACTTAAACGTGTGGTAGCGACAATCAAATTTATTTCTTCATACTCTTTAGCGTTTCGTGGTAAAAATGAAGTGTTTTTTAGTGAAAATAATGGTAATTATATAGGTGCTTTGGAATATTTATCCGAGTTCGATCCATTTTTGCGGGAACACATGAAAAAAATATGCAAACTGCGGCACCGGTACTATAAACTATTTGTCGTCTACAATATGTGATGAATTTATTTCTATTATATCGAAAGATTTACAACTCACAATAGTGAACGAAATAAAGGAAGCCAAATTTTACTCTCTAATTATTGATTCAACACCTGATATATCTCACGTAGATCAGCTGACCGTCATTATTCGCTATGTTCTTCCAAGTGGTATAAAAAAAAGATTTTTGGGATTTCTACCTATATTTTCTCATACTGGTGAAAACTTGGAGAAAGTTATTTTAGAATTTTTAAATAATATAGATTTAGACATCACTAACTGTCGGGGACAGAGTTATGATAATGCGTTTAATATGTCAGGTAAATATAAGGGACTCCAATCCAGAATAAAACAACATATTTTTTCTGCCCATTTTATACTATGCGCAAATTATTCATTAAATTTAATTGGAAACGCTGCTGCCGAAAGTTGCATGGAAATGACCACTATTTTCAATATCGTTCAGGAATTGTACGTATTTTTTTCAAGTTCTACACATAGGTGGAATGCATTACAAAAATTTTGTAAGAGCAAACACTTGAGTATCAAACCTATTTGTGACACCAGGTGGTCTGCTCGTTCCGATGCTGTGAAATCCTTAAAGGAAAATTATGAAGAAATTAAACATTGTTTACGTCATTTTTCCTCAAACAAAGATGAAAAACCATTAACAAGGTCCGAAGCTGCCGATTTACATAAAAAACTTGATACATTTGAGTATGTACTGTTACTTACTATATGGGAAAAGATTTTAGAGAGAATAGATCCTTCAAACAAGACTCTCCAACAAAAAGACGAATCCCTAAATACAGCAGTTTTAATATATGATTCATTGATAGATTTCATACAAACTGTTAGAGACGATTTTGACAATTTAGAAAAAGAAGCAGAAAAAGTTAAAGATATTGCATATATTAATGATAAAAAAACGGCAAAAAATACGAAAACTATTTCATGATGAAATTCCAGAACATGAAATAAGATTCAGTGGCAAAGAACATTTTAAAGTTAATATTTTTTTTGTTGTATGCGATTCTTTAATTAGCAACATTAAAAAAAAAGATCTGAGGGATATAAAACTATTAACAATAAATTCAAAACAATTTTTCATGATAGTGATGTTAGTAACTCTTCAATAGAGGAATTAAAATGTTATCAGGTTGACTGCCGATCTATATTTTTGAGTTTGTGGTTGACGTCGGTAAGATTTTTCCAAATATTTTTATTTTATTGTGGTAAATATGAATTAAAATGAGTCTTGGATGTGTTTTTTTTATGTGCCATTCAAAATATTAGAAAAAAAAAAATTTCACTCCGATCGGAGTAATCGGCATTGCAAGTGAAAATTTTTACTAGATGCCGAACACTCCGATCGGAGTGTCCAATTAAATTAGTAAAGAAATAATAAATCGAACTCATGAACTCAAAACTCAAATATCCTCAGGGGCTAGGGTAATCCCAGGATTCTCCTAGTACGGGCATTGACGATCCCGAGGTACCTGAGTCATGTTGTGCTGTCTTGTGTTGTCCAGATTATATGTAACAAAAACGCAATCTTAAGGTGTTTACCGTGCCGAGAAGATGAATGGCTCAGCGTTTATGAGTCGCAAACGGTTCCCCCGGATACCGGGCGCCTTCCGGGTGTAAGTAGCCTTGCTGTGGCATCCAGGCTCTGCCGCAGTCGACCATTCTTTCCTAGGATACTCGTGGGAACACTATGTCACAAAATAATAATTATACTAGTGATAATGGCAGGGTGCTGAGGAGGCGGACCCCTGTCGTACAAACAGCTACAGCACCCCCACAACAACAACAACGACAAACGATCCAACCAACCGCCTCAGCTGAAAACTACTCCCGATAGTTTTACCAGATCCGACATTGTAGGTGATGGAAATTGCCTTTTCCGTGCAGTTAGCTTACACTTATATGGCCACCAAAACCATCATGAAAGACTCCGAGAGGCTGCTCTAAGATATATACAACAAAACTGGTCGGAACTTAACACATTTTCATTAATTGGGGACGACGATATGAAATACTTCAATAACTACTATAACTATATGAGGAAAAATGGCACCTATGGAACGAGCCTAGAGATACTTGCCCTCTCGGAAACCCAGAATAGCAACTTTCATATCTTCTCAAAACAACGAAGAACAAGAGATACAAAAATAACCTTTAGGGACAAGCCAACAATAATAAGCACAAGAAAACACACCGAAACTATTTACCTTCTACTAACAGGCAACCCAATGTCGGGACACTTTGAGCTTCTGACACCACAAAACACTAAAAACATCCCAAACAACAGTAGACCAATAAAAGAAGCATCGGGCGAGCGACGTAACGGTCGAGGACGTCGCGGGAAATGGCAGCTCGACCAAAACGATGAAGACCGGGCAACTGACAATGGACCTGCCAAAAGTGTTGTGCCGGCGAGTAAACCGACACCCACCAAGGCGGGAAAGTCAGGGCAACGCATGAGTTGTACTACAGGAACAAACGAACACACCATGCGTTGCTTTGATAAAAGCACAAGTCCTGACAAAGAAACCACTGAGAAGGGAATCACTCGCCGCCTAGACCCACCACCATCAATCCCAAACGCAACCGACGAAGTATTTAATCAAAAACTCCCGCAACGACAAAGAAATCCCAACAGCACAAAACCAAAATTCAAACGGCAAATAAGAATAGAAAACCAAATCAACAACATCAGGAGATATCTAGGGCACCTTACCCAGTTTATCAACGGGAACGTGTCCAAACGAGTCACGCAGAGTATAAACAAGATCAAGTCCGGGTCTCCCAACAGAACACTGCCAGAAATCCTGGATACTCTGAAACAAAAATTATCCGTATATGCCGCAAGACTTCGTAGATACAAAGAACCAAATGAGAGGAAAGATACCAAAAACCTCTTCCGAAGAAGCCAAACACAGTTCTACCGGAAAACTATGCACAGCAAACAGACAGCGGTGACCGAACCATCAAACAAACAAGAACTCGCAGATCATTGGAAAAGTATCTGGTCAGAACCCCAACTACCCAATAATAACACCCCCTGGATCAAAGCCAAAGAAGGCAAAGATAAATATGTGACAGAACAGGAAAATTCCACATTAACTACTGTGGGACCAAAGAGCATGATGAGGCGCCTGGATGCAAGAAGTTCCGGAGGTAGAATGGCCCCCCGTTCGGATCTCCGGGTAGGGGCTGGTTCAGAAGCGTCGACTTGCAGACATCATAATTTTAAGATAGATTTTTGCAACATACGAGGTATAAACTCGAACATAAATTCAGTGCATCAACACCTGCAATCAGATAAACCTCATGTACTCGCTCTATGTGAAACCAAGGTCAGTCCATCGACCAGCACGGTCAACTATCTTTATCCTGGGTACGACTTCTATTCCCGATTTAGGCGTAACTTTGGAATCTGTCTTTTTGTCAGAAGCGACCTCTCTTGCCAACGAGAAGAAGCTCTGGAGCCCCCAAACTTTGATGTTATGTGGTTTAAAAATAACGACTCAACAAACCACAAGGTTCATCTGTATCCTGTATCGACCACCAAGTGATACCAATTTTCGAACACTTTTCGCTTCTCTTGCAGACACCATCGATCATTTACAAAGTAACTATCCAAGTGCCGAAATTGCCATCCTGGGCGACTTTAATGTCCACAATATCAACTGGCTCAAATATTCAAATACTACCGACGAACAAGGTCGTGAAGCTGAATCATTCTCAATCAGTTATGGCTTAACTCAGCTTATTGACGAACCAACACGGATCCCTGATCGAGACGGGGAGTTCGCCAGTCTTCTTGATCTGTTTTTAACCACCAATCCGGAGATTTACACGGTCACCGTAAATCCGCCGTTAGGTTCTTCCGACCATAAACTGCTTTCGACATCGAGTATCCTGCCAATCAGTGACAGAGAGGCGCCTAGGCCGCCCAAGATTTGGCACTACAAATCTGCTAAATGGGAAGATCTCATGGAATACTTTCGAACTTTCCCTTGGATGGACGTTTGTTTTCGATCCGATAACCCATCTGACTGCGCCAAGGAGGTCTCCGATGTTATTTTGGCTGGTATGGAAGCTTACATCCCTTTTTCGAAGAAATGCTCCTCCAACGGCAAGCCTTGGTTCGACCGAAAATGCAAAGAAGCTGTTGCTTCTAAACATATTGCCTACCGACAATGGCGTGAAAATCCTAACACCTTAAATCGAAACATCTTTGTTCATGCCCGGAACAGATGCAAGGGAATTATCGACGAAACCAAGGAGGCACACAATCAACGAATTAGAAACAAACTTCTCGTTTGTCCCAACAACTCCAGGTCCTTTTGGGCAGTCACTAAGGCAGTTAGTCAAAATTTTACCAAATCGACCATACCACCACTCACACGACCAGATAATTCCATTGCAACCACACCTGTTGAGAGAGCGAACTTGTTGGCTGAACTCTTTGCTTCACATTCTACTGTCGATTTCCAAGGAAAAACACCACCTACTATTCCCATATTGCAGTCAAGGATGCCCGATGTTGTCTTCAGACAGCGCATCATAAAGCGTATTTTAATGAAGCTAGACACCAAGAAGGCTTCTGGCGCTGACGGAATACCTGCCATAGTTCTCAAAAACTGTGCAAGGGAACTAACACCAGTTTTCTGTAGACTTTTTAACCTATCCTACAGAAAGGGAATATTTCCATCCTGCTGGAAATGTGCCACGGTTCAGCCGATACCTAAAAAAGGTAAGAAGACCTTGCCAAATAACTACCGTCCAGTTGCACTGCTTTCAATAATATCGAAAGTCATGGAAAAGGTTATCAATGAGCATCTTCTAAAATATCTTGAACGATTCAATATTATTAGCGGTCACCAATATGGTTTTCGTAAACATAGATCAACAGGAGATCTTCTGACCTATGTAACACATGTTTGGAACAACGCAATTGAACACTTTGGAGAATCTCGAGCGGTTGCTCTTGACATATCCAAGGCATTCGACCGTGTTTGGCACGATGGACTGTTGGCTAAGTTGCGCTCTTATGGTATGTCTGAAAGATTCTGTTTGTGGCTCTCATGTTTCCTCAGAGAGCGTTCTTTACGAGTGGCGGTCGACGGATTTTTTTCTAACACCCTCACTATCAACGCCGGTGTGCTCCAGGGCTCCATACTGTCTCCTACTCTCTTTCTCATTTACATTAACGATCTGCTGGAAAAGACCGGGAATCCAATCTATAGCTTTGCAGATGACAGTACGCTTGTCTCTTCATTCACCTTGAACGCTCGGACATCGGCTGCTCAGGCGAATATCCGCAGACAGCAGGAGGTCGTTCAACTTAACAAAGACCTGGAAGAAATTCTATCTTGGGGTGACAGTAACCAAGTGGAATTTAACGCTACAAAAACCCAAGCGGCAGTTTTTTCTAAAAAAGTTAACGTTGCTGAACCCGACATAGTTATGTCGGGGCACTCCATTCCCCTAGCATCGTCGCTCAATTTGTTGGGCGTTAGTTTGGGAGCAAATATGTCTTGGCATGAACATGTTGCAGGCATAGCAAGGAGAGCTTCTCAAAAATTGGGAATATTATTTAGAACCAGAAAGCTTTACACACCACAGCAACTGTTAATTCTTTACAAAGCCCAAATTCGACCAACTATGGAATACTGCTCCCACGTTTGGGGCTCCGCTCCCAAACATACACTGCATTTGTTGGATTCTGTTCAGAGAAGAGCGGTCCGTCTGATTGGGGACCCGGAATTGACCGGCGGCCTTGATTCGCTAGAACATCGAAGAACGGTTGGCGACTTGAGTCTGTTCTACAAGTATTTTCATGGAAAGTGTTCGAAGGATGTAGCCCGCTTAATTCCTCCCAAAGCGGTGCATGTTAGAAATACACGTCGCGCTGGTGCTTCGCATCCGTATGAGGTTCAGCTTGTTACTCCGCGTACGACGCTTTTTAAGCAATCTTTTATATGGAGAACGTCATCCCTTTGGAATAATTTGCCCAGCGCTGTGTTTCCCACCGAGTACAATTTACAGCGATTCAAGAACAACGTGAATCGCTTTTTCCGCACTCGTGCCGCTCCTGGAGCGCTTTAGGGACTTCCCTGCAGCACGTGTGCTAGACCAATAAAAAAAAAAAAAAAAAAAAAAAAAACATTTATTTCTAAATCATTTTTGTACATTTTTATGGTAATCCTCAAAGCAATTAAGGCAAAAACCTGGTTGTCCAGGGCACATTTTGCATTCATACACTGTTTGCTTTCTTATTTTATTTTTCCTGCATTCTTTGCATTCCTTTCTGCTTACCCGTTTTGTTTCTTTAGTTCCTTTTTTTTCACTAACAATTTTTTCTACTTTGCTAATGCTGTGGACATTTATTTGGCCTGGAGGACTTTGCGGCAAATTAGTAATTGGTGGTCTGGCTAGTAAATTTCTTATGACATCCAATCGGAAGTCATATAATCGTAACTGGTCAGACCGCGAATATTTATTGTACAAAAAATAGGCGTTTATCATGCTCATTTGCAGCACATGCATGAATAACTTTTTGTACCACCGAATGGTTTTACGGCTGCAAGGATAATATGCCATCATTTGATCCTGTCTATCTATACCGGACATAAAAGCATTATATCCAATGATTGCGGAAGGTTTTTCAGATTCTTGATTTCTTTTGTTTTTAAAAATGCCCATTTCGCTTCCAAATTCTGTTGAAATGTATTGAACATTGCGTTTATCGCGCCATTTTCCGACATGCACTCCATTGCAAAACATAGATTTATTCTCACCACGTTTTAAGTTTGCACTCATTACCTCTTTCGGATTATCTTTCCTCTCAGCTCTCAGCGTACCAGTGCAGTATGTATTTTGTTGAAGTAATTTCCTAGCTAAATTAACACTATTGTAAAAATTGTCTAGATAAACAGCATGTCCCACACCCAATTTTTCCTCCAATATAATAAATGTAAAACAATCTTTTCAGTATGTCCGCTTCCACCATAAACATCTGTCGCACCTTCGTAGACACGAAATTTCAAAATAAGTCCATTAGGCTCTGTCAGCATGTATAACTTCATACCATACTTATGAGTTATTCTTGATATACTGTTTAAACTGGAGACGACCCCGATAAAGTACCATAGCTTCATCCAAAGACAACTCTCTTCCAGGATAGTAAATCTTGTTGTTAAAAAAAATCTGCCACAAATCTAATCTTTCCTAGCCGATCTGCCGGATCCATATCTGGAGATGTAAAATGCAAACACCTCAAGATAAGCAAAAATCTATTCCTTGACATATATTTTCTAAAAACAGGTAGATTAAATAGCGGATCAGTTTTCCAATAATCGTTAAGACGGCTCAAGGATATTGTGCCAGTGTGAAGTAACAGGGCAAAAAAATTTTTAGTTCGTCAAGAGTAAGATCTTTAAAATTAGTAATACGTGATTTTGTACTTGTTTCTGGGCGCAGCAAAACCTCGACTGCGTAAGAGTTCGTTCGTTCTACAATAGTTTGTAAAAAATCATCATCAATGATCATTTCGAAAAAATCGATAGGTGCACCCTGTCCTGGAATTTGCACCAATAATTCCTGGGTTTTCTGGAACAAAATTTGTTTTAACGCACCTCTGTCGTTCCATTTTATCTCATCAAGGCTAGGAAGTATTTGATGTGGCCGAATAGGGTCTATAAAATTCTCTTCTTCGGACTCGGAGCTTGAATTTACATCACTATCGTCTGTGTCTGGTACGTAATGTTCGTCACTACTACCTCCGCTTTCTTCCAATAGCTGCAATAATTCAGTGTCAGTTAGCTTCTTTTTCTTATCATATACCTTTTTTTCATCACTACAATGTCTTTTTTTAATACCAGAAGGCCCAGGTTGATTGTCCATATTGTACGGCAGATTACAACCAAACCAAAAGCAAATCCGCGGAACCACTTAAGCACCTGTTAGAACTTGCGTTTTTAAGCAACGCCACCACTAGAAACACGTTTCATATACAACGCCGATGGAATACTAAAATGTTTCGTAAGAACGCATGTCGAACTCCGATCGGAGTAGACGGCGTTGGCGAAGAGACCCGACGCACTCCGATCGGAGTGGTCGGCAGTCAACCTGTTATGAACAAGATTTAAACCTAGCAGAACTGAAAAATGAAGTATTACAATTTAAGACTTTTATAAGTAAAGAAAATATTATTTCGCCTGTATCCATGTGGTCATTTATTCAGGAAAATAATATTATTGTAACATTCCCTAATTTAAACATAATTCCGAGAATTTATTTAACCCTTCCAATAAGCAATGCAAGCGGTGAAAGATCATTCTCAGTAATGGCCAGAATAAAAAAATTTTTAAGATCCACATTAGGCCAACAAAAATTAAATAGTTTATCATTACTTTATATAGAAAAGATTTATTAAATAACTCTATTAATTATGACAAACTAATTGCAGAATTAAAAGTGAGAAAAAAGGCAATATAACTAATCAATCTGGGTATATTTGTTTAAGTATTATTGTTTGTTTTAATAAATTATGTTTTTGTTTATTTGTTTTAATAAATTATGTTTATGTTTGTTTTAATAAATTATGTTTATTTAATTTTTGTACATGTATATTATTTTTTTCCTTTTTTTCTCGGAATCCGATAATTAAATAGAACTACATACTATATGCTTTAAAACCAAACTACCAAACGCAAAGTATGTGTCATGACTGAAAAATAGGCCCGGAATTACAATCTTGCCTAGGGCCCGCTTTAGCCTTAGTCCGCCACTGTCACACACCCAATAGTATATAATTAAAAATTAACCTTTTTTATGAGACACCCTGTATTCCGTATAATTCAAAACGATCCGTTGGATTTGATTGAACAATTATCAATATTTATATTTTAGATTTGCCATTTAGATGACGGCGCCCATTTTGGCGAAATAGCACTGATAATAAAAAATACGTTACGGACCGCTTCCGTCATAGCGGTAGAAATCTCAGAAATATACAGACTGGATCAAAAAGACTTCGTCAAGGCAATAAATCCATATCCCGACCTATTGGCAAATATTCAACACATCGCAGCTGAAAGAATGGAAGTGGCGTCTATGCTTGATGAGTACAATAAGATGGAACACCTGATGAAATCCTAATATACTATGGGAAAGTGCCTAAAAATATGTTTATTTACGGCCCTCGTTGAAGCCAGGTGACCAGATATGAAATGAAACGTAAAAAAGCTTGTTGTGGTGTGAAAACGACGTTGCATGGACATCAAAGAAAGAATAAACTTGGAGAGTTTAGACTCCTTAAACGTGTACCTGATATTCAGGGCCTGTTATATAATTAGTACCAAAACGGTTGTTGCAGTTGAACGATAGATAATTGATTCCTGCTATTTTATATGGTTGTTAAGCTGAAGGTTTTAATGAATTATGTAGTTTTTTTTTGTTAATATTATTTTATACATTAGCTAATTGTTCGATACTAAAGAATATTATACTATTTTGAGTTTTGTCTGCACAGAGTTAGTTTTGCCATATGAAAAGGTTACGAGCTTAAAATATTCATCATTTTTGACAGCTTTATCTTCATGACATGTTATCCCATGGCGTAATCCATGAAATGCCGTCGCTGGCAGTCGTCCTTCCATTGTTCCTGACTGAAAGCCTTTACTTTAAAAGCGAAACTGGACGACGACTGCCAACGGCGGCACGTCTCCATTTAATAGCGTGACAGATTGGCCCGTGCGTTTACACTCTATATAAAACGGGTCAGTCTTTAGAACCTAGACCAGGGATCGGCAACCTTTTAACTAAAGGGTGTCAGTTTTCATCCATACAACATTTTGCGTGCGACATAGGTACTTACTAAAACTAAAATTAACAAAAATTAACTTAAATTAACTTAAAATATTGCTTTTAGAAGGTTTAATTACAAAAAAATTTTAACATTTAACAAATAATTTTATTATACTAGTCCTAGGACCTAGTGTGAACCCTGTGCTTCAAGTTCTTTGGTTCATGTCTGGTTATTTTCAGTGTCACACATGCTTCCGAGTTGTCTGTTGTCAGCCTGCTTCGGTACGGGTTTAAAATCACTCTCATATGGGAAAAAAGTTGTGCACAGATATAGGATTATCCGAAAGCTGTAAGCATGGCAAACGCTACTTTCTTAAGACAAATAATTTTCTCTGGTAAACTCATCCAACAACTGAGTATCGCGTTTGAATGGTTCTGGCAGTCACCTTCTAATACCCTTCTTAATTCTACAAATGTCGTGCTCCATAACTCGGAGCTTTTAAATTTAATGTATTGAAGATCAAAATCATTAATGTCCATCCATGAGAAAAGAGATATGTCAAAGCAACTGCTGGAAAAATCCATTAAATCTGGTTTAATTAAAAAAGCGAACATAGGACCATGTTTATCAAAATCCTGACCCCTCTCGATAAACTCCTCTTTTAAATTAGTCATATATTTAAGAATTGCGTCTATTAGTGCACCATCGTCGACACTAGATATATAAGTTTTTAAATTTGGAAAATATTTATATGTGTTCGTAGTAATATCGCTGATAAATAAATCTATTTTTAATTTAAATGATTTCCAGGATTCGTATAAATCCAGAACTGTTTTGCCTGAACCTGGTAACTTTAAGTTGAGTTCATTGAGATGGTTTGTAATGTCAGTAAGAAACATTAACATACAGATCCAGTTCTTATCTTCTAGTTCAGGATAAGCATCCACTTGATTTTTTTCCAACAAGAACAATTTAATTTCGCCCAGACATTGCACAAATCTAGAGAGCACTTTACCACGGCTGAGCCAGCGCACATTATTGTGCAATAGTATAGCTGAATATGCACTTTCGAATTCCTGTAGAAATGCCTTAAATTGTCTATGGATCAGTGAAGAACGACCGACAATGTAGTTAACTATTTTAACCACCCTATCCATCACGGATTTTAAACTTCCAGCGGAGATTTTAGCGCACAAAACTCTCTTGGTGAATTATGCAATGAAAATTCAAAACTGATCGACCCATGCGTTCAATAAGAAGGGAAACAAATCCTTTATGTCTCCCCATCATAGCAGGAGCGCCATCTGTCGTTACGCAAAAAATTTTATTTAAATCGATGTTCCGCTTTTCAAAATGTTTAACAAATTCTGAAAATATATCCTCTCCTCTTGTAGTTCCTTGTCTGCCCTTCTGTGCTAACGATTGTGCAATTTTGAAACTGCATTCAGTTACCTGATTTTTTTTCTTGGAAAACTTTGCTATAGAATGTTGTCTGTTTCTCGTATTGTTTACTTGCTCTTTGTATTGCCTCCCTTTTATCAGCGTTATCTTTAAATGACGATTCATGTTTTATCTGGAAATATTATTGAACACTAGATGTCCGGAAAACTACGCTTTCCTGACATAGGATACAAATGGCCCGATCGTTTTGCTGTACAAAACCGTAATCTGTTGTCCATGAAGTTTGAAATGATCGAACTACTTTCTGTTTCTTCGCGGCCATAACGCAACGTAATTTTAATTTTTAAACTTTTCGACGACTATTGACTGGAACGGATGTTACTCCTATACTAAATGATCCAAACGTGTAGCCGCTTGCTATATATAGAAAAATAATGTTTCCAGAAATTTCCAATAATTACGTTTATTAAATTTCTTAGAACAAAAATTATTATCTACGACGCGCCCATTGCAATCAAAGAGCCGCCTAGAAGTTAAATCTAACAAAAACTAAAGTTCGGCGATATAAAAAAAGTTGCAGCGCACGTCGGAACGATTGAAGTTAAGTCAAACAAAAAACCGCCTTATAGCGGCTCTTTTGATCTGAATTGAGGACGTTTATTTGTGTTTTTGCCTAGGCTTATATTTTGAGGCTTGCCGCCTTTAATACTTGCCGAAATTAAAGCCAAACCAATGCATTCAGTAAAATTATAAATTACAAAATATATATTTTGTAGTTTTTGGTAATAATACCTAGTGACCTATATAATATATCGTTTTTGTTTGTATCGTTAAAGTAATACTGTCTTCGATTATTTACTTAATTTCGAAACATGTCACAGATTACAGAATTAATGTATAAACTTTGAAACGCGTGCCATTCAAAATTGCTTGGCGTGCCATTCAAAATTGCTTGGCGTGCCAGAGATGGCACACGTGCCATAGGTTGCCGACCCTGACCTAGACTAAGGATGGACGTTTTCATCGATATATGGATGGTTAACGATATCGATAAGTATGCACCATACGGATTTTACCTATCAATAGTCGATAATTTTAATTTACGGGTATATCGAGAACTAATTTGATGGTAAAATCCATTATCAACCATCCCTAACCTAGAACCATTAGAACATCATTACTAAATCGTAATGAAGAAAAAAAAACACTGAACTTTCAAATTTTTTAGGTAAATTAACGCGAAAAAGGAGATTTAAATTTTGAATTTGAAGCTTATTTCAGGATTTTTTTTTCGTAGCAAAATAAAATACAATCTTTTCAATTTTTTTATGTTATTATTGACATTTTAAACTATACAAAATTTTTTTTTAAATTTATTTAATATTTCGTTCAAGTTGTTTGCGGTCAAAGTGATCTCCTCAAAAAAGGTAGGTGGGTGGTGAGAAGCACATCTCCATTTGTAATGATCCGAAACAAAATATCCAAATTAATTATTATTCAATAAACATATCTCTGTTAGATTACCTAGGATTAAACATTTATGTAAACAAAAAACAAAATGTAAAAAAAAAACTTCAAAAATAGTGTTTATTTTCGTTGAAAATTAGGAAATTATTAATAAAAATAATTGATTCTAACTGATACGATAACTAATTACGTGTAGAACAACGTGTAAAAATTTTAGCCCTATTGGGTAGATAGAATTTTGTCTCTACTTCCCACGAACCAAAAAAAGTGGTTTCGAGAAAAACGAATTTAAAGTTTTTGTAACTGATTTTTTATAGAGAACTTATACTTACACTAATCAGCTATGCCTGCTGCATACAGTATACCAGGGCTGTCAAGGTCATGCACAGTTAGAGCCAATTTCGGAGGTAACGTCTCCCGCTGCCCCCACCACTGCTGCTGCCGCCGTTCGCGCTGTCTCAGGAGCGGCTATGAGAGACATAGGAGGAGCGCATTGTGTTTGGTAAGCGGCCGAGCCGCTATCGGCGGCTCGACCGCTTAACGTCTAGCAGTGGTGGGGGCAGCGGGAGGCGTTATCTCCGAAATTGGCTCGAACTGTGCATGACCTTGACGGCCCTGCAGTATACTTTCCATTTCTTCAAAGGTTTTATTTTCAGCGCAGGTATAAGGGTACCGAAAGAACAATAGGGCAGGTCAGATCGTTGCAGCTGCCGTGGGTTGAGTGCCAGGCACCAAGACGCGCTCTCTTCTATACTCTATCCGTTTGCAAGGCGAGGTAATAAATCATGTAAAATTATGCAAATTAACTTCATGCGATAGTACGAGTCTCGGTACCGTACAAGACAGTACATTTTACGCAAAAAAGTTACAAGATTACTTGTACCGGTAGTATTAGCTTGGACTAACATTTATGGAAAATTACAATAGAATTATGGCATTTTTCCCTTGAAAATCTCGAGAATAGCCGAGCAGTGGCGTATCAACTGATTTCTTTTGTATTAATTATAGCTATAATAAAGCTTGGTTATATTAAAAAACTATATTACAAAATATTACAGATATAACAATAATATTACAAGAGTAAAACTATTATTAAACAAAAATTGAGGAATTATAATAAGATTACAGAACGGCGCCCATCAGTGCCAGATGATTACCTACCTGCATAATATATGCATACAAAACAATATGATAGTTCAGATCAAATCAAATTTATTTATCAAAACATAAATTTACAAATAAATAGGAAATTAATTACATATAAACAAGTTTTAAAATATAAACGCACCTAGGTGCATGCTCCTTTACAAAAATACTATTTAAAGCCTAAAATTTAAAAGAAAACAAATACAAATGTCACACAGGGAAGACCCAATAACTGTATGTTGACTGTTTTTTTTTTTTGTTTTTATTAATATTTATTTATTTATTTATCCACGAGACATGCCCATTTAACACTGAGGGTTACAATTAAAAGTTTATCATTTATAAAATAACACCTTAAACTATAACTTAAATTTAATGACAAAATAAAATTATATCTAGCCCTAATGTTATGTTAATCTTAAACACCTTCTATATCCGACATGTCAGACATATCCGAACTAAATTCTGACATAGCATCATCTGTACCTAGTGGTTCTACAATTTGGTTCATTGATGAATCTAGTGTCCATATTTTTATCTTCTTTAATTACGTGTTCAATATATTTTTGCCAGTTTTCTGGAGTGACATTACATATTGCTTCTGCAAATAGATTTTTAAGGTCTGTTAATTTGTAGGTCACATTGTTTCTAGTGACTTCGCTTTTTTACTTTAGCCCAAATAAGCTCTATAGGATTAAGCTCACATTGGTATGGTGGCAAGCGAAGAACAGTTATATCCGGAGTTTTGTCAATTTCGCCGATAAAGTACTTATTGTACTTATCTTTGTTTATTAAAAATCATGTTTGACTAATTGTATTAACTCGCGTTTAACATTGTCATCATAGAATAATATATTTCGCTGAGTTAACCAAGACTGAATATCACGTTTAAGCCATCCCATCGTGGGAACACGTTCAACTTTTTTGGAATGATAACTTGCATTATCCATGACAATTATTGAGCTTCAAGGAATCAAATCTATCATCTGCGTAAACCATTCTTCAAACACATCAAAATTCATATTCTCGTGGTAATCTCCTGTTTTTTTTTTCGATTTGAATGTAAGCAGACCGCCATTAATGAAACCCCCCTATACTCCCTATATGTGTTATAATTAATCGGCCTCCTCTCCCAGATGGTGGACGGAGACGGGTTGACCAACCTTCCATAAAAGCTTGTCTTGAATTCAAAACGTTTTTGTCCTGTCAAAACTTAGGGTGTACCCTTCATTTATCCAAGTTTCGTCTAAATAATAAATACATTTTCCTTGAGAACACTCATGTCTAATTTTTCTTAGATAATCTCTTCTCCAGCGTACGATTTCTCCCCTTTCAATTAACAACGATTTTTTCCCAACGAAAATTGATTGATTTTAAAACGTCCCATAACTTGGTCCTGCCCATCGGTATCTCTGGGTTACTTTTAACAGCCTCTAGAATTAAGTCTAAGGTTGGGATTTTTTTTCACTGAAAAACCCATGAATGATTCTTCGCAGGGAATTTTTTACATCTTATGTCAGCTCCAGTTTTATTTTACCTGGTTTTACCTTTGGGGCAGTAACTCCTCCGGCCCTTTTTTCCTTCAAAATTCGATAGTTAGTTGTTTTTCCAACTCTGGTCATTGGGGAACACTTTTGAACACTATTGTCGACACTTAATTAAGGTTTTCATCACTTTTGATATAATTCAACACATTTCTAATTATGATCTTTTCATTTAAGCTTCAAACCGTTTTTTGGAAGACATTTTTATTGTTCTGAACTGATGGACTACGTTTTACATGAGAAAATTAACTGAGAGTATACCCTCAATAACTACGGTTTATAATCCAAATTAACCCCATCAGGTAAAACAACCCGCCTTTGGTTTATTACCCACTGGGTCACTTTTATTGTAAATATTTAGAATTTCGATCTAAAATTTTTACAGTATACTCTCAATATTTTATTTGCAAATATGTAAGAAAAAAAATCGATTTTTTGAGGCCGTCACTCCCTTTAAGAATTGGTAAAATTACCAATAATTTACCGTTTTTCCCCATTTTGGGTATTCTCCCGGTAATTTTGGAATCTTACTGGTAATTTTAAAACCCTATGCATGACCTGTCGTGTTATTTAAATAAATAAATCATATTTTGACTGTGTTGGGAATGTGGAATCTTTAGCACAATGGCACTACTCAGTATATATCACCACTACACCAAATACTTTATTTTTGCGCTCGACGCGCAATTTTACTTCATCAGGAGCGATGATTGACAGGCAGTCATCGCTCCTGATGAAGTTAACATGATTAGCGAAACGCGCGTCGAGCGCAAAAATAAAGTGTTTGGTGTAGTGGTGATATATACTGAGTAAAATCATATTTTGGTTAAAATTTAACCCAAAAAGAGTGAAAAGAGCGCAAATATTAATGTTCCCCTTTGTTTTCCTTCTCTGTAATGACACTGTCTCTATCCGCAACCATACTTATTTATTCATTAAAGTCCACTCAGTTTTGTATTTTGGGAACAACTGGATGTAAACTGGCACTAAAGATTTCACCACGTGTGATTGTTATCGGAAAACTCTGGCTACAGCATATTTTAGCGGTTAGGGCTAGGGCTGAACTACTTTTACCTTCTCTATTATTTCCGCCGAATAGAAGATTTACTAAGTCCAGCAGTGTTAAACTCGCCTGAATATCTGGTATGGGGTCACGCTAAGTGGCAGGTAACTGTTCCTCGCGTTCTAATCTGAACGGTGTACATTACGTACCGTTGAAATAGTATGATGGACCGCCTTCTTCATTATAATCTGATGACGAGCTGTAGCATGGTATTGATATCCATATCTTTGTGTTACTGATTGTTTCTAACGGACGTGGGAGCGTTAGTACTCACTCACAGGGCCTTATTCTGCATTGCTTGCATTTCTCTATATTCTACAAACGTTAATCCATGTCTGGAAGTCCTATAGAAGCCCTGGCTTGATAATCGTCTTATATACAGATTGTTCTGCTTGCTGAAACCACTCGGCAGTCTCGGTAACAAAACTCTGAGATCAGCTGTTGCACCTGCAGTCTGATTCCTATATATCAGCTTTTTTATAGTGTATACTAACGGACTTGACGTTGTTAAGTCAAGTCGAGAATACTTCGAGTCATTTCCGGATTGATTTTGATTCTTCACTGATTGAACTAGCCTGATAAGCTGTGGAGCCTACCGGTTTATCATTCTACGGCTTCTTGAAATGACTGTAATAACAGTGTCGTCGGCATATGCCAGTAAATCATTTACAGGGCGTAAGATGTTTGACGTTGAGTACTTATACTTGCATTTGTTCTCGGAAAAGACACAATTCGTAATAATTTCCACAACCAATTCAAAATTTATAAATGCAGGTTTATTAATGAACATTTTAAGCTCGTCACTTTTCGATCCAGTCGGGTATAATTGGTTTTTATTTTGTCTTTGTGATCATCGATTTTTTTAGATTATATTTTAATTTTATTTATTATATAAATAACTGTTTTTTTTTTAATGTTTTTAAATTTAAGACGTTTAGATGTAAGCAACTCTTTTAGAAAACAATTTATTATCAATTTAAATATGAAATATATTTTTCCATATTTAAAGCTTTTTTCTTGAACTAAGGGACAGGTACCCAATGACCCAAGATAGATGGTAATAGAGGGTAAGTATCTTAATCACAGTAAACCCAATAGAGTAGCGAAAGTGAGCTCTAAGTTGGTGACGAGATTTTGACGGCGCGTGCATGGACGGGTCCCCTTTTCAAAATGGCCGCTCATTGTTTTCATCTGATCTCGGAATGTGTCTTTTGAAATGTATTGTCGATCGTTTCTTAATGTGACTGCAGTTTATATGAATTTAAAGACAGAAGAAAGAGATAGTTTGTATTAAAAAGAAAATTAAAATCGTTTGTAAGTGAAGAGAATCGAAAATGTTGACAAATGATTTATATAATCGTGGGGAAAGGAGGTTATTGTTGTGCCGTTGACAATTGTAAAAATAATTCAAAAAGTACACCACGAGTGAGTTTCTTCTTCTTTCCCCAAAGATGTTGAAAGGTAAGTGATTAAATAAAGGATATCGATTGCATAAGAAAGCAAGCAAACGCGTCATCAATTGTTCAATTGAAATAATAACGCAGATAATTATATTATATTGTTAACCGTTATTTTTCCTATGAATAAAAGTTCAGCTATTTCACCGTAAAACGTACTTTACTGTACAGCCTTATGACAGTTTTCCGAATGTGTAATAACGTGCATTTCAGCACCTTCCCTCAATGATACTGATACACAATTATAAAGTGAACTAAATTCTTGATGTTTACCTGGATTCACGATCATCACGGGTTAAATCACAGCCTCTTAGAAGTTGACGCGATATTTTATCAATTTTTATTAGGAATGATTGTTATTTATAATAGAAGATTTTTTAATTGTATATGTTGTTAGTATAATTAAAGTAGTTTATGATGATATATTTTGGTTTTTTCTCTTTTTTCCCTTTACAAACTCAATTAATCACAAATATATTTTTGGCTACACGCAGCTGTCCCCACGTATCTTAAAAATATCAAGAATTAGTAAATACCAAAATCGGTGTAAAGGTTAATTTTTTTAGATGAGTGTAGATTGGGCATGCTGGTTGAAAAATGTAAATAATGTAGGTAGGAAAATAACCTGCTGTCTACGGTAGCATCCGATATGGTATTTGTCAATGATTGTGATATTGAATATTTGACATTATTAAAAATTTCTACCATCTTTGAGGTCCAGGATGTTCGAGGAAGCAGAAGTTGGCAGCGAGATACCCTTCTATTTTATAGCAGGTCGATCAAAATCTTTACAACGTAATAAATTGAAGGAAATTACGTGAGTAAAAAATTGATAATGCTATCATCAATAGCCCAGTCGCCAGGGGTTTTGAACTCTCAGTAAATGTTAACAGGCCGCATTTTGGCACACAGGTAGTTTTTTTTTTGGCGTAGAATACGATAAAAAAGTTTGCTAAATTACTGTCAGTTGTTCCTTTCATGCGAGTCTGCAAAAATAAAAAACACCTACTTATGAAATAGATGTTCGCCTCAATTTAGGTCTATTTTTTTAGAATTTGTAATCTTTTGGGAAGAAGTTAAATACACTATCAAAAAAATCACTATCTGTCAATTCTGAGAGATATCTGTGTAATTAAGGGGGGGGGGGCACCATTTTACAACATTGTAAATAAAAGAGCGCTGAGAATATGTTCATTGCGACCAGAATTTGGTAAAATGAGTTGTTTGTTTTGATTGGTATTGATGAGATTAAAATACCCTGAGATTGTCTGTCTTGATTAGTATTGCTAACGGTTTCCCTACACACACAATATACAAAAAAGCTGAGTAGAGGCAATAATTCGGAGATATTTACAACTGGAACATTACCATCTCCATCATATAGTATATTACGTAATAACACGATACATAAGAAACAACTTCTTGAACCCACTCCAACACAGTATTAATCCCTTATTTATTTGACCAAAAATATTTGAAAAAATAACATAATTTGCAAATTCCTCTAAACACGAAGGAATAACACAATATATACTAAGCACTCCGATTTACCCCTTGTAGGTCTAACCATAATTAATTATTTGTTAATTATCACACGTAGGCTGAAAAGTTTTTGGTCTGACACATAGATGTCACCCTTGTCAAAAAATCCATATGATTTTTAGGAAGTACCAGCCTTCAAACGATACTTGTCAAAATTTCATGACCTTTCGACGATTAGTTTACAAGTTACGGTGGTTTTAGTGACGCTACTTTGGATATTTTCAAAACAATGGAAAAAATCGAATTTCGTGTGTTGATTAAACACTGTTTTTTAATGGGAAAAAATACCGTTCAAGCAAAGCAATGGCTTGATAAGTATTACACGGACTCTGCCCTTGGAAAATCACTCATCGTTTACTGGTGTGCTGAATTTAAATGCGGTCGTGCAGATATCAATGATGCTGAACGCTCTGGTGCCCAAATGAGGTAGTTACACCGGAAAACATCAAAACAAAAATCCACAAAATTGTTTTGGATGATCGTAAAGTGAAATTGGGTGAGATAGCTGACACTCTAAAGATATCAAAAGAACGTGTTGGTCATATTTTGCATGAACATTTTAGCATGAGAAAGCTCTAATCGAAATGGGTACCGCGCATGGGCGCCGGGAGGGGGGTGCACTTGCACCCCCCTGCCCTGAGAGAAAATACACAGGAAAAGATTAAAAAATAAAATTTTTATTATTAAAGTCACTGTTTGAATAAAAACTTAAGGCGTCTAGGTTGTTGTCGAAATTTGTTCAACACCTTGAATTCCTCTACCTTTTTCCTATGAACACTGAGCATGCACAGGCCGTTTAGCTTCGCGTCTCCCATCGTTGACTGACGTACTAAATGAACATTCAGTACTACATGTTGTCGCTGGAATAGTTAGGCCAATCTTGATTGCCTCGCCTCGCATACCGAGTAAACCGGGGTGGCTTGGGCAATCAAATCTGCGTATTCACAAGGGATTCATTTAGGGCCGCATCACTCACTTCATCTGTTTTAAACATCTCATACCACGTGGTAGCCTTGGCAATACAATTCTGTAGAAAACCTCCGTGAAGGTTCTGCAACTAACTACGCAACACAATCTTTTGTTTGCAAATACTGCAACAGCGTGAGCTGACGCGGTCTCGGGCCGGTGAGTCCCCCTCCGCCCCCCATCGCGTGACACCCGGCAAAGATGCGTTCCGGCGTAACTTGAATTTGACATTAATTTAATTAACATGACGTAAATGCCTAATTTTATATACCTACCTATAATTATAAGGACGCCGTGTTATAAATTATATCTTATTGGTTAATAGTAAAATGTGTAGATGCAAATGCAACTCCCTGAAAGTAATCCTGCCGGCGCCCATGGTACCGCGTTTGCTCACGGTGGACCAAAAACAACAACGTGTTGATGATTCTGAGCGCTGTTTGGAGCTGTTTAAGCGCAATAAAAAGGATTTTTTCATGCGATATGTGACAATGGATGAAACATGGATCCACTACTATACACCAGAATCAAGTCGGCAGTCAGCTGAGTGGACAGCAGCCGGTGAAAGCCGCCCGAAGCGACCCAAGACGCAACAGTCGGCTGGGAAGGTTTTGGCCTCTGTATTTTGGGATGTGCATGGAATCATTTTCATCGACTACCCTAGGAAGATAATATTATACAGTTATTGGTGCATTTGAAGGCAGAAATCGCAAAGAAACGGCCCCAAATGAACAAGAAAAAAGTGCTCTTTCATCAAGACAATGCACCGTGTCACAAGTCAACGGTTACGATGGCAAAATTGCACAAATTGAAGTTTGAATTGCTTCCTCATCCACCGTATTCTCCAGATTTGGCCCCCAGTGGCTATTATCTATTCGCAGACTCCAAAACAATGCTCGCGGGAAAGAGATTTAGCTCCAATGAAGAAGTTATCGCCGAAACTGACGCCTATTTTGAAGGCAAAGACAAATCCTTCTGCAAGAAAGGTATAGAAATATTAGAAAAGCATTGGACTGATTGTATCGCTCTTGAAGGAGACTGTATTGATGAATAAAGTTGAATTTTGCAAAAAAAAAATGTGTTTTAGGTAGCTAGACCAAAAACTTTTCAGCCTACGTGGTATATTAAAAATATATATGAAATTTATCGAGCTTCCTACTCCTCTCAACAGACACAGACGGATAAAACTGGGAGACTAGGTTTCTTCGTAATGTAGGGATCCTAAAATGTAGAGACACAAAAATCTCAGACGGTATTTTTTTGCGCATATAACACAGGTCAACATGAATTTTGACTTTGATAAGAGGGTATGAAATTTCGATAGATTTATCGACAGGTAGACGAAAAAAATATATATGGCCTGAAAAAGTTTGCTTTTGTATCCACGAGAACGGTTGAACAGTATTTTAGAAAATCCATAGTTTAAATTTTTATTTATTGATCAATCGAAACAAATATATTTATATATGATTTTTATCAACTTTTACTATCATATAAAATTATAAAATAGTGAAAAAAGTTTAAAAGTGAACCCTATTACTTTTTCTTTCATGTTCATAAGTACTTTCTCTCACTAAACCCCAAATGTAGTCCCCCATCATATTTTCGTTGTATTGGCCCTGATAACGTTGTTCGAAGTTCATAATATCTTGATGAAAACGTTCTCCTTGTTCTGGTTTTAAAGTTTTCTAACATGTTTTCAACTAGCTCTTGGTAATTTTAAACTTTGTTATTCCCAAAAAATCCAGAGACTACTGCTTTAAAATTATTCCAACTTTTTTTTGAGCACTAATAAGTAACAATAAAACTACTTAATTACTTTGTTATCAATCAATCAACTCACTAATAAGTAATTTTGAAAATTCTACACTGGCAAAATTTTTTTTATTTGTGGACGAACAAAAATTCCAGCTTTAACCTTTGCTTCTGACAACTTTGGAAAAAAGTTTTTTAAAAATGTAAAAGCATCAGATTTTTCATCTAGCTTTTTTACGAATTGCTTCATAAGACCTAACTTGATGTGTAAAGGCGGCATTAATACATTTTCAGGTTCAGCAATAGGTTCACATTTAACGTTTTGTTTTCCAACACAAAATTCCGTTCTTAGTGGCCATGATCGTTGACCATAGTGTTGAGCATCCACTCTACTATTCCACAAACACGGATATTTTGTATATCCACCCTGTAGTCCCATTAAAAATCCTACCATCTTAAAATCTCCAATGAACTGCCACTTACAGTCCCTGGCCAAATTATTAGACGCACTGCAAGATTTCATGTAAAATATTAATTACCGAGTGATATTGTACCGTTTTTTATTATTTTAAATTGATTTGTTTTTTATTTTTATATTATCCAATCAATTACCTATTTATTTGACATAAATAAAACAGCATTAATTTAGAAAAGCATAAGTTTATTAAGTTTTAAAGAAAAGTGAAATTAATGTTAGTAAAAGTCAATATTTAGTTGAGCCACCTTTAGCCGCTATCAAAGCTTTAATTCTGCGCGGCATGCTATCAATGCAAGATTGTACTGTCTCCTGCATTTGAGGATGATGATTCCACACATGAATAATCTTTTCTAGGAGCTGGGTTTTGTTGGTAATCACATCTTTAGCCACTTCTCTTTTCATCAGCTCCCACACATTTTCAATGGGGTTCATATCAGGGCCAATCCAACAGAGGGATATTTTTTTCTGCCAAAAAAGCTTTAACAGACCGAGAAGTGTGGCAGGGAGCTCCATCTTGCATGAAAGTGAATGGTTCCCCATTTGGAAACCATTCTCTGAGCTGCGGAATCAACCGATTTTGTAATACTTCTTTGTACTGATCTTGCCTCATTATTCCTTTGACGACGTACAGACGTCCAGTGCCCTTGCCGCTGATGACTGACCAAATCATCACTTTGGTGGGATGTTTAACCGTCGGGACGACACAATCAGGATGAAGCCTTAAAATCTAATTCTTTCAATTTTCTTCGAACAGTGCGCTCAGAAGCATTTACGCTAGCATCCTGGAGTTGTGATTTTATTACCTTTGTGGTAGCAAATCTGTTTTCTACACAAATTTTCTTCAAACATCTCTCTGACCGTGGAGTGAAAATTGGTTTTTCTACCGCATCTTTTCTTTCTTTTCGGGCTTAATTCCTTCCCTGACTCAATTTTCTTTTTTATGCGTCGTACACTAGCTTCAGAAACCTCCAGTCTTCGTGATATTTCTCGGTTTGTAAATGTTTTCGCAATCACAAGGGCCTTCACTTCAGCTTTTTTACGTGGTGAAAGATCGCCTTTTCTACCCATAATGAAAATAGTCCAATTACTTTTTTAAAACACTGCATACAAAATAAACTAATAACTGAGTAGTATAAAACTGTTAAACAAACAATCACAGTCCATAAAGCCACAGAAACACGTCCGTACCTGACTCGATTCCGATCGCGACTGATACAGGTTTGTACTTATTTACGTTCATGTATCACTTTGTCAACACAGTGTTGCCATATGTTAAAAATAAATACAAATATGTAGTCTACAACAATTCTTTTAAATAAAAATCAATAATATTGTAGTTTAAATATACCATTATTGCATAAAAACTCTTAAGAAACATAAAATTACTAAAAAAAATACAGTGCGTCTAATAATTTGGCCAGGGACTGTATACTCTTGATATTTTAAAGCTTCGAGTAAAATTTTAACACTTTCATAATTTTCTTTTAGATGTACAGAATGAGCGACTGAAAGAGATGGAAATTTATTTCCGTTATGTAATAAAACGGCTTTCAAGCTTTTCGTCGAGCTGTCAATAAATAAACGCCATTCACTGGGAACACAGGGCATCCCAATTACTCCAAACAAACCTCTTATATCGTTACAATAACAAAGTCCATCTTCTTTGGTGAAGAACGTAGCGAATGTCTCATGCCGACTTCGTTGATGTTATTTTGACATCAATAAGCAAATTCCATTGCTTCAAACGAAACCCCCCCCCCCCCTCTTCGGCAAATTCAAATCTCTTATAAAGTCATTAAAGTCTTCGGAGGTAAGAAAATGGGGTTTTGGTGGTTCCTGTGACAGTACAAATTCTTCATCTTCAATATTTTTATTTGAACTCTGAGATGAGCTTGACTGAGACAATTTTTTAGGAGGTTCAGGTACTGGAAGTTGTGGGCTATGTGAGATTAGAGCAGAAGATGAAGCAAGGTCAGGATATTCGATGGGTTTCGTATTTTTGCCTCTACGTCTTTTAGCTGGATTTACTACGCAAAAATAACAGACATTAACGTGGTCTCTTGGCTCTCGCCAAATTCTCGGTACTGCAAATTTCATACTCCGTTTCTCACCTCGGTACCAACCTAAAATAAATAAAGATAAAAATAAACATATTTATATTTTTTTTTACTAAAAATTGTTTACCTTCTAAACATCTTTTGCAATTACTACAAGCAACATGTGGAGCCCAGGGCTTGTCTAGATTCCGAACAGGGCAGTTGAAATAGGATTTGTAGGCTTTACAAAGCTTTTCACATGCGTTTAAGTAAAATTTTATATCTCGTACTTTAATAAATATACTACATATATAACAAAATGCCTCAGCATCATATTTACACTTTCTCGACGACATTTTAACCTCTTTAAGTCTTCTACAAAACAGTCAATTGTTGTCTATCACTTAAGTGACATCTGTAGACACTGTGTGAAAGTTACGACCCGTTTATTTTTTCGCGGTATTTTAAAATATACCAGAACTATTTAATATTTCTACGATAACTCAAAAAATGTATTATTATCATAACTACCACAAAAGCAAACTTTATATGGAATATGGGTACTTTTCCTTTATTTTGGAGCATAATGAATAGAAAAATCATAAAATAAATTTTAGAACAAAAACAAAAAAATTTTTTGTAGAGTTATGTAATACACTTCAATTGTACCCGTATCTTTTAGAACACTCTGTATAAATTGAACATAAATGTTGTAATACTTCCAACCGCACAGTAAAAACTTCTGAGCGGGCGTAATCTTCGAAGAGCTGCGTGAATGCATTTACAATTGAAATAGCAAGAAAATAAAGCAGGCTTTGAATTTGATGACAGCGCCTCTCTTATATATTTAAAAAAATAGTGGCAGTGTTCGTTGTCAAATTCTAGCGGTTTTGACAAACATGAAGCAAAAGTTATTTATTATTATTTTTTTTTGTGAATATCAACCCAGTTTTAAGTCTAATTTTTTAGTTATTTATAAAACTTATTACGAAATATGCAAACACTAGCCGGCTTTACAACAGGCCCTGTAAGTTCTATAAAATTTTATCACTAAAGTATCTTAATAAGTTATAATTTTTTTTTAGTTCACAAAATATGGACACGATTGCACCTTAGATGACCAGCCCGAAGAATACGAATATAATCACATTCCAAACATAGGATGTATGAACAAATTTCGACGATGGATAATACGTTTGTGTGTGGTGTCCGAATCAAGTAAAATATACACGCACCACTTACGCAGTTTTGGTGCTATTGTAAAGGAACGCCATAGACAAGTTAAAAAATATGGATTTGTATTGCACCCCTTCTGTACCTTTCAGTAAGAGTAAATATATATTTGCTTCGTAAATGTAATTTGCTAATTTTTCAAAAGCTGATAGAGAGAACTAAAACAATGCCATCAATAACAATTTTATATATCGCATGTTTCAAAATGTACGACTTTTAACGTAGTATGTATGTTTCCAAGGATATTTTTCTGAAAACTTAAATCTTGTACACGGAAAAATTCATGTTAAAATGTATTAAAATTTAATATTTTTTATTCTTTTAGTAAGTTTATGACAAATAACAGCGAATACCAGAAACAATTGTTCAAACGCCCAGTTTCCGATAATGTTGCATCTTAAGCGTGGCCCACATTCATAAAAATTTGCGTTGTGTGCTGAACACTGCATTCGACGCAAATATTTTCTGTTTACGCGGGAACTCGTTTTATTCCTGTTTGAATTGTTTGCTTTGGTGTATCCACGAAGCTTTGTATATTGTTTTTGCAAACGAAGACGATGGAATTGGATAAAGATAATTAAGACCACAGTAAGCCCAATATAGTAGCGAAAGTGAGCTCCAAGTTGTTAACGAGATTTTGGTGCGTCTACGGGTCTCTCTTACAAAATGGCCGCTCAATATCTCAGTGAGAAATGTATTGTTTGTAAATGTATGTATCGTTTCGTGATGTGACTGCAGTTTATATGAATTTAAAGACATAAGGAAGAGAGAGTTTGTATAAAAAGAGAATTAAAAACGTTTGTAAATGCGTATCTAGACGTTAATACAGGATCAGATAAAGAATGCTCAATGTATCAAAGGTTAATAACACAGGTAAAGATCCTTATAAGAGTGGGAGTTTATTTTAGTTACAATGAGGCCCAATTAAGCTCAGAAACATTCAATTTGTATTCGGACATAAAATTCCTTGCTGAATTCAAATATGTATTTAAAAATTTGATTTCCAGTTTCAGTTTTCACTGTTGGGCCTTTTAAAGTCCCAACAAAGCGTTGGGCCCAAAATCTGATATGCTTATTCAATTTCCTGGAGAAAATGCTAAAACTTTTGTCAGCAACATTTTTTCTGAAAATCCCTTCCTGTCAAGTGTTTCACTTCTACTCATCTCTTTTCTAACAAAGCGCTCCATTCTTTTTCTTTTTTTATATTACTCATGCTGCATTAACTTGACATTTTATTGAATCAAAAAGTTTTCAAACATTTGTATAATATCTATGGTTTTGAATGATAAAACTTTGCACAGTAACATTATTTCTATTTAAAATCTCCCGCCGCACAGTGGGACGAAGCCTCACTGTGCCACTCAAATTACCCTACAGGTCTTAATTTTGAAGTAATCGGAATGATTTTTTTTTAATTTTTCGTTTTTTTCATGACCAATCGATCTGTTGAGTTAGATTTTAGGTTTTTTTCCACAGTTTTCCGGAGTTTTCAGGGAAGTGTTAATTTTTGATGAAAAAAGGCGTTTTTTTTCGCGGGAAAATCACTCTGTAGATCGTAATCTTCACTTAATCATGACACTTTTTTTTTTTAATATTCGTTTTTTTATTGCCAATAGATCGGTTGAGCTGGATTTTTGATTTTTCCCCCGTTTTTTTTTTTTAAATCTGAGAAAAAGTTTGCATTTTCATGGAAGTGCGGTTTTTCCGCAAATAGCTACTCATAGATCGTTTTACTTCCATTTTCAGAACAGATTTTTTTCAAAAATCAATTCTTTTGATGGACAATCAATTTACCTACCTCGGTTTATCATTTTTGCCCCAGGTTTTTCAAAAATTGCAAGCATCTTTGGCGTTACCCAAGATACACCACATGGAGGTAGTGTCTGCTGGTATCCCTTTGTGTATATGTGTGTTTGTGTGTCTGTGGGTCTGTATGTCTGTGTGCGTGTGTGTGTGTATGTGTATATTGCCTACGATAACTCATGTACCTACAAAGAATACTGCTGTTTTCAGTTTTAAATTTTAAAAGAATGCATGCGAATTTTTAAAGTTTTACTCCAATATTCATTGTTAGGACGTCAAGGAATAATCATGAATGAATTTAGAAATATCCTGGGTATTAGATCAGCGAAAATTACCGCCAAGTTATTGCTGGACAGTTCTGACGAAGAAGAATACCATTAAATCTAAATGATTTCATTATTATTGAGTCGAAGAAATAACTTGCAATTTAAAGAAATCGCTAACTTAAATAAATTTACTTACATTTATCAGAAAAATTTTTCGCGCAACTGAACAAATTCAAGTAGTTTCGATTAAATTTGGACAAATTTTAGGTAAATTTGGTAGAATATTTGCTGATTTTTGCTAATCGCTACTAATTTAAACAAAGCTCCAAATCCTGCTAACTAGTGAAAATTTGAATTATTTCAATGAATATTGAATAATTTTATGGAGATTTGGGTTTGAATTCGCTGAAATTCGTATTAATTTAATTCATGTTATTCAAAAAATAATCATAAACTTTTTTGTACAGTCATTTTACATAACTTCTTAATTTTAATACGTTTTACGGTTTTAGTGATTAAATTGTTTGAAATGAAAAAAAGATATTAATATTAGATTTTGTAATCTTTACACAAATTTTGAAATTTCCCATACCACAAAATTCGCTGCAGTTCTTTGCTGATTTCGCAAAAGTAGGACCTTTCCATTTCTATCAAAATTCATCTCATTGTTTTTAAAAATAAGATATGTTATACCCTAAAATTCGTTACTACAAAATTTTTCACACACACACATACACACAGACAGACAAACACACACACAAAATGATACCAGCAGACACTACCTCCATGTGGTGTATCCTGGGTAATGCCAAAGATGTCTGTAATTTTTGGAAAATCTAGGGCAAAAATAATAATCCAAGGTCGGTAAATTGATTGGCTATCAAAAGAATTGATTGATTTTGAAAAAAATCTGTCCTGAGTATGGAAGGAAATCCATCTATGAATAGCGGAAAAACCGTAATTTCATGGAAACACAAATTTTTTCTCAAATTTGTAAAAAATATGGGGGAGAAATCAAAAATCCAGCTCGACCGATCGACTGGCAATAAAAAAAAAACGAATATTTTTTAAAAAAAGTGTTATGATTAAGTGAAAATTACTATCTATAGAGTGATTTTCCCGCGAAAAACGCCGTTTTTTTTTTTTTATAAAAATTAATACTTCTTTTGAAAATTCCGGAAAACTGTGGAAAAAAACCTAAAATCTAGCTCGACAGATGGATTGGTCATGAAAATACGATTAATTTAAAAAAAATCTTTGCGATTACTTCAAAATTCAGACCTATAGGGTAATTTGAGTGGCACAGTGGGGCTTCGTCCCACTGTGCGCCGGTCCCCTTTTTAACATGGCGAAATTGAAAACTGTCATCTGATTTTCCTATACGTTTACCCCTGAGTTCCGCTACTGTATTGGGTTTACTATGGTAATACTCTTGATATAAAAGTATGAAAAAAATACTTCTTGTGGATCCTAAGGATAAGAGGCATTTTTACAAACAGAAAAAGAAAGATGGTGGAGTGAAATCCCTGGATAATTAGGAATCAATGTTGAAGACACGACTGTCCGTGCGTCGAAATTTTGCAGCACATTAAACAAACCCGAAAGTCATCGGATCGCGTGCGTTAAATATGACAAAAAAATTTGTGTGTATGTCCACATTCACGAAAATTTATGCGTCGAAACGACGCACAATGCAAATTTTTTTTGATGTGGATCCGGCTTTATGTCAACAAATGTAACAACACAGAGTGCTTAACATCTCATTTACAAAAACGCTGAAGATTAATTTATTTTCTCAACAATATTCAATTAATCTCTTTTTTTTATACTATACATTCTAATCCAGGGGTGCTCAAACGGTCGATCGCGATCGACAAGTCGATCGCGTGTGCTTTTTGAGTCGATCTCGAGAAAAAAATTCCGATATAGAACTATTCACAGATTTTGTTTTAGGTAACTAAAACAAAATGTAATGAATAAACTACTAAAATTTATTCGATCCACAATTAGGCCAGAATAACCCCCTCATCACTTTCTTTTATCGTAATAATCCCCTGCTAGCGGCAAAAGGCGGCTTTATCAAAGGAACGCGCGGTACGTGTCAAAGAAAAGCCGCGTTTTTGATTCCCGCCGATTTTTCTAGAAACTTCGGGCGGCGTGTTTGACGGGAACATTCGAGACTTCGTTCGCGCCGATATAAATGTTGCGCCTGCAGGAATAGGAGTCAGTCTGAGTTGTAACTTGAACATCGATACAAAGTTTATTAATAAATAGTCCAAAATGAGTGCGGCGAAGAAAAGTAAAACTTATCATTTTAATAACGATTGGGAGAAAGAATTTTTCTTTTGTATGGTAAAGGATAAGTGCATTTGTCTCATTTGCCGTGCGTCAGTTGCAATACCTAAGCGTGGGAACTTAGAGAGGCATCATAAAACGATTCATAAAAACTATGAAAAGGATTTTCCGCCACAGAGTGAATTAAGAAAAGAAAAGTACGTGATTTGATAACTTGTTTGAAAAAAGAACAAACCATGTTCACAAGACCAGCCAAACAATCAAAAGCTGCAACGATCGCGTCATTTAAAATATCTCATATATTGGCGAAACACAAGAAACCATTTGATGATGGATTGGTTGTGAAGGAAGCATTTATTGAAGAGGGTGAGACTTTATTTGGAGATTTTAAAAATAAAACAGAGATTATGTCTGCTATTAGAGAACTTCAGTTATCTCGTCCGACTGTCACAAGGCGTGTTGAAGTCATGAGTCAGGACATGGTAGATAAACTAAAACATGATATCATGGAATGTACATACTTTTCTTTACAGTTCGACGAATCCACCGATATGACAGACACTGTCCAGCTGTGTATTTTTATTCGAATGGTATTCAATGACATGTCGGCTAAGGAAGAGTTTTTGACAATGATTCCTCTGAAAGGAAAGACCCATGGCGAAGATATATATGACGTTTTCTTCAATTTTGTAACAAACTACAAGCTACCAATATATAAACTAGTGTGCATTACAACCGATGGAGCACCAGCAATGACTGGAAACAAAAACGGTTTTGTGGCATTGTGTCGAGCTAATGATGATTTCCCTTCATTTTTCTCCTTCCATTGCATTATACATCAACAAGTTTTGTGTTCAAAAGTTCTAAACATGGAGGAGATTATGGGCATTGGAATAAAAATTGTGAATTCTATCCGTGCACGTAGCTTGCAACGGCGGCTCTTTAAATTGCAGTTGGAAGATAGTGAGTCAGCTGAACACACTGATTTAGTTCTTCACACGGACGTCAGGTGGTTGAGTCGCGGAAAATTCCTAGAAAGGTTTCAAGAATTATTGCCCGAAATAACAGCTTTTCTGGGCGAAAGAGGTGATGACACTCAGATGCTGAAAAACGGAAAATGGCTGACTGATTTGGCATTTTTGACAGACATCACAATGCATTTAAAAACCATTAATTTGGAGCTTCAAGGTAAAGGAAAAACTATTATTAAGATGATTAGCGCAATAAACGCATTCAAAAGTAAATTGCAACTTATGATAGATCAGCTGAAAAGAAAGGATCTGAAAAATTTTCCGTCTTTGAAAGCAAGGATTCCTCAGTTGAATTAAGATATTTATGAGGCAGAATTATCAAATATTTTGGGCCAATTCGAAATACGTTTTTATGATTTCAGTAAACTGGCAAATATCGCATCATTTATGAGTTATCCTTTTTCGTGCAAAAACATTAAAGAATTAGCTACTGAAATAGCAAGTCAGTTTAACATGGACTCATGTTCTGTTGAAAATGAGTTAGTGCAGATTATATCAGATATACATCTCAAAGCCACAGCATCTGATACAAAATTCTGGTGTTTTATATCTGAAGATAAATATCCGAATCTAAGGCAAATCGCCCTTCAACTGACGGCAATGTTTGGGTCAACTTACTTGTGCGAGTCTGCATTTTCTGAAATGAAGGTAATTAAGTCAAAATATCGCAATCGACTAACTGACGAACATATGTCATTATGCTTGCGATTAGCACTCGATAATTACGTACCATCTTATGAAAAGTATGCTGAGGACATGCAGTGCCACGCTTCAACATGCAAAGTCACTCTTTAGTTAAGTTTAGACACTAGAACTCGTTTGTTTTGTAAGAACCAATAAACTCGCAATTTTGAATAATTATGAGTTTTTCATTGACATTTTAGAGCAGACCTACACTTACCTTGGCTAAAAAAAATGCATATTGTGGGGAAAACTAATATCTATGCCACGATACACCCTACCTAGACGACAATCCTGCATCACACTTACTTGCAGCCTCTCAGAGTCGATCGATCGTAGTCTAACAATATTGAGGTAGATCGCCAGCAGTTCAAGTTTGAGCATCTCTGTTCTAATCAGTGTCTTAGCTATATTCAAGGGACGTAACTCGTAAATTTATTCAAAATACACACACAAACAAAACTAAAGGCACCGTGGTTAAATCAAAATATAAAATTTTTGTGTGTCTCTTCGGGATAAAGCTCTATTCAAATATAAAAAAAGAAAAACTCCAGACAGCTGGGAGTCTTATAGGCAGCTTAGAAATTTTGTTAGCTCGGCCATTGTTAGGGAAAAAAGAGCATATCTTGAAAATAGTATTCGAAATAATGGACCAAGAGGTAATTGGAAACTTATGAAGGAAATGGATATCTACTCAAAAAGTAAAAAGGTGATTCCTGAGTTCTTGGGTAATGCTGATGATATAGGTTCTTCGCAGGTGCGGCACAATCCGGCGAACCGAACCTTTTTATAATAATAATAGAAAACTCGGCGTGGGTAATTTTCGATTTAGACTGGTAACGGTTGAGGATGTAGAGAAGGTAATATCTTCCATTGAATCAAAGGCCATTGGCTGTGATCAGATCGAGTTGACAATGATAAATCGTTGCTGCCCTCACATTATTCCAGTAATTGTCCATTTGGTAAATTTTTGTATTGAGACCTGTACTTTTCCTGAAATCTGGAAAACATCATTTGTTCTACCGCTTCCCACGGTCAATTGTCCAAGTGAACTAAAAGACCTAAGAACTATTAGCATTTTGCCCACTCTTTCCAAAATAATTGAAAGAGTGATGGATGGACAAATCAGACAGTACGTCGCCAGTTTTAAAATTTTGCCCACTGTACAATCGGGCTTACGTAAGTATCACAGCTGTACTACTGCTCTGTTGAGGGCAATGGACGATATCCTGGAGGCTACTGATCGTGACGAATTGACAGCATTGGTTCTTTTGGACTCTTCAAAGGCCTTTGACCGGCTAAATCACGATCTTTTTCTGAGCATTCTGAATTATATCGGCTTTGATGACAGCGCACGGCGTCTTGTTAATGCATATCTTACTGGTAGGAAGCAGATGGTTATAGTTGGTGATGCGCTGTCGAGCCCTCTGAAAATGTCCTGTGGTGTGCCTCAAGGATCGATCGTGGGCCCGCTATTTTTCACCATTTATACGTCACAACTTATTTCATACTTAAAATATTCCTCAGCGCATTTCTACGCTGATGACACGCAATTATACATTTCTTTTAAGCCAGACCAAATATTGGAGGCTAATGATAAATTGACGCTTGATCTGGATGCCCTTATGAAGGCCTCCAGGGCACACTGCTTAGAACTAAATCCAACTAAATCACGGATTCTGTTATTTGGACGGACTCAGTCTCGGATTCGGCACCAGAATCGGCTACAAATTAGCTTGAATAATGTAGTGCTAAGTGTATGTACTGATGCCAAAAACTTGGGCCTAGTAATGGACTCTGATCTGAGATTCACGGGACATATAAATGTATCTATTAAAAGAGCATTCGCTAACATTAAATTAATTTTCAATCAACGCTCTTTTACCGAGAATCTTAGAAAGATGTTGTGTGAGTCCATTGTTCTGTCGCACTTTAACTACTGTGATGTGGTGTATGGGCCCTGCCTTTTAGACTGTAACGCTAAGAGGATCCAACTTATGCAAAATTCGTGCCTGCGTTTTACTGGCGGTATTCGAGGCCGTGAGAGAGGTGTCAGTGCAAAATTGCGTGACATAAAGTGGTTAAGAATGAATGAAAGACGAGTGCTACACAGTTTGGTACTATATAATAGGATTATTTGTAATAAGTGTCCTGGCTACTTATATAGCAAAATAAAATTTAGATACGATGCACATAACCTGGATCTGAGGCATAAATTCACCTTGACTCCGCCCATGCACTTGACTTCAATGTATGAGCGTTCTTTCAGTTACCAAATAGCTAAATTGTACAATAAAGTGCCTGTTGATCTGAGGGATGCGTCAGGTCACAGGTTTAAAAGAGCAGTAAAAACCATAGCTTCTGCTGCTCCTTCTTCCGGCAGCTCGGACAATAGTCACCTCAATCGATCTCTCTAATGTCACATACGAGGCTGGTTTGAAAAGTCCGTGCAAAGTCCGAGAGATGGCACCACCGGCGCGTATCGAGGTCATGTTTAGTTAGTAGCATCTCTTGAATGAACGCACACCAAGTTTCAGCCATATTGGTCTATTTCTATGTGTTTAGCATTCGTGTGAATCAAGGAAGTCGAGTGATTTTCAAGAAATGGACGAAAAAGAATTTCGTGTGGTGATTAAACATTACTTTATGAAAGGCAAAACGCCTTAGGAGACTAAAGAGAAGCTTGATAAACATTATGGTGACTCTGCACCTTCGATTAGAACAGTTTATAAGTGGTTTCAAAATTTTCGGACTGGCCATATGTGCACAAGTGACGCTGAACGTTCTGGACGGCCTGTGGAGGTTACGACTCCAGAAATCATTGATCACATCCATGATATGGTGATGGATGACAGAAGAGTTAAGGTGCGTGAGATTGCTAGTGCTGTGGGCATCTCGACTGAACGGGTACATAATATTTTGCATAAATATTTGGACATGAGAAAGCTATCCGCAAGATGGGTGCCGCGATTGCTCACGCTTGACCAAAAACGGAATCGTGTGAAGTGTTGCAAGGATGGTTTGCAGCTGTTCCAGAAGAATCCGGAGGACTTTAAGCGTCGTTTCGTCACTGTGGATGAAACATGGATACATTACTATACTCCTGAGACCAAACAACAATCTAAACAATGGGTTACCAAGGGGGAATCTGCACCAAAAAAGGCGAAGACCGTTCCTTCGGCCGGAAAGGTTATGGCGACTGTCTTTTGGGATTCGCAAGGGATAATCCTCATCGACTATCTGGAAAAGGGTAAAACTATTACAGGTGATTATTATTCATCGTTATTGGACCGTTTGAAAACCGAGCTGCAAGAAAAACGCCCGCGATTGGCCCACAAGCAAGTCCTTTTCCATCACGACAACGCACCAGCACACACCTCAGCAGTTGTGGTCGCAAAATTAATCGAAATAGGATTCCAACTCGTTTCACATCCCCTCTATTCTCCAGACTTGGCTCCCTCGGACTACTATTTGTTCCCCAATTTGAAGAAATGGCTGGCGGGACAAAGATTTTATTCAAACGAGGAGGTGATTGCAGACACTAATGGATATTTTGCAGACTTGGACAAATCCTATTATTCGGAAGGGATCAACAAACTAGAACATCGTTGGACGAAGTGTATAAGCCTAAAAGGAGACTATGTCGAAAAATAAAAAAGGTTTACCCCAAACACATAAGTAGTTTTTATTTTTGCACGGACTTTTCAAACCAGCCTCGTATATAGCAGTAGCCATACCTTTAGCCACTCACAGTATTAATATTAACTTCTATCATGGTGGTACATTGTGTCTTGATATTTTCTATTTTATATGCAATCGACCTCTCTAATGTTACATAGGTGTATAGGTATGAAATGCGGATTTTTTTTCTAAAAAAAATCTGTTAAATTCGAAAGAATGATAAAAAGTGCTTTATTCAAAGTATGCTCCATCGCTTGTTATACATTTTTCCCATCTCTCGGGCAATTTGTGAATACCACACCAGTTAAAATCTTCCCCTTTTGCTGCGAACCATTCATCGAGCCATTTTTTCACATCTTCGTACGAACCAAAGCGCTGCTCAGCAAGTGCGTGACCTATCGCTGCAAACAAGTAATAATCGGAAGGAGCCAAGTCTGGTGAGTAAGCCGTATGGGGTAGAACTTCCCAGCTGGGTGCTTCCAACCTGTCGCGAACTGGTTTTGCCGTAGCCGAACACAGAGCATCGTCTTTCTGTCAAAGCGATTCGGTCTTGCGGTCGATGTGGATGGTGTGCCTGGGTGTACCCATGATTTTTTGCGCTTGGGATTCTCAAAATAAATCCACTTTTCATCCCCTGTAACTATACGATGCAAAAACGACTTCCTTTTGTACCGAGCGAGCAAAATGTCACACGTGTTTTTGCGCTTTTCCATTTGGCTGTCGTTCAACTCATGTGGTACCCATCTACCGGTCTTCTGAATCTTTCCCATCTCTCGTAGCCGATTGGAAACAGTTTGTTGACTAACGCCCAATTGCTCGGCGGGTTATTTTTGTGTTTGCGAATCATCTTCGTTCAACAATGCTTGCAATTCCACATCTTCGTATTTTTTTTGGCTATTTTCCACGTTCCTTGTCTGCAACATCGAAGTCACCACTTTTGAAACGCCGAAAACATCGTTCACACGTATCTTGCGATGGAGAATGTTCACCATAAGCTTCTCAAAGTAAACGGTACGATTCAAAAGCAGTTTTTTTCTTCAAATGAAAACAAAAAATTAATGCTGTCCGCGAATGCTCTTTGTTCGGTATAAATTTCGACATATTGAACACAACAATACAACACTATGCACACACTTTTCCAATTTATCACTCGTGCGCGTCTGACACTTGTTGATGACACAACAAAATGCCGCAGTGTCAAATCTTTATAGCAGAAACGCATTTCATACTTGTACACCTGGTATATAGTAGTAGCTATACCCCTAGCCACCCACAGTATTAATATTAACTTCTATCATGGTAGTACATTGTGTATTGATTATTATATTTTGTATTTTATATGCAATACTAGTTTCTAAATGTTGGTGTGTATTCGCATTTCATGGTTGAGATAGGAAGTGTAACTTCAACTCCGCCAATTGTAATCTTACCATTTAATTACAATAAAGACACTTTATTATTATTATTATTATTAAAATTGATAACTGATGATTGTTTTATAGCCTTATGTGGAGCATCATAATGGTCTTCACGACATTTTTTACAATATTCTGCACTGCATTGGATTTCGTGTTGTGCGCAACCAAAGATTCATTTGTATATTCTTCTCCTTGGCTAACCGTGAAGTGGCACCAAGATATAATTTATATAGTAAATGTGATATTAAATTTTTATACTGGCTATTATGATGAGCCTAACCAAGAAGTGGTACTCGATAAGAAACAAATAGCGAAGTAAGTATAAAGCACCTCTACATTTTAATAGTTATGTATAGTAAATCCCGAGATATAAGATCCTGCCTTTTTGCTTTTTCAATGGGGCAATAAACGACCCTGTTAAGGTTTTGTGCATAGTTACCAGGTATTACGATAAACGTATTTTTATTTTACCAGCTTTGTATACCGCCCTCACTTGCACCTGTATTCATATCATATCTATTTTTACTTATAAATTTACTACCTGGCAACCCGGTTTGGAGCCCTTTAAGTATTTGATAATATAGGCCTAATGACCACAGGTCCCCATTAAGATTCGAAAGATACTTTTTATTATTTTTATTTTTAGTTTTACTTACAACTTACGGTTCTATTTTAATTATGTGGCTTCCGTGGGAAAATTGCAGTAGTGGCTATCGCAAGAGAAAACATTTATCATTTGACGCTAAACAAATAGTGAAAAATGTTTACGACAGTTTGGTAAAAAGAAATTTGAATAAACAGAGTGCTTTGCAAGAAGCCAGGGAACTAACAAAAATCCCAATTTCTACGATTAAGGGTATTGTAGGAAAACAATCATTCGGGAACAGGAAAAAACGGAAAGATTTTCAAATGCATCATGTAGAGCAGGGGTGCTCAAACGGTCGATCGCGATCGACAAGTCGATCGCGAGTGCTTTTTGAGTCGATCTCGAGAAAAAAATTCCGATATAGAACTATTCACAGATTTTGTTTTAGGTAACTAAAACAAAATGTAATGAATAAACTACTAAAATTTATTCGATCCTCATCGCTTTCTTTTATCGTAATAACCCCCTGCTAGCGGTAAAAGGCGGCTTTATCGAAGGAACGCGCGGTACTTGTCAAAGAAAAGCCGCGTTTTTGATTTCCGCCGATTTTTCTAGAAACTTCGGGCGGCGTGTTTGACGGGAACATTCGAGACTTCGTTCGCGCCGATATAAATGTTGCGCCTGCAGGAATAGGAGTCAGTCTGAGTTGTAACTTGAAGGCGATACATCGATACAAACTTTATTAATAAATAGTCCAAAATGAGTGCGGCGAAGAAAAGTAAAACTTATCATTTTAATAACGATTGGGAGGAAGAATTTTTCTTTTGTATGGTAAAGGATAAGTGCATTTGTCTCATTTGCCGTGCGTCAGTTGCAATACCTAAGCGTGGGAACTTAGAGAGGCATCATAAAACGGTTCATAAAAACTATGAAAAGGATTTTCCGTCACAGAGTGAATTAAGAAAACGAAAAGTACGTGATTTGATAATTTGTTTGAAGAAAGAACAAACCATGTTCACAAGACCAGCCAAACAATCAAAAGCTGCAACGATCGCGTCATTTAAAATATCTCATATATTGGCGAAACACAAGAAACCATTTGATGATGGATTGGTTGTGAAGGAAGCATTTATTGAAGTGGGTGAGACTTTATTTGGAGATTTTAAACATAAAACAGAGATTATGTCTGCTATTAGAGAACTTCAGTTATCTCGTCCGACTGACACAAGGCGTGTTGAAGTCATGAGTCAGGACATGGCAGATAAACTAAAACATGATATCATGGAATGTACATACTTTTCTTTACAGTTTGACGAATCCACCGATATGACCTGCTGTGTATTTTTATTCGAATGGTATTCAATGACATGTCGGCTAAGGAAGAGTTTTTGATAATGATTCCTCTGAAAGGAAAGATCAGTGGCGAAGATATATATGACGTTTTCTTCAATTTTGTAACAAACTAGAAGCTACCAATATATAAACTAGTGTGCATTACAACCGATGGAGCACCAGCAATGACTGGAAACGAAAACGGTTTTGTGGCAATGTGTCGAGCTAATGATAATTTCCCTTCATTTTTCTCCTTCCATTGCATTATACATCAACAAGTTTTGTGTTCAAAAGTTCTAAACATGGAGGAGATCATGGGCATTGCAATAAAAATTGTGAATTCTATCCGTGCACGTAGCTTGCAACGACGGCTCTTTAAATTGCAGTTGGAAGATAGTGAGTCAGCTGAATACACTGATTTAGTTCCTCACACGGACGTCAGGTGGTTGAGTCGCGGAAAATTCCTAGAAAGGTTTCAAGAATTATTGCCCGAAATAACAGCTTTTCTGGACGAAAGAGGTGATGACACTCAGATGCTGAAAAACGGAAAATGGCTGACTGATTTGGCATTTTTGACAGACATCACAATGCATTTAAACACCATTAATTTGGAGCTTCAAGGTAAAGGAAAATATATTATTGAGATGATTAGCGCAATAAACGCATTCAAAAGTAAATTGCAACTTATGATAGATCAACTGAAAAGAAAGGATCTGAAAAATTTTCCGTCTTTGAAAGCAAGGATCCCTCAGTTGAATTATGATATTTATGAGGCAGAATTATCAAATATTTTGGGCCGATTCGAAATACGTTTTTATGATTTCAGTAAATTGGCAAATATCGCATCATTTATGAATTATCCTTTTTCGTGTAAAAACATTGAGGAATTAGCTACTGAAATAGCAAGTTAGTTTAACATGGACTCATGTTCTGTTGAAAATGAGTTAGTGCAGATTATATCAGATATACATCTCAAAGCCACAGCATCTGATACAAAATTCTGGTGTTTTATATCTGAAGATAAATATCCGAATCTAAGGCAAATCGCCCTTCAACTGACGGCAATGTTTGGGTCAACTTACTTGTGCGAGTCTGCATTTTCTGAAATGAAGATAATTAAGTCAAAATATCGCAATCGACTAACTGACGAACATATGTCATCATGCTTGCGGTTAGCACTCGGTAATTACGTGCCATCTTATGAAAAGTATGCTGAGGACATGCAGTGCCACGCTTCAACATCCAAAGTCACTGTTTAGTTAAGTTTAGACACTAGAACTCTTTGTTTTGTAAGAACCAATAAACTCGCAATTTTGAATAATTATGAGTTTTTTCATTGACATTTTAGAGCAGACCTACACTTACCTTGACTAAAAAAATGCATATTGTGCGGAAAACTAATATCTATGCCTACCCCCTACCTAGACGACAATCCTGCATCTCACTTACTTGCAGCCTCTCGGAGTCGATCGATTGTAGTCTAACAATATTGAAGTAGATCGCCAGCAGTTCAAGTTTGAGCACCCCTGATGTAGACGATTGTAAAAAAGACGTTATCAGTAGAAAAATACATTCTATGTATGAAGAGCAGTTGGTGCCGACACTAGACAAAATAAAATTAAGACTGGTGCAGGACGGGACCAATATACATTGTGGCTGATCAACCCTTCACAGAATTCTCTTAAGAATGGAATTCACGTTCCGAAAAATCAACAAAAGGCAAGTGGTGATGGAGTCACTAAGATTTCGAATCTTGCGACATACTTATTTACAAGAAATTAAAAAGTATCAATCAGAGAATTGGCCAATAATTTACCTTGACAAAACATGGTTCCATACCCATGACCATGTGCAAAAAGGGTAGATTGACAGCAGTACAAAATGCCAGACTAACGCACCTTCAAATAAAGGTAAACGAATAACCATTTTGCATGCTGGATCTGAAAAGGGCTGAGTTTCAAATTGTCTACTGTTATCTGCAAAAAAGATAAAAGATTCTAGTTTGGACTATCACGAAGACACGACCGCAGAACTTTTTGAAAATTGGTTTCAAAATTCCCTTTTGCCAAATGTTCCCGAACAGAGTGTTATAGTTATGGACAATGCAAGTTACCATAGTCGCCTACTAAATAAGGTTCCTAACGCAGCCAACACCAAATCGGAAATACAGGAATATACGTTAGAAAATGACATTTATTTTGACTTTAGTTATAAAAAAGTGATCTTTTGGAAGTTTTGAAAGACTATAAATTGAAAAAGAAATATGTTTGTGATAGTGTGGGCGAGAAAATGGGACGCACTGTTTTACGGCTTCCTGCGTATTATTGTGTGTTTAATCCAATTGAACATATTTGGCATCAAGTTAAATCAAAAATAAGGGCACAAAATGTTTCTCCTACTTTAAGCGTGTCAGTGGTTGAATTAGTAAAAAAAAAGTTATAAATGATTGTGAAAGCTGGAAGAATTCCATTCAGCACGTTGTTAAAGTTGAAGATTCATATATTTATGTAAAAAATATAAAACCGTTGATAATTACCTCAGCTGATGACAGTGATATTGAAACCGAATTAGACTTAAGTTAAAATATATTTTTATATATACAATATGTCCCCTCTTGTAAACCCCATTCATTCCAACTGTATATTTGTACTTCTTATCTATTTGTTTTTACATGCATCTATAAATAAACATCTCCAAAAACACTTATAATTTTATTTATTTGCATTAATGAATAAAATTCTTAAGCCCATCTCTGCAACATATATATCATAAACAAAAGGTCAGAATTTTATATTTCCCACTTAAAACGGCAAAAATCAGGATCTTATATTTTGGGACAGGCTATAAGTGTCAAGACCGAGAGGATTTGCTGTGTTCTTGGATTAAACGTTTTGGCAATTCGAGGTCGGATAGCACTGAGGTTTGTTGGCTATTACTGTCTTTTGAGATATGGTAGTTAAATTTTTGCTGCTGTTGTGATTATGTTGCGACATGCCGAAAATTGTCATCTTTACCAAGTCTAGCTGATGATGAGCTCTGAATGAAAGAAAACCAAGCATGCGCTAGTTTCGTCACTGATAGACCACACGCCCAGGATGCCCAATGTTCTTGGAACTCCCGTATGTTCAATTGAAAGGTAAATCATACTGATTATTTTCGCCCAAAAAAACTACTATATTTTTTGCTTATTAGCGAAAAATAACTCTTTCTTGCTCACAATTGATCACCAATAAGGTCTTATCAGTATTATGGGATGGTAAGAGATGGTGATCAGATCATGTCTACAATGCACTTGTAGCCCAGTCGTCGGAGACAAATTTTGAAGAAAAGCTCTCATTAAATGTTAACAGATTGCATTTTGGCATATAAGTAGTTTTTTGGACATACATAGGTGTATGCATAAGTTTTTGCCGGTTTTTGTGGTAAAGAAAACACGTAATTTTCAAGGGAAATTCATTTTTTATTTATTTAAAATATTGGCCATTGGCTTCTACACACTTCGCCCATCTTTCGGGTAAATTATGAATACCATGCCACAAAAACTGCTTGTCTTTTGCGGCAACCCATTCGTCGAACCATTTTCCAATTTCCTTGAAATTGCTGAAGTGCTGCTCTGCAAGCGCGTGCCCCATTGATGCGAAGAGGTGATAGTCAGATGGCGCCAGCTCGGGAGAGTACGGCGGGTACGGAAGGATGTCCCATCCAAGCGATTTCAAGGTGTCTTTCACTGGTTTTGCTGTGCGAGACGGCACATTGTCGTGTAAAAAAATCACTTTGCCATGTCTTCTGGCCCATTCCGGTCGTCTTTCGATCAATGCGTGATTTAAATTAAACATTTAATGCTTTTGCCAATTGCTGTTGTGTTTGCGTTGGGTCATCATCCAGTAACGTCTGCAATTCCTCGTCTTCGTACTTTTGTGGTCTACCAGAGCGCGCACTGACTTTCACATTGAAATCACCACGTTTAAACTGTCGAAACCAAGTCTCACATGTTCTAATCGTTGGAGCGTGTTCATCATATGTTTCTACCAGCAAACGATGACTTTCCGCAGCATTTTTCTTTTGATTAAATAAGAAAAGCAATGCGTGCCGCAAATGTTCTTTTTCAGGCACAAAAGTCGACATGATCACTGAACGATACAATGCAGACGCTAATGTTTAGCGAACTTAACTTGTGTATGTTGGTTAGGTTAATGTCAGACGAACAAACTGACGTATCTATCAAATTCATACACTGCGTACTGTTCGCTGGTGCCATCTCTTAGTGAAACCGGCAAAAACTTATGCATACACTCGGTAGAATACGATAAAAAAAGTTTGTTTTTCTAAAGTGTATGCTAAACTTACAAAAATCGAAAATAAAATGAATAATTCGGTTTTTCGCAAATATCTCGAAAAATAAAAAAATTGTCGAAAAACTAATAGTACCACATGAAAGAATGGGAAATTTTAGAAAAAAATAGCATATAGATTACACAGGGCAACAAAAAAATATTTTTGTTTTGGTGCCTGGGATTTTAGAGCTGATTTTAACTATATTTGGGACGCTAAATCTATACATGCAATCCGTTTTTCTCTATCAGCTCTACTTTTTTAGATACATCAACTTATCTACCAATGTGGTTTTTATTCAGTATATTCATTTATGAGAGTTCTAAAATTATTATATATTCATTAATGTAGGTACAATGGTTTTATTGTCAGTCTGTAATTGAGTAAATTCCAGGTAAATCTATAAATAGTGGAACCATTGCCTATCAGGTACCTGAACTGACCCTTTTAATCACCTAACTCGGGTAAGTCTCGTCAGTTTGTGCGTTCTTACTAATGAGAGTAGATCGAATTCGGCGTGTTATTTTATGTTAAGAAAAGAGTGTTTTTGTGTTATTGAACAGAATTAAAATGAGTTCAGGTTCCAGTTCAAGAAGAAGTTGTGTAAATCAACCTGATGTATTTTGCTATATATGCGGAGAATACATGTTTCAACAAAACAGACAAACTATTACTGACTTTGTAAAGCGAGCGTATCTTGGATACTTTGGAGTTAAGCTTGGTGATCAGGACAAAACGTGGGCCCCGCATCTCATATGTAAAACTTGTACAGAGCATTTACGGCAGTGGACTACCGGGAAAAGAAAATGTCTAAAATTCGGCGTACCAATGGTTTGGAGAGAACCAAAAAACCACTTCAATGATTATTATTTCTGTTTAGTAAATACTAATGGAATCAATCGAAATAACCGCAGTAAGTGGACTTATCCCAATTTAGACTCGGCAATACGCCCTATCCCGCACTCAGATGAAATACCGATTCCAACATTTCATCAGCTACCACATATCTCTGATGACGAATATTTTCCCTCTGATCGCTGTTCTGATGCTAATAAAAGTTCTGATGCTAATGAAACTAACAGTGACTATGAGGGGACGTCATCAGTTCCTCAACGCTTCAATCAAAATTAATTAAATGATCTCACCAGGGATCTCAATTTATCGAAAAAAGCTTCTGAAGTACTGGCTTCTAGGTTGAACGACAAAAATTTACTGGAACAAGGAACCAAAATTACCTTTTACCGTACAAGAGAAAAAGATCTGCTACCATTCTTTTCTCAAGAAGACAATCTTGTATTTTGTCACGAAATTAGGGGAGTCATGAAAGAAATGGGACTTTCTGAATATATTCCAGATGATTGGCGCCTATTTATTGATAGTTCAAAGCGAAGTTTAAAATGTGTCCTTCTACATAATGGGAATAAATATGGTTCAATACCACTAGCTCACTCAACGAAACTGAAAGAAGAATATAATACCATAGCTTTGGTCTTGCAGAAGATAAAGTATTACGAACATCAATGGATGATTTGTGTAGACTTAAAAATGGTAAACTTTCTTCTTGGGCAGCAAAGTGGTTACACGAAATATCCGTGTTTCTTGTGCCTCTGGGATAGTAGGGACAAAACACACCACTGGGATAGAAAAGATTGGCCTCAGAGAGAAAACATGGACGTTGGGGAAAAGAATGTCATTAACGACGCTTTGGTTGAAAGAGAAAAAATCATACTTCCTCCGTTACATATAAAGTTGGGCTTAATGAAGCAATTTGTAAAGGCTCTTGATAAGAATGGGTCTTGTTTTGCATATATAGGGGTAAAAATGCATTAGTTGAGCACAGAAAAACTCAAAGCAGGGATATTTGACGGCCCTGCCTTCATAAATTCAATGAATCAAGTTGAACGAGAAGCTTGGACATCATTTGTTGCAGTTGTAGAAAATTTTCTAGGCAAACATAAAGCTCAAAACTATGTTAAAATGGTTAACAAGATGCTTAATAGTTTCAAATCCTTAGGGTGCAATATGAGTATTAAAATACACTATTTACACAGCCACTTAGACCGTTTTCCAGAAAATTTAGGAGACATGAGTGAGGAACAAGGTGAAAGATTTCACCAAGATATTAAAGTTATGGAGGACCGCTACCAAGGAAGATGGGACATGCACATGATGGCAGATTACTGCTGGAGTTTAAAAAGGGACTGTTTAAAAAAACATTCAAGAATGTCGCGGAAAAGAAGCTTTCCAAGTGTTGAGTGACTATTTCATTTCTTCAATGTTTTTTTTTTGTTTGTAAGTACGACATAATAGTGTATTTTGTATAACTAAAATAAAAATTTCGTATCTACTTTTGTTTACTACACTTACAGATTTGAGTTACAATAATGTAACTTATATTTCTCTAAAATTGTATATCTTAAAAATTTGAGCTCCTAGGTACAAATGAATACGTTATTTGAATTCAGGACATCAAATTGATATAGAATCAGCTCAAAAAACCTCGACACCAAAACAGCTGTTCCTCTGTGTTTTTTTAGTTTTACCGTAATTAAAAAAAAAAATTTAAAATAAAATGGCTTCAGTTGTAGTGGGAATCCCCAACTTCATTTATGATTAAATTAACGTTTCTACTACCGCTAAAAATTTTAAAATTGGCTGTTTGGGGGTTTCTCGGGGTGCTGATTAAGAATCCAATGACAGAATTGAAGAATTCAAAATCACAGATCCAATATGACGGCCAGAGGGTACGTAATTCATTTAATTTCTTGGAATAATTTAGAATTTTCGTGTTTTCAGTAACTGTTTTCTTTGTACCTGGATTTTTAAATGAAATATAAATACTTTATACTTAAAGTTTAAACTTTTATCTTTCATTTCCTACCTATAAATATTTTTTCTTTATTTTAAGTTGTATAATTAATAATAAGGAAAATATACAGCTTTGGCTAAAGCTATTAGGCACCCCTAATACACGTGAAACTCATAAAATATTAAAAAAAGACTAATTGTTTAAACAATACTAAAGGCGGCGCTGTCAAAAGCTAACTTACACAATAGACAATCTCTTTTACAGGTTCATAGAACACCTGTCCCACAAAAATTTTTAATGTTTTATCAGTCTCTTTTTACTACTTGTAGTGTCAAGAAGCTTCCGTGCGTGTTTTATTTGTGAACTGGACATTCTTATATTTGAGAAATGCCTAAGAAAAGTGAGCTTGGTATCCAAAACGAATTAAAATTCAAACCCTACATGAACAAGGCAAGTCCTAAATAGAAATAGCCAAGTTAGTGAAATGTTCTCGGTGCGCAGTGTAACGTGCTATTCAAAGGTTCGTGGAGACTGGCTCTCATGCCAACAAAATGAGAATGGGTAGAAAACGTAAGACTCATCTGCGAGTCTATTAAAAATCGAAAAAAAAAACATCATCTAAGATCGCTGCAACTCTGTCGGAAGAGATTGGGATGCCGATTAGTTCTCGAACGGCAAGGAGAAGACTGACAGAAGCTGGATTAAGAGGGTGCAAAGCTAGAAAGAAACCTTGGCTTTCAGAGACCAATAGGAAGAAACGCTTAGAGTGGGTTCTGAAGCACCAACATTTTAGCGAAGAGGATTGGTCTAATGTTGTATGGTCCGAAGAATCCAACTTTAAGGTAAGTTTTTATATGATTTATTTTAACAAATAACTACATACAATTACTCTTGATTTAATCAGTTTTAGTCAAAATAATAACTATTTTTTTAATTTAGTATTTTTTCTTTTCTTACAGCTATTCGGAACGTCAGGTGTGACATTCGTGAGGCGGCGTGTCGGCCAGGAATACCATCCAGATTGCGTGGTACCTACTGTAAAACACGGAGGTGGCAGCTTTATGATCTGGGGCTGCGTGTTGGCGAAATGTTCGTTTGTGAAGGCCGCATGAACAGCCAAAAGTACATAAAATGTACTAGAAACTGTGTACTGATGCCTTCGCTAACGCGCATTTTTGGGGACACTAATTTAGACGACATCAAATTCCAGCAAGATAATGGACCTTGTCATAAATCAGCGGCTACGATGCGCTGATTTAGAGACAATAACATTGTCTTGTTGGATTGGCCGGCGCAGTCTCCAGATCTATACCCTATCGATCATCTTTGAGGTATTTTGAAGCGCAAGATACGGAAGAATAGCATAACATCAAAAGCAGCGCTAAAAAGTGCTTTGATGGATGAATGCGATGCCATAAGTACAACTGAATGTACTAGGCTTGTACGCAGCATGCTCCAAAGAATTGCTGCTGTAATTAAAGCTAAGGGCAGACACATCAAATATTAATTTATTTCATAATTTGACCTCAATATACGATTTTACAAAACATACGAATTTAATTTTTTACCCTGAAACACAAGAAATGAAGTAAATTGTAGGGTGCCTAATACTTTTGGCCAAAACTGTACGTTTATCATGAACACTTTTTTAAGAGCAAAATTACAAAAAAAGAGAAAGTTTTTTTTAAAGTTTTTAATGATTTTCTAATATCAAGTATACTTTTAACTGTAATTAGAAAAAAAAAAAACAAAAAATGTTTTGACCATTTCGTATTGCTTCGCACTACAGCAAGCAAATTTTCATATTTTAAAACTCAATTTTTAAATAACACAGACAATTTGGGTATTTTTAATTATTCTTATATTGAACTTAAGGTACAATATGATATATGCACAAGGATTTTTTTCTCATTACTATATTTTATTAAACATTAGTAATTTACTGTATTTACAAATTATAAAGCAACAAAAATAAAAAACTATTAGTATCATCGGAAAGTTGAAAGTCTCCTCTCTAAGGTAGTTCACTCGTAAATCCATTTTTCTTAAGAATTCGATGAAATTGAAATATGATGTTAATCTAAATGTTTTTCATTTAATTAAGAAAAAAACTGACCAATTGTGAAGCGAGGTATTCATAATTAAAATGCACATAATTAACATGCAATAGCTCAACGAAGTATTAAGAAAGGCATAGTTTCGTGTATATCTTAAGAACCAGACTTACGAATTTTTTTAAAAAACTAATATTTAGTAAAAAAAAATTAGAAAAATTTTGAAATAAAAATAATTTTGTTTTATCAATTTGTTAAAATGAGATAAATATCTAAAGTTGATATTTTTTAAAAAGAATAACCGCGTAGTGAGGGGCAGAGATCACAATTTGACAACGCTGTATATCGTCATACTTTACGCGCCAACATTCAGCAACATTTAAAGTGGTTAACTTTTAAACAGAAATTCATTTGTAGGTTAAATAATTTATTGAATAAACACAATATATTTATCAGTTTTATCTTTAATCATCAAATAAAAATATTAAATGTATTAATTAAAAATTAAATGTATTAATTAAAAAATTTGTATCTTGATATTTATTATTTTTTCTTTAGTATTTAAAAGATTTATATTTAAACAGAAATAGGTTTGTAGGTTCAGTAATTTTTCGATAATATTTTAATTTAATATTATGTTTATTTATCAACATTGTTACATCAGTTGATAAAAATATTAAATATATATTAAAAATGCAATATGATGATAGCATGTACATGTGCTCTATAGACCTGGAAAAAGCATTTAATAGTGCTCCAAGAGATAAAATATGGGAAGCATTGGAACGTAAAGGCGTTGACAATAAGATGATGCGAGCCATAAAGAGTATATACTCATGTACCCGTTATGTAGTAAGAACAAACAACCAAGTGTCGAATGAATTTGAAACGAAGGCAGGAGTGAGATGGGGCGGTGTGTTAAGTCCTTTACTGTTTATTACGTTGATGGATGAAATCTCGAAGGAAGCCAGGAGTAAGGTCAAGAAGACGAGAGTGGGTGTCTACAAACTGGGACAAGTATATGTTCTGGAATTTGTATATGCAGATGACCTGGTCATTGTGACAAGTTCGGAAAGGGACATGCAGACAAACCTGAATGTATGGAATGATATCTTCGTAAAATATGGAATGACAGTGAATACGGCTAAGTCGGAGCTGATAGTGATTGCTAAAATACCGAGGGAAGCAGAAATCACCATGAATGATGTGAAAATTAAGCAGGTTGAGGATTTTAGGTACCTGGGATCCTTTTTGAGTGCATGTGGAAAGCTTGATACTGAAGTGGATAGTAGAGTGACCGGGGCAACTAAGTTATTCTACGCATTAAATAAATCATTTATTAGAAAAAAAAAAAGAAGTTAGTCTGAATATTAAAATAAGGGTATTTAAAGTGGTGAATGAAAGTGAATACGGCTAAGACGGAGCTAACAGTGATCGCTAAAACGCCGAGAGAAGCAGAAATCACCATGAATGATGTGAAAATTGGAGGTTGGTTGAGGATTTTAGGTACTTGGGATCCTTTTTGAGTGCATGTGGAAAGCTTGATACTAAAGTGGATAGTAGAGTGATCGGGACAACTAAGTTATTCTACGCATTAAATAAATCATTTATTAAAAAAAAAAGAAGTTAGTCTGAATATTAAAATGAGGGTATTTAAAATGGTAAATGAAAGTGAATACGGCTAAGACGGAGCTAATAGTGATCGCTAAAACACCGAGAGAAGCAGAAATCACCATGAATGATGTGAAAATTAAGCAGGTTGAGGATTTTAGGTACCTGGGATCCTTTTTAAGTGCATGTGGAAAGCTTGATGCTGAAGTGGATAGTAGAGTGACCGGGGCAACTAAGTTATTCTACGCATTGCATAAATCATTTATTAGAAAAAAAGAAGTTAGTTTGAATATTAAAATAAGGGTATTTAAAATGGTGAATGAAAGTGAATACGGCTAAGACGGAGCTAATAGTGATCGCTAAAACACCGAGAGAAGCAGAAATCATCATGAATGATGTGAAAATTAGCAGGTTGAGGATTTTAATTACCTGGGATCCTTTTTGAGTGCATGTGGAAAGGTTGATGCTGAAGTGGATAGTAGAGTGACCGGGGCAACTAAGTTATTCTACGCATTGAACAAATCGTTTATTAGCAAAAAAAAAGTTAGTCTGAATACTAAAATAAGGGTGTTTAAAAAGGTGTACATCCCGGTGCTGCTGTATGGGGATGGGACTTGGAGTTTGGATGAGCTAAACCGAAATAGAATCCAGGCGTATGAAATGCGCTTTTTGAGGGCGGCTATTGGAGTGACGAGACAAGACCGCATCAGAAACACAGTGGTCCGCGAAAGGTGTAATGTGAATTCCGTGGTAACAACTTTGGAGAGAAAACAGTTAATGTGGTTCAGGTATATGGTGCGAATGAGCGACTGTAGAATGGTAAAGAAAATATGGAAAGTGGCAGGGGATAAGAAGCGTAAAAGAGGTAGGTCAAAAGAACGTGGAATGATGGTGTAGAAAAAATCTTGAAATAGAAGAACATTACCTGGAAACAGGCGGAGAAAATGGCAGAGGACCGAAAGGAGTGGAGACTTATTACCTGCTCCACTACCTCGAGACCGTAAGGTAGAAGAGGAAGGATTATGTATGTATGTATGTAAAAAAAACAGTTTTATAAATTTTCTTGGTAAAACTAAATAAATAATTAATGATACTAATCATAAATAAATAAAGTAGTATGAACTATTTGTAAAGTAATTAATTACTTTATTTAATACTCTCTTATTTTTGGTTACACGTGGTTTTCCATTGTCTTTTCGACTAGATAATAATTGTACTATTCCTGTAGAACCCCAATTTTTCATAACAAAAAGATCTTCCAAAAGATGCAATTTAATCTTTTAATCATAAGATCTGAAATAACACTTTTTAAAAGCATTAAAGATGGCAGTATTAGTTTTTTCATGACGTACTCTTTATACGATACGATCATTTGTAATTACGACCTAAACGTTTCTCATGAGTTATCTTTTCTGGTGAAAGGACTTTTTTACACAGACAACACTTTAAATTTTTTCCTAACTCATCTAGCTCGATCGGTCGACCACTGCACAGGTTAGGATCTTCAGTTTTTAATTTTTTCGCATCATTCATTCCCGAAATACTTTTTTGCGTTTATTGATAAGCTTTTCCTTTGCAAATTTGCCTTTATGTCGCAACTGATTATAATCAAAAGGCATTTTTTATTTAATTATATATTTTTTTATTTTAAAAAAGAAGTAATGTGGTCTAAAGAGTAAACATACCAGGTGTACAAGTATGAAATGCGGATTTCAGACAACAGATGGTGCACCAATGCAGTTTGTGCTATAAAGATTTGACACTGCGCCATTTTGTTGTGTCATCAACAAGTGTCAGACGCGCACGAGTGATAAATTGGAAAAGTGTGTGCATAGTGTTGTGTTGTTGTGTTCAATATGTCGAAATTTATACCGAACAAAGAGCATTCGCGGACAGCATTAATTTTTTGTTTTCATTTGAAGAAAACTGCTGTTGAATCATACCGATTACTTCGAGAAGCTTATGGTGGACATGCTCCATCGCAAGATACGTATGAACGAAGGTTTCGGCGTTTCAAAAGTGGTGACTTCGATGTTGCAGACAAGGAACGTGGAAAACCGCCAAAAAAATACGAAGATGTGGAATTGCAAGCATTATTGGACGAAGATGATTCGTAAATACAAAAACAACTTTGAATCGTTGTGGCTGTTACTTAATGGAAATTCATAACGAATGTAATCAAAGACTGATTTTGTTAAATTTCCACTTTATTTAGTTTTACTGAAACTGTATGACGCGTTTCGCTAGACTATAGCTTCTTCTGATACAAAATGATATTCGAATATTAGTGTTGTTACATTTGTACAAATACCCTAAGGTAGATAGGTAATAAAATTAATACTATATGCTAATGAATATTGCTGGGAAATCCGTTCTGAATATTAATTGTATAAATTGAGTAAAGGGGAGTTACCATGGGCCAGACAGGTATCTTTTTATTCGTTTAAGTTGATGTCCGAATTTTTAATTCTATTTATTTCTAAATTTTCTAATAGGTTTAATTTTACGCCTTTGTTTTGTATGTGTAGAATTTTAAATTTATCGTCAAAAAGATGATTTGATTCTGTTAAATGATTACTGTACGTTGAGTCAGTTTTGTTTTTTAAATAGCTTCTTTTATGTTCTGAAATCCGAGTTTCGAATGAGCGACCTGTCTGACCCATGTAACTTTTATGACAAGAACCACAATTTAACTGATACACTCCAGATTTTTTTTATCTCTTTTGTTTTCCCTTTGCGTTTTTAATGAATTTTCCTAACGAGTTGTTTGTTCTAAAAGCTATGATGATATTATATTTGTTTAAGTGGTTTTTAATTTTCTCTGACGTGTTACCAAAATAGGTTAAAACATTATATTTTTTCCCTGTGTTTTCTTTCTTGGGGTATACTAAAGAAATAGCTTTTTTTTTAATTTTTTGTTTAGAATAGACGGTGTCAGGAGAATATCCGTTGTTAACAGACATTTGTTTTATTAGGTATAATTCTTTATTAAAATCATTTACAGATAAGGGAACACTTACAAGTCTATGCAACATACTGTGGTAAGCTGCCAATTTGTGTTGTAAGGGGTGAGCTGATTTTATGTTTATTGTAGTATCTGTATGTGAGGGCTTGTGAAAAATAGAGAATTTGTATTTGTTGTAATGTCTGGTTATCGTTAAATCAAGAAAATTAATTTTATTGTCGACTTCTAGTTCCATAGTGAATTTAATATTTTTATGTATTGAGTTTTTTTTTATATATATATATATATATATATATATATATATATATATATATATATATATATATATATATAATATAAAAAAAAAATAAAAAATAAAGCTATTTCTTTAGTATACCCCAAGAAAGAAAACACAGGGAAAAAATATAATGTTTTAACCTATTTTGGTAACACCTCAGAGAAAATTAAAAACCACTTAAACAAATATAATATCAACATAGCTTTTAGAACAAACAACTCGTTAGGAACATTTATTAAAAACGCAAAGGGAAAACAAAATAGATCAAAAAAAACTTGAGTGTATCAGTTGAATTGTAGTTCTTGTCATAAAAGTTACATAGGTCAGACAGGTCGCTCATTCGAAACTCGGATTTCAGAACATGAAGAAGCTATTTAGAAAACAAAACTGACTCAGCGTAGAGTAATCATTTAACAGAATCAAATCATCTTTTTGACGATAAATTTAAAATTCTACACATACAAAACAAAGGTGTAAAATTAAACCTATTAGAAAATTTAGAAATAAATAGAATTAAAAATTCAGACATCATCTGAAACGAACAAAAAGATACCTGTCTGGCCCATGGTAACTCCCATTTACTCAATTTATACAATTAATATTCAGAATGGATTTCCCAGCAATATTCATTAGCATATAGTATTAATTTTATTACCTATCTACCTTAGGGTATTTGTATAAATGTAACAACACTAATATTCAAATATCATTTTGTATCAGAAGAAGCTATAGTATAGCGAAACACGTCATACAGTTTCAGTGAAACTAAATAAAGTGGAACTTTGACAAAATCAGTCTTTCATTACATTCAAAAACAACTTGCCGAGCAATTGGGCGTTAGTCAACAAGCTGTTTCCAATCGGCTACGAGAGATGGGAAAGATTCAGAAGACCGGTAGATGGGTACCACATGAGTTGAACGACAGGCAAATGGAAAAGCGCAAAAACACGTGTGACATTTTGCTCGCTCGGTACAAAAGGAAGTCGTTTTTGCATCGTATAGTTACAGGGGATGAAAAGTGGATTTATTTTGAGAATCCCAAGCCCAAAAAATCATGGGTAGACCGAGGCGCATCATCCATATCGATCGCAAGACCGAATGGCTTTGGCAGAAAGACGATGCTCTATGTTTGGTGGGACCAGAGGGGCGTGGTTTATTATGAGCTGTTAAAACCTGGAGAAACGGTTAATACTAAACGTTACCAACAACAATTGACCGATTTGAACCGTTCGCTGCTTAAAAAAGGCCAGAATACCGAAAAAGGCAACACAAAGTCATTTTTCTTCATGACAGTGCTCCATTACATACGGCAAAACCAGTTCGCGACACGTTGGAAATACTCAGCTGGGAAGTTCTATCCCATGCGGCTTACTCATCAGACTTGGCTCCTTCTGATTACTACTTGTTTGTATCGATGGGTCACGCACTGGCTGAGCAGCGCTTTGGTTCGTACAAAGATGTGAAAAAATGGCTCGATGAAGGGTTCGCAGCAAAAGGGGAAGATTTTTACTGGCTGGTATTCACAAATTGCCCGAAAGATGGGAAAAATGTATAACAAGCGATGGAGCATACTTTGAATAAAGCACTTTTTATCATTCTTCCGAATTTAACATGAACCTGAACTAACTGGTACACAAAGTGTAATAAATATAACCTATAAAAACGTTACTTCTATAGAGCATTCGGCATACGCATTGGCAGCGTTACCACATCTATTTTTATTAAAAGTGTAATTGTATTAGTGTGTGCCTGCATATGAAAGTTTCCATCCAAAAATAAAATACTCTGCCATTGAGTATTTTAAACTTTTTGTATTTACTGTCAGACTATACTTTTGGCTCCGATTGTCACGAGTGAACTACCTTAAAAAGCTATCGTTTAATTTTTTTTTACACTCTAAAAACAAGTAATCTCGATTAACCTTCGAGCGGTGCTAGACTTTTAAATTAACCTGTTTGGCGCCCTACACTTTTTGAATCACCTATCCGAATTTTTAATAAATTCTCACGCTAATGAAAAGACCTCTCTTGTAAAATTTCCCTCTCTTTCACGTGATGCTATTAGTTTTTCGATATCTTTTTTATTTTTCGATACCGAGAAACCGAATTTTCGATTTGATTTTGGATTTTGTGGGCTTAGCGTACATCAAACTTTAGCAAACTTTTTTTTTATCGGTATTCTACGTACAAAAAACAGCCTGTTAATATTTAATGGGAGCTCGAAACCCTTGGCGACTAGGTTATTGGAGTTACCGGAGATGATGAGAAGTCTCCAAGATAGAGAAGTCTGGAGAGCTATTATAAATTCTGTGTAACAATGCAATAGAGGTCACGACGCTCGGAACCGAGCAACGATACGAGAGAGAAGATAAGGTGTAGCATTTACTACATGGGGTAAAAAGTCACAAGAGTTTCCGAGAGCACAAACAAAAAATACCCTATGATTTTCAGTTAGTGTCAACTTTCAGAAGATTCGTGTAAAATTTTTATGGCATTTTGTCTATTAATTTGCAAGTTAAAACTGTTTGAAAGACGCTACTTTTGGTTTTTGCACAACGATGGAAAAGAAGAATTTCGTATGTTGATTAAACATTGCTTTTTGATTAAGTTGGTAATGTGGCACAATGATACTACTCAGTATATATCACCACTACACCAAACACTTTATTTTTGCACTCAGTTTCGGTCAAGTAACCAGTAGAAGGGACTATAAGGAATAGGCCCTCTGTCTTTATTTAAACTACTTTTAGATTTTATAATTTCCATACTTTCGTATGCGTTCAACAATCTCCTATCAGATACATTTTTTATTAATCTTAGATTATGATCAGCTTATTATATATTATTCATGAGTAAGTTTGAAACCGAAGCCAGTCAAGAATTCGAATATTTCCCAAGGGTATGGTATAGGTATGTGGATGAAGCCTATTTTTTGTGAATTAAAAAACTAAATGTCATGAGTGTTTCAGCAAGTGATGAAATAAATCTAGTATGTTATTATCAGAATGTAAGGGGTCTAAATTCAAAAATTGTTGACTTTTATTCCTCGGTTTGTGATTGTGAGTTTGATTTGTTGGCTTTAAGTGAAACTTGGCTTCACGAAGATGATCATAGCTCGGAATTGTTTCCGAGTGAATATACGGTTTGCAGAAAGGATAGAAAATTTGATATAACAGGTAAAGAACGTGGTGGTGGTGTTTTACTGGCCGTTAAGAATTATATAAACTCAGAGTCTATGGATGTGACTTTATTTGATTTACAATTTTCGGATATTGATTTGTTACTGGTAAAATGTAGTATTAATGATAATATTTTGTATGTGGTAGTATTATATATACCTGATAGATTAAGTATTGATGTATATGATCATTTTTTCGAATTTACTGAACAGATTGATTATTTGAGTCGAGACAATGTATTCATAATGGGTGATTTTCATGCTCCATATTTTTTTGACGTTTCTGATCGCAAGACTTTGGTTATCAATAACTTTCTTGAAATTAATCAGTGCAAGCAATGGAACAGCATAACTAACTCGAATAATAGACTACTTGATTTGATTATCTCTATATTGTCAAGAGAGATGATACCCCAATGGTCCCGGAGGATGCACATCATCCGGCGCTTATGTTCTCCATTCCAAAAATAAATATAAGACAAAAAGAATTGTCTACTAATTCCCCGGCTAAGATTTATAACTTTAGAAAAGCAAATTTTCCTGAATTATACAGAGCCCTATTAGCAACTGACTGGACGTCTCTTGAGGGTTGTTGTGATGTTGATATTGCACTGGAGCAATTGTATGATAACGTTTTTCATTTGTTTGATGAACATGTTCCGGCATACAAAAAATTTGCTCATCAGTATCCTCCATGGTTTTCTGCTGATATTATTAAAAATATAAAAAAGAAATCAAAGCATGCAAAAAAATTCAAGACATATGGTAATCACAATAATTATCTAGAATTTAGACGGTTAAGATCAATTTCTAAGCAGCAAATTAAAGCGTCATATGTTAAATACATGGAGGATGCACAGGCTTCTCTGGCACTGGATCCCCAACGCTTTTGGAGTTATGTTCATTCCAAAAGTAATTCTTCTAGGACTCCTAGTGTGATGATGTATAGAAATGACATTCTGAAGTCTCCGTCGGGCATTGTTAACGCGTTTGCAGATTTTTTCAAGAGTATCTTCGCACTGTCGGAACCAGCAGCGACTTGTCATTCGCTTAGTACGTCATTGACAATGGTGGAATTCTCGCCCATTACTGGGGATGAAATATTGATGGCCACGAAAAAAATTAAAAAATAAGATGACCTCTGGCCCCGATAATATTCCTTCGTTTCTCATTAGGGACTGTGCGACTGTCCTTGTAAGACCTTTAAAGTATATTTTTAATTTATCAATTAAACAGGGTGTTTATCCGAAACGATGGAAAGAAGGTAGATTATGTCCTATTTTTAAGAATGGAGACAGGGGAAATGTTGAAAATTATAGGGGTGTCGTTCTACTTTGTAACTTCTCAAAGGTCTTTGAGTCAGTCTTGTATACACGTATCTATAGCCAAATTAAAAATCAAATTTCTCCTTATCAGCATGGATTTATTAGTAAGAGATCTACGGTAACAAATCTAACTGTTATGACACAATTCATTTCGGGAATATTAGGTGGTGGTGGGCAGGTTGATGTTATTTATACAGATTTCTCGAAGGCCTTTGATAGGGATCGACCATCATGTTCTCATCAATAAGTTGTCTTTCTTTGGTTTCACTGATGGTGCGAGGGCTCTTATAAGTTCTTACTTGTTTAATCGAACTCAGTTTGTAGCCTACAACGGATTCAAATCAGAAAGATTTGTGGCTACTTAAGGTGTTCCACAAGGTTCAAATTTGGGACCCTTGCTCTTCATTATGTTCATAAATGACCTTTGCGAGGATTTAAAATCTAACAGACTAATTTATGCTGATGATTTAAAAATGTTTATGCCAACAGAAAAAACTGAGGATTGCTCCTATCTACAGAGCCAGTTGAATTTCGTACATTCTTGGTGTTGTGACAACAAACTACATCTAAATGCTCAAAAATGCAAAGTTCTAACATATACTAGGAGGGTAGCGTCAACAGAGTTTCAATATAGAATTCAAGACTATAATTTAAGTAGGTGTAGTACAGCTAAGGATTTGGGAGTCGTTTTTGATGCAAAATTAACATTTGCTCAGCATATAGCACTGAAAGTTTCTGAAGCAATGAAGTCTTACGGGTTCATCATTAGGAATTGTAGGGGTTTCACTAATATTGCATCACTGAAGGTTTTGTATTTCTGCTTTGTTCGCTCGAAACTAGAATATGCAAGTATTGTCTGGAGTCCAATGTACGAGGTGAGTTTCACTTGAAAAAGTGCAGAGGAGATTTCTGAAATTTCTGTTGTTTAAGATTAATGGAATGTATCCTGAACGGGGAATCAGCAGCGATTATTTGTGTGAACAGACAAATATTCTTAGCCTGGGAATCAGGAGAGTTTGTGCCTCAATATTATTCCTATATAAAGTATTGCACAATATGATTGATTGCAGGGATATACTGTCTCGTATTAACATCAATGTGCCACGGATACACTCACGATCAAATATGTTTTTTAGATGTAACAGACCTAATACTAATTTGTTATTGAATTCACCTATTCATGTAATGTGTACTAATTTTAATCATATTTGTAATGTTTGTGACATATACTGTTGTACTAAGAAGCAATTACTACAGACTGTCATTGAATATGTAAATGTCTAAATATTTACCCTATTAATGGGAAACTGTTGGGTAATAAAGCTATTGTGATTATTATTATTATGATATATTCATGATTTTTAATACAAAGAAAGCAAATATTGATGATTTTGTTTTTAAATTACATAGCCGGTATGATTCCATTAAATTCACTTAAGAAGTTGAGAATAAAGGACAATTGCCTTTTCTAGATATTTTAATTATTAAAAATAATAATAGATTAGAATTTGATATCAATAGAAAGGATACAGTAACGGATAGATATATTCCTAATGATTCATTTCATTGCAAACAACACAAATTAGCCTCATTACATTTTTTAGTTCATCGTTTGGTCACTTTCCCTCTGAATAGAATTAACTTTAATAAAGAAAGGAATCGTATTAGAAATATAACTAGAGTTAATGGTTATGACGATGACTTAGTAAGTAAGCTAATAAATAGACATAAGTTTAGGTTTAATATTCAGAGTTCCACCTTTTTTACATGCAAAGAAAATAACCCCAAGAATGTCTCCACACCATATAATCCGAAATATAGCAATAAGGTATTTAATAAAGTAGGCCTCACCTTAGTCTACAAGTTTTCAGACAATCTGAGGAATATTTAGGAAATCCCAAAGATAAGGTTCCTAACTGTAAGAAAAGTGGAATTTATGAAATTAGTTGTAATGATTGTGACAAAAAGTATGTTGGGCAAACTAAAAGGTCAATTAAAACACGATTTAAAGAACTTAAAATACAGTAGAACAGAAAAGTCTAGCATTGCCGAACATGTCCTTGAAGCTGATCACAGTGTAACATTAGATAATCTAAGATTAATAAAAAATGTATCTGATAGGAGATTGTTGAACGCATACGAAAATATGGAAATTATAAAACGTAAAAGTAGTTTAAATAAAGACAGAGGGCCTATTCCTTATAGTCCCCTCTACTGATTACTTGCCCGGAACTAATGGCCTTGCCTATGCCATTAGTTCCGCCTGAGTAATTCAAGGCTAAGTATAAATAGGGTAGATTTGTAGTTTAGCTTTAGTCAATCATCGCTCCTGATGAAGCTAACATGGTTAGCGAAACGCGCGTCGAGTGCAAAAATAAAGTGTTTGGTGTAGTGGTGATATATACTGAGTAGTACTGCTTTTTGATGGGAAAAAATATAGCCAGAACCCAAAAATAACTTGAGAAGTGTTATGGCACATCTGCTCCGTCGAAAGCAACTACAGTTTAGTGATCATAAACGCCGTCGTACAAGCACCGATCATGCACGAAGTTCCAGAGGTTTAAATAAGGCAGCCCCCCAAAAAATTTTAAAAAATCCACAGCAATGTGTCGAAGACTCAGAACGATGTTTGGCATTGTTGTGATGTAATCCAATGAAGTTTTTGCGCCGATTCGTAACAATGGACGAAACATAGATCCACCACTACACGCCTTAGTCCAACAGGCAATTCGCAGAGTCGCTGTTGGACCTCATGATTCCACATTCCCTATATAATAATACACTTGTTACTTTGTTTTAGGAAATATTTGAAAACATGGTTTCTCATTGATATTTTTGCTTGTTTTCCTAGTCATCCTGAAACTATATTTACCATGTCCAAATCACTGATAATTGTCGGACATGTCTTTAATTTAATGAAGTACCTGCTTATTCTCAGATTTTATAGATACTTTAAGTATTGTGCAGAGGTAAGCATAAACGATGTATTTCCTCACTATCCTAGATCGGCGTAAAATTTGAAATACTAGGTGTACAAGTATGAAATGCGGATTTCAGACAACAGATGGTGCACCAATGCAGTTTGTGCTATAAAGATTTGACACTGCGCCATTTTGTTGTGTCATCAACAAGTGTCAGACGCGCACGAGTGATAAATGGGAAAAGTGTGTGCATAGTGTTGTGTTGTTGTGTTCAATATGTCGAAATTTATATCGAACAAAGAGCATTCGCGGACAGCATTAATTTTTTGTTTTCATTTGAAGAAAACTGCTGTTGAATCATACCGATTAGTTCGAGAAGCTTATATCGAAAATGCATCATCGCAAGATACGTGTGAACGATGGTTTCGGCGTTTCAAAAGTGGTGACTTCGATGTTGCAGACAAGGAACGTGGAAATCCGCCAAAAAAAATACGAAGATGTGTAATTGCAAGCATTGTTGGACGAAGATGATTCGCAAACACAAAAACAACTCGCCGAGCAATTGGGCATTAGTCTGTTTCCAATCGGCTACGAGAGATGGGAAAGATTCAGAAGCCGGTAGATGGGTAGAACATGAGTTGAACTACAGGAAAATGGAAAAGCGCAAAAACACGTGTGACATTTTGCTCGCTCGGTACAAAAGGAAGTCGTTTTTGCATCGTATAGTTACAGGGGATGAAAAGTGGATTTATATTAAGAATCTCAAGCGCAAAAAATCATGGGCAGACCCAGGCGCACCATCCACATCGACCGCAAGACCGAATCGCTTTGGCAGAAAGACGATGCTCTGTGTTTGGTGGGACCAGAGGGGCGTGGTCTATTATGAGCTGTTAAAACCTGGCGAAACAGTTAATACTAAATGTTACCAACAATTTACCGATTTGAACCGTTCGCTGCTTGAAAAAAGGCCACAATACGGAAAGAGGCAACACAAAGTCATTTTTGTTCATAACAATGCTCCATCACATTCGGCAAAACCAGTTCGCGACACATTGGAAGCACTCAGCTGGGAAGTTCTACCCCATGCGGCTTACTCACCAGACTTGGTTCCTTCCGATCCGATCGATGGCTCGAAGAATGGTTCGCAGCAAAAGGGGAAGATTTTTACTGGCGTGGTATTCACAAATTGCTCGAAAGATGGGAAAAATGTATAACAAGCGGTGGAGCATACTTTGAATAAAGCACTTTTTATCATTCTTCCGAATTTAACATGTTTTTTTAGAAAAAAAATCCGCATTTCATACTTGTATACCTGTATACCATGACTGAACTGTTGTAATAACTAGGAACGAAAGTTTAAACAACTATTTAAGATCACCACTTGTGTTTATTATATTACTGCTGACAATTATTTCGACACACTGAATTCGAAATAATTCTGGTCTAAACACAATGTCAAGATGTCTAATATTTCTTTCTTAATTAATTGTCGGGTTAACATTATTTTTATTGAGTAATCTTTGAACCAAAATTGTAGCGTCTGACGGTGGTATACTAGGAAAAAATTATGTACGTCAAACGATAGAGTTACTTGGTAGAGTTAACGGATGAATTTTTGATATCAATTCATTACTATTACTATTTTTAATACTATATTTAGGTGTAAATTTACAATATTTTGTCAAAACCCTTACCAATTTATTTGACAAGGAAAAAACTGTAGCTGTTAGATATAACACATGGGCTGAAAAGTCCCGGGCCTAACACATAGATGGCGCTAGTTTTATTGCAGTCACCTTTTGTTCAGTTAATACTAACCTTCAAAAGACAGCTGTTAAAATTTCATGATATTCTATTCATTAGTTTGTGAGTTATTGTGCTAAGAGTGACGCTACTTTTGTTATTTTCAAAACAATGGATCAAAAACAATTTCGTGTTTTAATTTTACACTGCTTCTTGATGGGAAAAAAAATACCGTTCAAGCGAAGCAATGGCTTGAAAAGTGTTATGGGGACTCCGCTCCATCAGAAACAACAATAAAACGTTGGTTTGCTGACTTCAAACGTAGTCGTAGAGACACCGATGATGCAGAACGCAGTGGACGTCCAAATGAGGCGGTAACACCAGAAAACATCAAAAATATCCATAAAATCGTTTTGAATGATCGAAAAGTGAAGTTGCGTGAGTTAGCTGACATCGTAAAGATATCAAAAGAACGTGTTGGCTTTATATTGTATGAGCATTTGACTATGAGAAAGCTCTGTTCAAAGTGGGTGCCGCGTTTGCTCACTGTTGATCAAAAACAAGAACGTGTTGATGATTCTGAGCAGTGTTTGGCCATGTTTAAACGTAACAAACCGGAATTTTTGCGTCGATATGTGACAATGGATGAAACATGGATCCATCACTTCACTCCGGAATCAAAACGATCGTCATCTGAGTGGACAGCAACTGGTGAACCTCGTCCAAAGCGCCCGAAAGCACAACAATCGGCTGGAAAGGTTATGGCCTCGGTATTTTGGGATGTGCGTGGTGTAATATTCATCGACTATCTTGAGAAAGGAAATACCATCAACAGTGAATATTATATAGCGTTATTGAAGCGTTTGAAGGCCAAAATTGCAAAGAAACGACCGCATATGGCAAAGAAAAAAAAATTTTGTTTCATCAAGACAACGCACCGTGTCACAAGTCAATCAAAACAATGGCAAAACTACATGAATTGAACTTCGAATTGCTCCCACATCCACCGTATTCGCCAGATTTGGCTCCCAGCGACTACTGGCTGTTCGCAGACCTGAAAAAAATGCTCGCCGGTAAGAAATTTCGCACGAATGAAGAGGTTATCGCTGAAACTGAGGCCTATTTTGAGGCAAAAGATAAATCGTTCTACAAAAGTGGTATTGAAATGTTAGAGCGGCGCTGGAATGATTGCGTTGCTCTTGATGGAGATTACGTTGATGAATAAAGCTAATTTTGAACCAAAAAAACCGTGTTTTCTTTGTTAGGCCCGGGACTTTTCAGCCCATGTGTTAAAAGTACTGGACGAATTGATGAGTTATTTTTATGTAATTTAATAACAGATTCATAGTTTTGGAACTTGAGGGTTCATTGAGATCAGTCTGAATTTTTCATTATCTGTGAAAATGCTTAGATCTTTTAACACATCTTTAATTAATTTCTCGAAAGTTATTGTTGCATCGAAATTGATGAATTTGAATACATCTGGTTTTAAGAAATCCTTTGTTTTTTCAGTTTAGATTTGTTCTTGCTGTTAGCGTTTTGCCTGTATCTGTTCTCGTAAAAAATATGTTATGTTCATTACTTTTGTCTGGTTAGCAATCTTATATTCATTATAGAATTTACTTGGGAAAAATTCAAACTTTTCTACGTGAACATTTTAGCAATTATATGTTTGTTCGTAATATCTAGTAAATTACTACACGCTATTTCACATTCTGCGCCTAAATATTTTCTAGTTTTAGTACAATCTTTACCTGGTAAAATACAGTCGACACTGTTTATAGTGAAACTCTATATAGTGAAAAACTCTTTATAGTGCAATTTTTTCAAGGCCTAGAAGCAAGCAATATATACGGATTTTTTCTTTATATAGTGAAAAACTTTCTATAGGGAAATTTCGGTCCACATTTTGGTCTTTCACTATATAGAGTGTCGACTGTATATTGGAAACCTGTTTCCAATAACTGAATTTCTTGATCTTTGAAGTTAACATGTGTTAGATTGACAAATTTGTTGTAGAAAACATGGTCGGAGTACTTTGTGTTATTTTTAGTGTTCCCTATGGAACACTTATAAGATCACTTCGGTGTCTGTCCGTCTGTCACACCCGATTTTCTCCGAAACTATTTGTCACAGATAATTGAAATTTGGTAATAATGTAGGAATTGATGGCCTCATCAGAGCCATGTAGTTTTGAAACTTAAATTTCGACTTAAGGGGTTAGTTTTGGGGGGTGAAATCGGAAGTGAAAATAAAATTTTTTTACTAGGTAATCGAGTGTGGTGTCAAATGAAAGCTTGTGAAAACACGAGTAAAAAATATATATATATAATGTAATACTTGCCCGCACTTTTCTTTGTATTAAATTTAATTTTAAAAATCGCGAAAAATCGTTATCCACTCGCCTTATCTCGAAAAGAACTTATCAAAAATTTTTGAAAAAATTCTGGAATATTCTCCATGGGGTGTAGATTGAACGAAAATTATCACGAGTGCATTACCTGTAATAATTTATCTGATATTTAAAAAAACAGAAATTTCAAGGTCATCAATTTTCAGTAAAGATTGGAAATAAACTTTGTTGAAAACTCATTTGGGGTGTGTTTTGTGAAGTCACTGAGCATTTTATACTTCCGTTACAACATTTTTTATTTTAAAAGCAATCAACGTACGGAACACTAATTGCGCAAGTTCAACTTGCACTTGACCGGTTATTTTTAATATACTTACGCTACTGTGAAAATATAAACAAATAGTTAATAATAATTTTAATATAGTTTAACTTATCTAATGATTAATTATTATGACGTAATAAATGTTCAAAAATATGCCCGTCTACTTGACTACACATGTTTAGTCGTTTTACTATATTTTCCTTCACTTTCCTTAGCATAAAGGGCCTTATTGTCCTGCACGCATCCCGTATCCTATTTTCCATACCTACTGGTATTGTAGGGGGAATCACATAACTACGATCTTTAATGTAGCCCCACAAAAAGAAGTCTAAAGGTGTTAAGTCACATCATCGAGGGGACCACTGAATGAATCCATCCCTACCGATTCATTTTTGTGGGTAACGATCGTTTAAAAATTCCCGAACTTCCCGGTGGTAATGAATAGGAGCTCCGTCTTGTTGAATCCACATTTGTTCCCTTTCAAAGTTATCAACTTCTTCAGGAAGCTGGAATAATTCGTTTTGTAAAAAATTTAGATATCTAGGCCCGTTAAGCAGTTCTCGGAAAAAATATGAACCAATAATTTGAAAATTTGATATTCCACACCATACATTAAGCGACCAATGGTTTTGGTTTTGAACTTCTCGGACCCAAAATGGATTAACTGTTAAATAATAATGCATGTTATGGCTGTTAACTCCTCCATTAATGCGAAAAGTAGCTTCATCAGAAAACATTATTTTGGATAAAAAATTTGGATCGGCCTCTATTGCTCCAGTCATGGTGGTACAAAAGTTTACTTATCGTTCAAAATCACGGTCTTGAAGTTCTTGGTGTAGCTCCATATGAAAGGGATGACACTTGTATTTTCTTGTGGTGCGATTAGCCGTAGATTGGGATGTGTCAGATAAGTCAACTAGTTGACGGCTGGTGACCTGGGAATTATCTTCAACATGAAGTAAAATCTCCATTTCTTTTTCCTCATTGGTAGCATACTACTTTCCGTTTTGTATACTCAACGCTACCACTACCATCAAACCGTTCCATTAAGCACTGAAAAGATTTTCTAGATGGTATACGTCTATTAGGGTACTTCGCTCCGTAAAGCCTTACTGCCAAAGGACAATTTTTTCTCGCCTTGCTCAGTATATAAACCAGGGGTCGGCAACCTTTTAACTAAAGGGTGCCAGTTTTCATCCATACAACATTTTGCGTGCCGACATAGGTACTTACTACAACTAAAATTAACAAAAATTAACCTAAATTAACTTAAAATATTGCTTTTAGAAGGTTTAATTACAAAAATTTTTTAACGTTTAACAAATAATTTTATTATACTAGTCCTAGGACCTAGTGTGAACCCTGTGCTTGAAGTTCTTTAGAGAGTTTTCTTATATCCGGTTCATGTCTGGTTATTTTCGGTGTCACACATGCTTCCGTGTTGTCTGTTGTCAGCCTGCTTCGGTACGGGTTTAAAATCACCCTCATATGGGAAAAAAAGTTGTTCACAGATATAGGATGATCCGAAAGCTGTAAGCATGGTAAACGCTACTTTCTTAAGACAAATAAATTTCTCTGGTAAACTCATCCAACAACTGAGTATCTCGTTTGAATGGTTCTGGCAGTCACCTTCTAATACCCTTCTTAATTCTACAAATTTCGTGTTCCATAACTCGGAGCTTTTAAATTCAATGTATTGAAGATCAAAATCATTAATGTCCATCCATGAGAAAAGAGATATGTCAAAGCAAATATCGCTGATAAATAAATCTATTTTTAATTTGAATGATTTCCAGGATTCGTATAAATCCAGAACTGTTTTGCCTGAACCTTGTAACTTTAAGTTGAGTTCACTGAGATGGATTGTAATATCAGTAAGAAACATTAACATACAGATTTAGTTCTTATCTTCTAGTTCAGGATAAGCATTCACTTGATTTTTTTCCAACAAGAACGATTTAATTTCGCCCAGACATTGCATAAATCTAGAGAGCACTTTACCACGGCTGAGCCAGCGCACATTATTGTGTAATGGTATATCTGAATATGCACTTTCTAATTCCTGCAGAAACGCCTTAAATTGTCTATGGATCAGTGAAGAACGACTGACAATGTAGTTAACTATTTTAACCACCCTATCCATCACGGATTTTAAACTTCCAGCGAAGATTTTAGCGCACAAACTCTTTTGGTGAATTAAAACTGATCTACCCATGCGTTCAATAAGAAGGGAAACAAATCCTTTATGTCTTCCACTCATAGCAGGAGCGCCATCTGTCGTTACGCAAAAATTTTTATTTAAATCAATGTTCTGCTTTTCAAAATGTTTAACAAATTCTGAAAATATATCCTCTCCTCTTGTAGTTCCCTGCAATGGGAGCAGACAAATCAGCTCTTCATACACACTGCCATCATCGAAGTATTGCGTAACTATTGCCAGACGGGCAATGTCATTAATATCGACACTTTCATCCAATGCTACACTAAATATAAAACTCCGTTTGATAGCGTCTCTCTGCTGTTTTTGGACATTTTGTGTCATTTCGGTAATTCGTCTTTCGATGGTCCGCGCTGATGCCGGTATATCCCTAATCCTGGCCAATATTGTATCCTTATTGGGCAAGTCGTCGAATAAAATCTCGCCAGTACTCAAAAACGTTTGCTTCATAAATTCTCCGTCAGTGAACGGCCTACCTTTTTGTGCCAACGATTGTGCAATTTTGAAACTGCATTCAGTTACCTGATTTTTTCCTTGGAAAATTTTGCTAATGAATGTTGACTGTTTCTCGTATTGTTTACTTGCTCTTTGTATTGCCTCCCTTTTATCAGCGTTATCTTTAAATGACGATTCATGTTTTATCTGGAAATGTCGTTGAACACTAGATGTCCGGAAAACTACGCTTTCCCGACATAGGACACAAATGACCCGATCGTTTTGCTGTACAAAACCGTAATCTGTTGTCCATGAAGTTTGAAATGATCGAACGTCTACCTTCTGTTTCTTCGCGGCCATAACGCAACGTAATTTTAATTTTTAAAGTTTTCGACGACTATTGACTGGAACTGATGTTACTTCCATACTAAATGATCCAAACGTGTAGCCGCTTGCTATATATAGAAAAATAATGTTTCCAGAAAATTCCAATAATTACGTTTATTAAATTTCTTAGAACAAAAATTATTATCTACAACGCGCCCATTGCAATCAAAGGGCCACCTAGAAGTTAAATCTAACAAAAACTAAAGTTCGGCAATATAAAAAGAGTTGCGGCGCGCGTCGGAACGATTGAAGTCAAGTCAAACAAAAACCCGCCTTATAGCGGAATTGAGGACGTTTATTTGTGTTTTTGCCTAGGCTTATATTTTAAGGCTTGCCGAAATTAAACCAATGCATTCAGTAAAATTATAAATTACAAAATATATATTTTGTAGTTTTTGGTAATAATACCTAGTGACCTATATAATATATCGTTTTTGTTTGTATCGTTAAAGTAATACTGTCTTCGATTATTTACTTAATTTCGAGACATGTCACAGAATTAATGTGTAAACTTTGAATAGGTACGCGTGCATTCAAAATTGCTTGGCGTGCCAGAGATGGCACGCTGCCATAGGTTGCCGACCCTTGATATAAACCATATCAATTAATTCATTTTTATCCATCCATAACTATTACCATTATACGTCACTTATTACAACAAATTAAACTATTTTTACTGAAAATTGAAAAATTCAAAATAAATTGAATACTATTAGAAATAGGTATATGACATACTTAATAAAAGTTGGAGAGTTTTGTAAAATCTATCAGAAAAAGTAATAATAAGTGTGCCATTTAAAAAATTTGAGATTTTTCAATTTAAAATAGTCGAAATGTATAAATTTATTTTGAACCCCTGTAACATCTAACTGAAGTTTCTTTGCATATATCTTTTTTTTCATCTCTATAGAACGCTCGTACCAATTATGAGTATTTTACCTTCAGAAACAATGGCGCTACTGGCAGTTTTTTACAAAACTGAAAACTAGTATTTTTTTTTTAAAAAAATTGAAATATTAGAAAAACTACTACGTTTAGGTATATAACATTATTAATAAAAATGTTATAAAATTTGACGCAGAATTTAAAAATAAATTAGAAAATAGGAGGTTCCATTAAAAAAACATACGTTATATCGGCCGCACTTTTTTGAAGTACCCTGTATACTCAAAAATAATTTTAAACTGTGCACCTTAACATTCCCTAAAACTATTGTATTTAACATTTTTTCGTCATTCCCCAAACAAATGAGATAATGAACTTTACTCTATCGTTGAGTCACCCTGTACTATTTCATCTATTTTAAGTCTCGTACTTTTGTCAGAAATATCGAATTCTATATCAGATAGTCGCCACGTTAATTCTGCATGCATTAGATGGGGGTGGGTCTCCTTTATTGGACTTGTTTTAAGTATTAAGGTAAATATTTTTAATTAATCTAGTACTTGTAGCTACTACTCAGTATATATCACCACTAAACCAAACACTTTATTTTTGCACTTGACGCGCGTTTCGCTAACCATGTTAGCTTCATCAACTCTTGACCAGTCAATCATCGCTCCTGATGGTTCGCGAAACGCGCGTCGAGTGCAAAAAATAAAGTGTTTGGTGTAGTGGTGATATACAGTCCCTGGCCAAATTATTAGACGCACTGCAAGATTTCATGTAAAATATTAATTACCGAGTGATATTGTACCGTTTTATTATTTTAAATTAATTTGTTTTTTATTTTTATATTATCCAATCAATTACCTATTTATTTGACATAAATAAAACAGCATTAATTTAGAAAAGCATAAGTTTATTAAGTTTTAAATAAAAGTGAAATTAATGTTAGTAAAAGTCAATATTTAGTTGAGCCACCTTTAGCCGCTATCAAAGCTTTAATTCTGCGCGGCATGCTATCAATGCAAGATTGTACTGTCTCCTGCATTTGAGGATGATGATTCCACACATGAATAATCTTTTCTAGGAGCTGGGTTTTGTTGGTAATCACATCTTTAGCCACTTCTCTTATCATCAGCTCCCACACATTTTCAATGGGGTTCATATCAGCCAATCCAACAGAGGGATATTTTTTTCTGCCAAAAAAGCTTTAACAGACCGAGCAGGGTGGCAGGGAGCTCCATCTTGCATGAAAGTAAATGGTTCCCCATTTGGAAACCATTCTCTGAGCTGCGGAATCAACCGATTTTGTAATACTTCTTTGTACTGATCTTGCCTCATTATTCCTTTGACGACGTACAGACGTCCAGTGCCCTTGCCGCTGATGACTGACCAAATCATCACTTTGGTGGGATGTTTAACCGTCGGGACGACACAATCAGGATTAAACTTTTCTCCATGACGACGACGCACATACTGAGCTTTATTCTGCAAAATTTCGAATGTGCTTTCGTCACTGAAGCAGACCTGTCAAAAATAGGAAAAATATATAAACTTCCATGTTCATTTAACTGAAAATGATAATAATGTATCAATTATTGATTAAATTGCTGTATCTTACCGATCTCCAGAAGTCCACATCTTTGTTTCATTGCAGCTGTTAACTTGGGCTTCCTGGCGGGGCGACAGGCCTTAAAATCTAATTCTTTCAATTTTTCTTCGAACAGTGCGCTCAGAAGCATTTACGCTAGCATCCTGGAGTTGTGATTTTATTGCCTTTGTGGTAGCAAATCTGTTTTCTACACAAATTTTCTTCAAACATCTCTCTGACCGTGGAGTGGAAATTGGTTTTCTACCGCATCTTTTCTTTCTTTTCGGGCTTAATTCCTTCCCTGACTCAATTTTCTTTTTTATGCGTCGTACACTAGCTTCAGAAACCTCCAATCTTCGTGATATTTCTCGGTTTGTAAATGTTTTCGCAATCACAAGGGCCTTCACTTCAGCTTTTTTACGTGGTGAAAGATCGCCTTTTCTACCCATAATGAAAATAGTCCAATTACTTTTTTAAAACACTGCATACAAAATAAACTAATAACTGAGTAGTATAAAACTGTTAAACAAACAATCACAGTCCATAAAGCCACAGTAACACGTCCGTACCTGACTCGATATCGATCGCGACTGATACAGATTTGTACTTGTTTACGTTCATGTATCACTTTGTCAACACAGTGTTGCCATAAGTTAAAAATAAATACAAATATGTAGTCTACAACAATTCTTTTAAATAAAAATCAATAATATTGTAGTTTAAATATACCATTATTGTATAAAAGCTCTTAAGAAACATAAAATTACTAAAAAAAATACAGTGCGTCTAATAATTTGGCCAGGGACTGTATACTGAGTAGTATCATTGTGCCAAAGATTCCACATTCCCAACTTACTTGTAGCTAGGTAAATTATATATTCTGTAATATACCATACTGTGTTAGTTAATTTTCATCTTGCTCTAGAAGAAGACACAGTGTGTCGAAACAATGTCAGCAGTAATATAATAAACATAAGTGGTGATCTTAAATAGTTGTTTAAATTTTCGTTTCTAGTTATTATGGATGTCCGTCAAGTAACGGCTAAGTCAATGCAGTATATAATGCAATAAGATTAGGCCTTGAGGTTCCTTCGCAATTATCACCTCTTACCCATTATGGGTATATATGGCTGAGAAGACACACGAAGATCGGTTGTAAACAGGCGAGGCGTTTACATTTTGCGACTATGTAGCCAAAACTAACGCATTTCGGACTTTTTGACCTTCATTAGTAGATAGATATAAATTTAAAATGAAGTACTAAAAACTTAAAAACGGACAAAGAATTCAGTTAGTTATAAGATGGCTGCAAGTTTATAAGGTAGGTGTCTTTTTTTTAGATTATGGATATAAACTACTATACATATATGATTACCTTGTTGATACAATTTACACTGCTGTATTGGCATGTGTGGTGCTGTATGTTAAAACATCTTAGAGAGGAGTTTGCTCTTGAAAAAAAATGATATATTTAGGAAATCACAAACCATGCTGCACGTTGCAAGGTACATCTTAAATTATATTTAAATGTTTTTTTTTATTATATATATATATATATATATATATATATATATATATATATATATATATATATATATATATATATATATATATATATATATATACAGTAGAACCCCGATTAAACCGAGTCGCGATTATCCGAGCTCCGGATTAACCGAGCCAATCTAAGAACCTGATTATCCGAGGTACGCGCGTCTATGCTGCGTATGAACCGAGCTTCTAAAATATGTATGTACATATTTCCATTTAAAATCGTCGGGGCCTTCGGGGAATCCCCCGTGTGAGGGGTTCCCATATTTATGTTTTTGGACTCTTTCAGCATGTCAATTTGCCTGAATGCAGTGCGTTATAGCGTTTACTACGAAGAAGTACGAGTATACTCACATAATTTATTTGGTTGGAGTTGTGGTAGTTAAGTGTAATTAATACGAACTGCTTTGTTTGAATTTTTGTTTGTCGTATTATAATGGAGCAAAACAAGCGTAAAAGAATCGTCGTTCCTATTAAAGAAAAATTAAAAGCCATCAGCAGAATTGAAGCAGGAGAGACAATTAAAGTTGTTGCTCGAGATTATGGAGTAGGTGAGATAACAGTTGATGATTGGAAAAGAAACCGCACAAAAATAAAAGAGTGGTGTATAAATCAAGCCTCTTCGTCCTCAGGAAGAAAATCTATGAAAAGGTTAACGAAGCTTTATTCATGTGGTTTAACCAACAGAGATCAAAAGGTGTGCCTCTGTCAGGTCCAATTTTGCAACAGAAAGCAATAATGATTAGTAGGCAATTCCCAGAGATAGATCAGTTTTACCGCCAGTTCTGGATGGCTTGACCGCTGGAAAAAACGGTACGGTGTACGACAAATGACTGTATGTGGTGAAAAACTTTCTGCTGATGTGTCATCAATTGAGAAGTTTAAGCAGAACTTTAAAAAGCAAATGGAAGATTGTGGTTACACATGTGATCAAATTTACAACTGTGACGAAACTGGTCTGAATTATAAAATGCTTCCATCAAAAACATTGGCATCTCGACAGGAAAAATTAGCTCCTGGGCACAAACGAAGTAAGGAAAGATTAACTACAATGGTATCGTCCAATGCATCTGGCAAGCACAAAATCCTACTCATGGTGATTGGCAAGTCTGCACGTACAAGAGCTTTAAAAGACATCTCAGCCAAAGCCCTACCAGTCTATTACAAAAGTCAGAAGTGCGCTTGGATGGGTGCGACCTTATTTACTAACTGGTTTGAAGAAGAGTTCGTGCCATCTGTAACTAAATTTTTGAACAGAAACCGTCTTCCTATTAAAGCAATTTTGATAATGGATAATGCCCCCTCTCACCCTGGAGAAGGACTTCGTGTGGGCGAAATTGTTGTAAAATTTTTTCCTTCAAATGTAACCAGCATAATGCAACCAATGGATCAAGGCATCCTAGAAAACATTAAAAAAAATTATAGGCGTTTATATCTTGAACATCTATTAGAATACACAGAAAAGGAGGATATTATCAATGGGGTGAGAAAGGTTACGCCGAAAAATGTTATTTACTGGGTAAGTCAAGCTTGGGATTCTGTGCGTACTACCACTATTCAAAAATCTTTGTCAAAAGTTATTGATTTTGAGGACTATAATGACAGTGAAGATGATACTTCATTAAATGAATTAGCTTTGAAATTGAGAAGCATGGAGAAATGTCCTGTTCAAATTTTGACAGCGAGATAGAAGAAAAAGAAAAAAGTTTATTTGAATTAATGTAAAAATTAAAAGGTTGCGAAAATGTGACAAGAGAAGATGTTGTTGAATGGATTACAGCAGATGATTTAGAAGAAGAAATGAGTATGCCTTTCAGGAAACCGAAAAATCAGATGACGATGACGATGACGAAGCGGTGGTGGATGAACAGTCTCCCGTTAAGATCTCTCATCAAGAAGGTTTTGCTTCTTTGGAAAAAGCTTTGAGGTATATCGAACAACAACCAGAGGTGACCCCAGCAGATTTGCTTCTCCTCAATACATGGAGAAACATTGCAGCGAGAAAAAGAAGATGCAATATGAAACAGAAGCACATAGATACATATATCACTGTTTTATAATGTATGTACCTATTTATATGTTAAAAACGTTATCGGTTTAAAGTATAGGTGTTTATTTTTTGAATGAATAAAAAACAAATCCGGATTATCCGAGTTTTCAGTTGTCCGAGGAGGGTTCCCCCCCCCCCCCCCACGTTACCTCGGATAACCGGGGTTCTACTGTATATATATATATATATATATATTATATATATATATATATATATATATATATATATATATATATATATCTATAGTAATTATTTACTTTATCATCCTTTAGGCGGTGGGGGTTTTTAGGGGGTTGTAGCGGGAAATGGGGGGGAAATGTCCTTGACATAAATCCGGCAGGGTTAGCCGTCGGCCACCCCTCATAAAAGAGTTATTAAGGGTTGAAATTTTATTAAATGAAATACCTCAAAACACTGCAAACTGAAATATTTTTGATTCTAATATTAGTTATTGATCAAAACTGGCCAATTTATACTGGTAGCTGTTTTCTCAGACCCATCTTTAGCCGTGACAACCCCTTAACCCCTTAAAAAAAAATAAATCCTTGAGAAGAGGAATGTGAAGTTCACAAAAAGTGTAGTATCACATCTTATGGCTTTGCTCCTAGATCGCGACTGCCTTTACCCCAAGAGGGTGCCCTTTCGCCCTCAACCAACTAAATCGAATTTATTATATTTATTATCGCTATGCAATAATTTGTTGCTATAAACTACCTATTCATAGAATTGTCATAGGAAAACTGCACGTTTCCAGCCTAAAATTGCTAGAAAAAGGGTAAGGGGAAATGTAAACAAAGACCCGTTTGTTTACATTTGTGTCTCATCTATTATTCAGCTATAAAGACAAACTCTTCATATATGTTTCACCTTTCCTTTACATCATTTAAGGGTTGATTTTTTTAAGGGGTTGAGGGGCAAAACCGCCGCTAAAGAGGGGTCCGGAAGTACAGCTTCCAGATATGTAAATTGTCATAAAAAAAAACATTTAAATCAAAAATATTTGATTTTGCTGCGTTTCAAAACCTGAACCCCCTCTACAATCCCTAAAAACCTCCACCTCCCGCGGGGGTGGAGTGATCAAGTAAATAATTACCATATATATATATATACATATATATATATATATATATATATATATATATATATATATATATATATATATATATAGCACGTAGGCTGAAAAGTTTTTGGTCTGACATATAGATGTCGCCCCTTCCAAAAAAAATCTATATGATTATTAGCAAGTACCAACCTTCAAACGATACCTGTCAAAATTTCATGACATTTCGACGATTAATTTACAAGTTATAGTGGTTTTAGTGGCGCTAGTTTTGATATTTTCAAATCAATGGAAAAAATCGAATTTCGTGTGTTGATTAAATACTATTTTTTGATGGGAAAAATACCGTTAAAGCAAATCAGTGGCTTGACATGTGTTACGAGGACTATGCCCCTGGAAAATCACTCGTCCTTTATGGTATGCTGAATTTAAACGCGGTCGTACAGACACAAATGATGCTGAACGCTCTGGAAGCCCAAATGAGGTGGTTACACTGGAAAATATCAAAAAAATGCACAACGGATGACGGCAACGTGAAATTGTGTGAGATAGCTGACACCCTAAATATATGAAAAGAACGTGTTGGTCATATTTTGCATAAACATTTGGGCATGAGAAAGCTCTGTTCGAAATGGGTACCGCGTTTGCTCATATTGGACCAAAAATAACGTGTTGATGATTCTGAGCGCTGTTGGGACCTGTTTAAGCGCAATAAAAAGGATTTTTCCATGTGATATGTGACAATGGATGAAACGTGGATCCACCACTATACACCGGAATCAAAGTGGCAGTCAGCTGAGTGGAAAGCAGCCGGTGAAAGCCGCCTGAAGTCACCAAAGACACAACAGTCAGCTGGGAAAGTTTTGGCTTTTGTATTTTGGGAAACGCATGGAATAATTTTCATCGACAATGCTGAGAAGGGCAAAAACCATCAATAATGAATATTATATAAAGTTATTGGTGCGTTTGAAGGTAGAAATCGCAAAGAAACAGCCTCAAATGAATAAGACAATGCACCGTGTCACAAGTCAATGGTTATGTTGGCAAAATTGCATAAACTGAAGTTCGAATTGCTTCCTCATCCACGGTATTCTCCAAATTTGGCCCCCAGCGACTATTATCTATTCGCAGATCTCAAAAAAATGCTCGCAGGAAATAGATTTGGCTCGAGTGAAGAAGTTGTAGCCGAAACTGAGGCCTATTTTGAAGGCAAAGTCAAATCTTTCTACAAGAACGTTATAGAAATGTTAGAATTGATTGTATCGCTTCTATATTGCTGAATAAAGCCGAATTTTGCAAACAAAAAGTATTTTAAGTAGCTAGACTAAAAACTACATGTTTTACATATATATATAAAACATGTTTTGTATATATATATATATATATATATATATATATATATATATATATATATATATATATATATATATATATATATATATATATATATATACATGTGTCCCATTATTCCGTGGACATAGAACTACAAGGTATTTTTGGAATGAAAATAAGTCGATTGGATACAATTTACCTCTATACAAAAGTGCTTCGTTTGCCCTTTAGAGGGCATCAAAGTAAAAAAAAATAAACCCATTTTTTAAGATATTTTAAGAACCGATATTCCGATTTGAATGAGATTTAGGGTGCCCATGTTTTGCTAGGCGCTCTAATATTTGACTTTCACAAAAAACCCGAAAGGGTTCGAGAAGGGGTGAAAACTACCCTCACTCCTACATAAATTCTAGTAGAAATGTTTTGCAACTTTAACGACGACTCTGAATTTTTTTTTTTCATAAAAAGGTCCTTCTGGTGAAATTAAACAAGTAAGTATGATATTAATTATTATTACGAGTTTTATTTAACACAGGTAATAGTATTTTTACAAAAGTTGTTCAATATGACCACCACCTTCGTTCCTGCACATAACAATACGGCGCAAAAAATTGAAACTAACTCTCTCTACAATATCATTATTAATTAATGTATTCGCAGCATTTTGAATCCTATCCCATAGTTGATCGGCGTTGTTTATCTGGACCTCATATACCTTTGTTTTCAACGCTCCCCATATGAAAAAATCGCAAGGATTAAGGTCCGGGGAACGAGGTGGCCATTGAATTGGAGCTTGTTGACCTCTACCAATCCATCTACCACAAAAATTCTCGTTCAGATAATTTCTTACAGCACGCGCAAAGTGGGGTGGAGCTCCATCGTGCATAAAAAACATGTATCTTCTTACATTCAGAGGCAGTCCTTCTAATAATTCAGATAAAGAATACTGTAGCAAATGTAGATAGCTATCTCCGTTTAGGTTATCAAGCAACAATCCCCATCCAAACATTAATTTTAAATTCTCGTTGAAAATGTCTTTCTGTAACTGCATGCGGATTTTCTTCGGCGTAAACATGTGTATTATGCAAATTTATCATACCACGACGGGTAAAACATGACTTATCCATAAACAAAATTTTTTTGTGAAATAGTCTATTAATTGCTCTGCATTCTAAAACATTTCGTACAAATCTCAGACGTGAGTGATGATCAATGGGCAACAATTCTTGGACGGGCTGAACGTGAAATGAACGAATGAGTTGTTCATTTAAAATCCGGTTAACAGTACTTTTTTTAACTCTTTGTTCAAGTTCTAACCTGCGAGTGCTGATACCTGGACTTGCTTCGACTACTTCAAGAACAGCTTCTTCCACTAGAGGTGCTCGGGCTTGCCGCGGTTTTCCAGCATTGACTCTCAAGGGTTGGAATCGTCCCATTTCTTGAAGTCGACGTTCTATGCTGGCAAAAGTCTGGCGATTTGGAATTTGTCGATTCGGATATTTTTCTTGATACACTCGAACACTTTTCCTACAATTACCTTCGCAAAAACCAAGTACTAGCAACATATCAGTCTGTTCATCAAAAGAATATTCCATATTCACAGGGAAAACAAGCAACAACAACAACAAATTATCAATCAAAAATAAACCCAAACGTTAATTAATTTAAAATTTATGAAGCTTATTGTCAAAAATCATTTGTGACACTGACATAACATTCCACATTTTCGCCAACTAGATTATTATCGCCTACTAGATTTTAACGGTTGATGTGACAAGAAAATTGTTTTGTAGGTCAGCATCGGAAAAACATTTTTTTTTCTCAAGAACTATGCGAGGTGGCGTTTTTTTTACATGGGACAAAAAATAAATAAAAGGACCTTTTTATGAAAAAAATTATCTGAACGAGAATTTTTGTGGTAGATGGATTGGTAGAGGTCAAGAAGCTCCAATTCAATGGCCACCTCGTTCCCCGGACCTTAATCCTTGCGATTTTTTCATATGGGGAGCGTTGAAAAACAAAGGTATATGAGGTCCAGATAAACAACGCCGATCAACTATGGGATAGGATTCAAAATGCTGCGAATACATTAATTAATAATGATATTGTAGAGAGAGTTAGTTTCAATTTTTTGCGCCGTATTGTTATGTGCAGGAACGAAGGTGGTGGTCATATTGAACAACTTTTGTAAAAATACAATTACCTGTGTTAAATAAAACTCGTAATAATAATTAATATCATACTTACTTGTTTAATTTCACCAGAAGGACCTTTTTATGAAAAAAAAATTCAGAGTCGTCGTTAAAGTTGCAAAACATTTCTACTAGAATTTATGTAGAGGTGAGGGTAGTTTTCACCCTTCTCGAACCTTTTCGGGTTTTTCGTGAAAGTCAAATATTAGAGCGCCTAGTAAAACATGGGCAACCTAAATCTCATTCAAATTGGAATATTGGTTCTTAAAATATCTTAAAAAATGTGTTTATTTTTTTTACTTTGATGCCCTCTAACGGACAAACGAAGCACTTTTGTATAGAGGTAAATTATGTCCAATCGACTTATTTTCATACCAAAAATGCGTGGTAGTTCTATGTCCACGGAATAATGGGACACCCTGTATATATATATATATATATATATATATATATATATATATATATATATATATATATATATATATATATATATATATATATATATATAGGGTGTTTTGTCTATCTTTTAATATATTTAAATGAGTGACGGTTGAAGTTAATTGAAGATACGCTCAATACTTACCTTTATTAAATTTGAACGTTGTTCAGAATTGTATAAACCACTGGACTTCGTAATATTAAAAAGGAATGCACCAACCCTGGCCCAGCTGAGAAAAAGCGCTGGATTTCCTGAATAAGTGAGAGACAGGGAGTTTTAAAAATGGATTGAAAAAGATCACAGACACCCAGGAAAACCCATCGGTGTAATGTCAAAGACGTTTTATATATTTACGTCTGAGAAATATAGTCGAGAGCGTTCGATAGCAAATAGGTGAAACGACACTCTCAGTTAAAAAATGTTGAACGTTGTTCGAGAGGGAAAGTATCAAGAAACCATTGCTGTGCGAAAAACTCAGAGAGAAACGACTCGCGTGGGCAGAGGAAAACATAAATCGAGACTGGACCAATGTAATTTTTTCCGATGAAGCTTTATTTTGGGGTTATGTTATAACTCCACGAGCGTAGTTCATTTCGATTGGTTCAGCGCTCCGTGAAACAACCTGTGAAGATCCATGTTTGGTGATGTCTTTCGGAAAAAGATTTTGAGAAAGTCTTCATCTTTTTCTGCAATTTGAACGATCAAAAAATGCTCCAGATTAATAAGAAGGCATTAGTACCGACTGCCCAACGATTCATAGAAATGAGGAGTGGATACTTCAAATGGATTACCACTCCAAACATCGGAGTAATATGTGTAGCTAGTGGAAAGAGGAATCCGGTATCGTTACACTGGATTGGCCATCCCAGTCGCCAGATGCAAACTCAATCGAGAACGTGTGGTCGTACATCAAGCAGAAGCTTCGTAGTAAAAAGGTGTACATAGTGAAGCAGCTGTCACGGCAAATTCGGGGAATTTCGAAATTTTTGCTCCAAGATATGTGGAAAATCTCGTCGAAAGTATGCCCCGAAGATGCCGGGCGGTTATCGACGCTGATGGAATCCTTTACTGCCGAATGATGTAAAAAACTTTTAAATAAATATATATATCAATCGGTTTTATAACGTCTTCCGTCTTTCGATACCTAATGTCCACTCCTCCCGGTTTCTCCATCCCTCCTCCTCCAGATCTCTCTCTAGTACTTCCTTGTTGATTCCTGCTTTCCAGCTTTGGCGTGGTCTTCCTCGCTTTCTTCTTCCATGAGGGTTCCAATTTAAGATCTTGTTAGGTAGTCGGTTTTGTGACATTCTCTGTACATGTTCGTACCATACCAACTATTGGGTTCTGATTTTGTGCACTATATCGTGCTTTATTTCCAAAGCTCGTCTTATCATGTCATTTGGTATGCGGTCTTTTCTGGATTTTCTGGCTGCTCGTCTCCAGAAATCCATTTCTGTAGCTCTTAGTATTTTTTCTGTTCTTTCCTTCAATGGCCACACCTGGGAGCTGTAAGTTATTATACTTTTCACTATTGAGTTGTAAATTCTCTTCTTATATTCAATTGTTATGTTTTTGTCCCATAGTATACTATTAAGCATTGCAATCGCTTTTCTTCCTTGGATATTCCTCTCGAATATTGCTTCTGCCAGTGTTCCGTCCCTAGATATTCTCGTTCCCAAATACTTATAACTGGCACAGTGTTTGATGGTGTGTCCTGTGGCCAGTTTCAAGTCCTGCTGTTGTCCTCCGACGCACATGTACTTGATCTTTTAATATTGACTTCTAGGCCCCATTTTTCATATTCCTCCATAAGTTTGCGTGTCATGTATTCCATATCATCGATGTCCTGAGCGACTACTACCTGGTCGTCCGCGAATGATAGCGTGTACAATGTAGTATCGTCATCCAGTGGTAATTCCATACTGCTGCATTTCCTTTTCCAGTTCTTCAGTGCACTCTCCAAATAGATTTTAAATAGCATTGGGGATATACAGCAGCCCTGTTTGAGACCCTTCGTGACCTGGAACCCTGTTATTGTATCATATTTGGTTTTCACTCTACTTCTTTGCGTTTTGGTATAAGGATTTTACGGCTTTAATTATTTCGGTACTTACATTACTCTGTTGTAGTGTTTCCCACAATCTCATTAGGGGCACGCTGTCGTAGGCCTTTTTTAAATCAACAAACAAGACATGGACTTCCTGATCAAATGCGGTTTTCTTTTCTAGGATTTGTGTCAGTGAGAAGAGATGGTCTATTGTGGTTCTTCCTGCTCTAAAGCCTGCCTGTTCTTCAGCTTCTACGTCCGCGTATTCGGTTTCTCTTCTATTTTTAAGTATTTTTCCGTATATTCTGCTAATAGATGCTGTAACCGTTATTCCCTGATAGTTCTCGCAATTATTTTTGTCTCCTTTCTTATGAATTGTTGATATGTATGATATTTTCCATTCCTCAGGTACTTCTGATGTGTTAATGCATTTTTGGAATAGGCTCCTCAAAGCGCTAAATAGCTTTTCAGTTCCGTATTTTACTATATCTTCTGGGATGTTTCCTGGTCCTGCAGCTCTACCATTTTTTAGCGTTTTACATACTTCTTTAACTTCTGATGTTGTTATCCTTATTGAGAATCCTCGTATAACTATATTTGGGTTTCCATGTTGGGTACTTTTAAACTCTGGTCTATCTTCTGGTAGCATATTTGTAAAGTATTGGTTCCATTTTTCTGGTGTTATTGGTGAGAAGATTTCTCTTTTCCGTTCTGTTCTCATATTTTTAAGAAGTCTCCAGCTTTCTGTGCTTTTCCTTCCTCCTATGTAAGTGTTGAGTCTTGAGTATGTCTTTTCCCATTGGTTGTTCTTTTTGTCACTAATCATTTTGCGTACTCTAGCTTGGGATTCTTTGTATTTTAATTTGTCGTTTGTGCTCTTTGAACTTAAGTATTTGTGATAGCTTTTCCGTTTTTTCTTCGATTTCATATTCAATTTCTTCATCCCACCAATATGGTTTTTGCTGTTTTTCCCTTTTCTCTTGGTACCCCTTGGTGTAGGCATTCCTTTATATACTTATATTCTTCTTCTATATTAACAAATCCCGTCCGTTGTATCTTTTGGTCCAGTCTACTCTTGTATAGATTTCTTATAATTTCATTTTGTAACCTGTTTGTATTATATCTTATTGTTGTTTCATTTGTTGTGTGCTGTGTACTTGTATCTTCCAGTTTGCTTTCCCGTGTTGTTCGTGAGGTTATCTTTCCTTTCACAATACATTTTTTAATTAACAGTGCGCGATAAATTCTTACTTGACCGACTGTACTACACTGGAGATCCGAGTGAGGGACAAGCATATAATAAAAAACTGCAGCACTATTCTGAGAAAAAATATTGTAACGTGATGTAAAATAAACGTACTGTTAAAAATGAATACTACGTTCTTTCTTGTATTTTTTATCTATGCGACCGGCTTATGTGAGTTTAGCTCTTAGGTAACTACATTCTGTTCATGGCGATATTTTTTCTCTTCATTCAGTTTTACTTTTTAGTGTTTGGTACATGGGATCACTTCTGGGTCTGTCCGTCCGTCTGTCGCACCTGATTTTCTTCGAAACTATTTGCCACAGAAAGTTGAAATTTGGCACAAATATAGGAATTGATGGCCCAATCAGACTCGTGTAGTTTTGAAAGTTAAATTTCGACTTAAGGGGTTAGTTTTGGGAGGTGAAACCGGAAGTGAAAAAAAACTTTTACCAGGTCATCGAGTGGGATGTCAAATGAGAGTTTATGAAAGTACGAGTTCAAAAATATACAGTGGCGAACAAAGTATGGAAACATTTAAGTTCCCAACTCTAGTCTTAACATTTAAACGGTTTACAATTACAATATTTATTTATTAATCGTGTACATGCTAACAAACATTTTGAAGAGTAAAACAGTTATTGTTTATTAGAAATGTGCTTAGTTTTTAACGTAACAAAATTATGCACAAACAAAAATATTAAAAGATTTTTGTAATAAAATAAAAATTCCACTAAGACGACTAAGATGTTAAAAATATTTAATATTTAGTGGGATATCCTTTTGTGTCAATCACTGCTTGACATCTTCTGCCCATAGAGTCAATAAGCCTAGCACAAAAATCGGGTGTTATTTTTTCCCATTCTTGGCCCGGTTTTTTATATTTCTTTTTCTAATTTGTTTATCCAGATAGTGCCAAAGATTCTCTATCGGGTTCAAATCAGGTAATTGTGAAGGCCAGCGCATTACCCGAATCCTTTGTTCAGAAAATCAATTCTCGGCCGAGTGAGATGTGTGTTTTGGGACATTGTCTTGTTGAACAATCCATGAGAGTGGCAAATCGTCTTCATAAGGAATCGAATTATTTTCCAATATCTCAAAATACATTTGAGCATCCATTCTGCCATTTATCTTTGCAATGGCCCTGTACCAGACCGTCGAAAACAACCCCATATCATGATATTTCCAGCGCCATGTTTGACAGTAAGTACAAGGTACTTTAGGTCATATCTTAGACCAACTGGTCTTCTTACATAACCAGTGGAATCACTTTCAAAGAGATTGAACCTACTTTCGTCACTAAAGATTACTAGAGACCACTGATTTTGAGTCCAGTCTTTATGTTCCTTAGCAAATTTCAATCTCTTTTTTCTGTGACGCTTTGTAAGGAGTGGTTTTTTAACAGCACGCCTACCATGAAGATTTTCAGATAACAGACGACGCAGTGTCTCGACTAGTACAAGCTAGCGGGACAATATTATTTCTTCACTTATTTCAATTGTTTATGTATATTCCAGGTATCTTAAGCTATTTTAAGAAACAAAAAGTTGTACTGTATGTGTATTAATCGAAATATGTAGCTGCAAGGCGGAAGAGGTTTACTAATGTGTCTCATTTGTTCACTATTGTCGCTAATTGTTCTTTAATTACCTACATACGTCTACCTACTCATTATGTGTGAAAAGCACAATCATGTTTGTTTACAAAGAAATTTCTAGGAAAAAAATAAAAATCATAATGATAGTACCCACATTTATTAATTTACAAAATATTATTTCTTTTAAAATAAATTAGTACAATAACAGTCTCTATATATCAATTAGTTACAATAACAAGGTGTATAAGTAAAAGAAATATAATATTAAATAACTTATATACTAAGGCATGAATTATAAGCAACTACAACACACAATAAAATAAGAATAATAATTACAATAAAAAAATACTTAAACCTACTAATCACCATCAGATGAGTCGTCATCACCGCTCTCCCATTCAGTAGAATATTCAGAGAGTAAATAATCCTCCTCATTTAATTCGTGATGATGACTTACTGATGGTGTTTCGGATGGCAATGAAGGTGGGATAATCAACTGCAGAACCTCCGATGGCAACAAAGTAAATTTTCTTCGCGGTAATTCTCTATACGAGTTGATAACAGGATCAGACGTAATTAAAAGCATTCTCAAAAGATCTGTATTTGTGGTAATACGTGACCGCTTTCTGGTGTGCCGTTCACGGAATCTACGACAGTCTTTATTTCTTGCCTCCTGGGCTTCTTCGGAGAGTTGTCCAATGGGAAGAAGAAAAGACTTTATAACTTCCGCGCTGTGTACAAGAATTTTATATGCACAGTAACGGGCATGGAATACCACGAATACAGATCAAGGTATAATTTTCTAGTATCAACACAAAACTTTTCGAATTCTATATAATTTATGTCATATCCCGATGACAAAGTTCTTAAAATTACATGAAATCTACGAATAAGGTTTACGTCTAATCCTGTAATTTCGCTGCTCAATTCAGCTTTGGAAAAAAATCTACGTGCTGTGTTTCCATCGTTTGTGTTACCATACCCAGGTTTTGGTTTATCTACAATGAGACCCATACGATCTTTAAACACTTTTTGTATCTCTTGTGAGCGTTGCTTCACAATAGCTTTGTCGTTATCTCCCCTGACTTGCCACTTTTTTATTTCTAAACGATAGCTGATGTGAAGCAAACATTCAAACGTGCGGATCCACGCATGTAAAGTAGATAAACCAAATGCAAGGCGTTCTTCGTTGCTGGGATATTTCTTTGACTCCTCGTTCATAGTAGACGGGGTGGCACCGCAAATATAACACTTTTGTGTTGAACTTGTGTCTGTTAAGGCATTGCACACTTTGCCATCAGTCATTGTCAACAAAAAATCGTGTTTAACAGAGTTTTGAGATCCACCAACGTTACATAATGTTGGAAGAAGCTGACTTACTTCATCTAAAAATTTTAGAAGTTTCTTCTTTCGTAAACTCTTTTGTCTCCTTGGCAAAAATAAACTTAATAGGACGGCAATATAAAGTAGAGGAAGGTCTTGGATTTTGCCAGATCACAGTTTCGCCATCAAGCAGTCTCAAAGGGACAAATGAGTATACGAACAAAAATTCGTCTATAGCGTTAGTGTTCTCAAATTTCTGCTTATACGTGCTATGCCCCGAACTCCCATCACAGCCCCATTTGCTTACCAACGTATAATATGAACGAGGTAACACACTTCTAATGACTTCCGTCTGAGCTTTAACTAATCGTTCAGCCGTTTTTATCCAAAATCGCGTGAAGTTTAATTTCAGCTCGAGATTCAGTCACAGAAATATATTCGTCAGAAGGACAAGAAGCTTTGGACTTACCTAAACTATAAAACGATGGATACACTTGATGTCCCGCTTTCATTGATCATTTTCTTGTTTGTTTATATGAGTGAGAAGTCGATTTCGAGTCCACATAATAAGCTAAAGCTTCGTCTGGTATTAACTGCCGACTTTGTTCAGAATACTTATTCTTTTCTCTAGTTTCACTGACCGCGACGTTATGGATCTGTTTAGCAACACTTCGATGCCCTTATTTTCGAGTAGCTAACTCAGCTGCTGTAATAAGCTCACTTGCACTTCGCGATTCCAAAAGATCTTCTACTCTTCGTTTTCGTTGATGAGTCTTCAAATGATTTGGGTCGCCCTACGGAAAGAGCCGCTGATGATGTTGAAGTGCACGGCTGGTTAACACACATCTTTATTTCGATTCCGGATCCCTCTAACCAATCTTTATGTTTGATTGGAAACATTTCTTTGTTACACTTTAAAGAAGTCCACTTCGTCATAGTCACGACTCGTTCTGAAAAAAATAAAATAATTTTACTTTCGGGCCTTTTCGGGGTCTATAATATATATGAATCTGTGCCTGAATGTTGTAGGTATTACATATAGAAAAATCTAGGTGGATATATGTGGATAAAAAAAGTTGCTACTTTTAAACTTTACAATTAATGTAAAATTTGCTGGATTTATCTATACATTTACAAATTGATATTACACCAAAACTATACATATTTTTTATAAAAATTATAAGTCATAATAGAGTACATACCTTCAACAGAATATTCCATCACAAAAAACTCGTTTCACTTTGCTACCAATTTTAAAATATGTTATCACAAGTGTGCATAAAATGCAACTGATTTGCAAATGAAAATGACCTCTCTTATAAGGGTTACTTTGACCCCCTGATAAGATACCTTTATGAGGTGATAAACAAATTAATTCTTGGAATTCGTTAAATGGGAGGGTTGTTTACAAGTGTAACGCGAATCAGTGGTTCCTGGAAATTACGTCATGAATATTGTCCCGCTAGCATGTTCTTGCCGAATCACTGTGGCGACGCCTAATAGTCATGTTTGAAACCAATAAATCCTGCCTTAGTTGTTTATTAATGTCAACTCTCTTACTTGTTTTTCGAGGTCTACCACTTTTAAATGCCGGATCAACAGTACCCTTTCGCAAGAATTTCTTAAAAATTTTGCTGACAGTGCCTCTATGCATGTTTAAAGATTTTGCTATTTCAATTTGCTTCTTTCCACTTTGATACAGAGAAATAATTTTATGTTTCGGATCTGAACTGTAATATTTGCACTTTGGCAAAAACCGTACTCTTAAACAGTGCTACTAAATTACTTCGTATCAACAATAACGTACTCTTAAAGCAGAGTGAAAAAATTCTTTCAATGCTTTCGATAAGGACAAAACGTGTTTCTTAAAAACCTTAGTAAAGGTAAACAAAGTTCTTATAGTCAATAATAAAATTCTATAAAGAAATTGTCAACAAAACAAGACTAGTTTTTTTATTCCTAAAGGATAGTATTTTATATTTTTGATTAAGAAAATGTTTCCATACTTCGCCACTGTATATGTTGTAACACGTAGGCTAAAACGTTTTTGGTCTAGCTACTTAAAACAAGAGCGATACAATGAGTCCAATGCTTTTCTAACATTTCTATACCTTTCTTGTAGAAGGATTTGTCTTTGCCTTCAAAATAGGCGTCGGCGATAACTTCTTCATTGGAGCCAAATCTCTTTCTCGCGAGAATTTTTTTGAGGTCTCCGAATAGATAATAGTCGCTGGAGGCTAAATCTGGAGAATACGGTGGACGGGGGAGCAATTCGAACTTCAATTTATGTAATTTTGCCATCGAGATGAAAGAGCACTTTTTTATTGTTCATTTGGGACCGTTTCTTTGCGATTTCTGCCTTCAGACGCACCAATAACTTTAGATAATATTCGCTAATGATCGTTTTTCCTTCTCAGCTTTCGATGACTGCTCATCCCAAAATACAGAAGCGAAAAACTTCCCAGCCGACTGTTGTGTCTTTGGTTGCTTCGGGAGACTTTCACCGGCTGCTGTCCACTCAACTGACTGCCGATTTGATTCCGGTTTATAGTGGTGGATCCATGTTTCATCTGTTGTCATATATCGCCTGAAAAAATAATTTTTATTGCGCTTAAAAAGGTCCAAACAGCCCTCAGAATCATCAACACGTTGTTGTTTTTGGTCCACTGTGAGCAAACGTTGTACCCATTTTGAACAGAGCTGTCTCATGCCCAAATGTTCATGAAAAATGTGACCAACATTTTCTTTTGCTATTTTGTGGATTTTTTTTTATATTTTCCGATGGAACCATCTCATTTGGGCGTCCAGAGCGTTCAGCCTCATTTGTATCTGTACGACCGCGTTCAAATTCAGCATACCAGTAAATGAGTCCCCGTAACACTTATCAAGCCATTGCTTTGCTTGAACGGTATTTTTTCTCATCAAAAAACAGTGTTTAATCAACACACAAAATTTGATTTTTTCCATTGTTTTGAAGATATCAAAGTAGCGTCACTAAAACAACTGTAACTTGTAAACTAATCGTCGAAATGCCATGAAATTTTGACAGGTATTGTTTGAAGGTTGGTACTTTCTAAAAATCATATGGATTTTTTAAAAAGGGCGACATCTACGTGTTAAAATTATTCAATACTTAAATGAAATGATTCATATAAAAAAAAACTGGCCAAGTGCAAGTTCGACTTGCGCAATTAGTGCTCCGTACGGTTTTTAAAATAAAAAATTTTGTTACCCTAAATGGGTTTTCAACAAAGTTTATTTCTGAGTCGACTCTCTATATAGTGAAAGACCAAAATGCAGTTTTACGATGGTTTCAAGTGGCCCGTACGCATCAAAACGTACCAATATCGGGATATTGTTGTTGGGATCGTTTTGATGCGTACGGGCCACTTGAAACCATCGTAAAACTGCATTTTGGTCTTTCACTATATAGAGAGTCGACTGTATTTGTTGAAAACTCATGACCTTGATTTTTTTTTTTTTATATATACCAGATAAATTATCAAAGGTAATGAACTCGTAAACATTTTCTTTCGATCTACACCTTGTGGAGAATAACCCAGTATTTTTTGAAAATTTTTTGACCAGTACTTTTCGAGATAAGGGGGGGTAGCGATTTTTGGCCCTTTTTGTTTAAAAATAATACGAAGAATAGTGTGCGCAAGTATTACAATCATATATAATGGGGCCATCAATTCCTATACTTGTGCCAAATTTCAAATTTCTATGTTAAATAGTTTCGGAGGAAATCGGGTGTGACAGACGGACAGTAAATGTTCCGTACGGAACACTAAAAATATTATTAATATTATTTAATTTTAGAATTTCAGTCGGTGCACTGAGGGCCAGGGCACTGATTTTTCGTTCAAAATTGTCTAGGGCCCTTAATTATTAACGAAATCAGACATTTTTTTTCAAATACTCGTAAGCGAATTCCGAGCAAATGTAAGGAAGCCGATTTGCAAAATATAACCTCAAAATTTTTTAAAATTGCAAAAAGCAGCACGGAACCGGGAGGTGAAATTTCGAAGTTTACGTGATTTCAAATTTACGCATTCAAAACTGGTTCATCGGGGGTTCCTGGGGTCGCTGAATCTATTTTCGGGGTCATTTAGATCATATGCCCCCTTTTGAGGTGTGGGAGAGGGAAAAATTACAATATTCACCTGAATTAGAATTTCGCGTTCAAAACTAGTTCCTCGGGGGTTTCTGGGGTTGCTGAATCATATCCGCTCTTTTGAGGGATGAAAATGGGGGTTGGAAAATAGATTCAGCGGCCCCAGAAAACCCCCGAGGAACCAGTTTTGAAAGCGAAACTCTAATTCAGGTGAATATCGTAATTTCTTCCCTTCCAAACCCCATGTTCACCCCTCAAAGGGGTGCATATGATCAAAATGGCCTCGAAAATAGATTCAACGACCCACAGTGCGAAATTTAGGAAGTTTAGCGGAACTTTATTCAATTTTTGAAATACGTAAAATGCATAAGATTATTCATTATTTTGGTAGGTTAATATCCCACCTCTAAAACCTCATACTCAGTTTGGGGATTAACCCTGCGAAACAACTGCAAAATGCACCTGAAAGTTGCATTACTTATTCAATCATACTTTTTGCCTACAGAAAGCTATTCGATTTGTTTAAGTTAATAGAGTGGTACATACAAACGGCAAGTCAGTAGGCCATGATTTTTTCTTCATTTATTTTATAAGAGAATTGTCAATTATTGGCATTTAAATAATTGCAAAACCTTTTCTTACTCGTGTGTGATTTGTTCGTGAAAAAAGTGATTTTTAAGAAGTAAGTAAAATTTACATTTTTAACTTCAGTGGAGACTTTAAAAAGTGATACTACATAATACCAACTTGAAACGCACAAAATTTGAAAGGATTTTTTTCCTCTGTTGGAAACACAAAAGATCTTCTGCGATATTTTGCGATCTTCTTTTAAATTAAACATTTTCCAGAATGACTTTGCAAATTTCATATAACTGCATATTCCAAAAGTGGAAGGAAGAACCGACATCGGACGCCATCATTGGTTTTGTTTTGGAGAAAATAGGCTCACCAATGCTAACATCTGACGCTTTTTGCAGTTTAAAGGCAACTCTTCGTGCGCTGGTTTGTAAAATACAAAAAAGGTGGAGGGAATCCAGTCGAAATTTAGCATCATTTCTGAATAAAAAGCTGGCTAGCTGGCTTGAAAATAATGTAAAATTTTCAAATGCTCTAAGGGATGCATTGCCTAGTGGATCGAAGACCAATGCAGGCAGAACTAAAAAATAATTTAGGGATTGTCATCCTAAAGTGCAAAATAGGCTCACCAATGCTAACATCTGACGCTTTTTGCAGTTTAAAGGCAACTCTTCGTGCGCTGGTTTGTAAAATACAAAAAAGGTGGAGGGAATCCAGTCGAAATTTAGCATCATTTCTGAATAAAAAGCTGGCTAGCTGGCTTGAAAATAATGTAAAATTTTCAAATGCTCTAAGGGATGCATTGCCTAGTGGATCGAAGACCAATGCAGGCAGAACTAAAAAATAATTTAGGGATTGTCATCCTAAAGTGCAAAACAGAAAAGTGCATCATCTTTTGAAGTCCGGTAGTCAAGACGAGTTAGCCAAAGCAACTGCAACAAAGCTATACCAATCTGGAAAACGAAACTCGCGATTGTCAAGGAACTGGCATCTGGTTCTCCAGAAAGGGGTAGCAAAATCAAGAAGGCTCGCATGTCTTCTTCAAACAGCCCACGAAAATTAACTCCAGACCAGGCTCTGGCGCTACTTATTGATGCAAACTTATCGTCAAATCAGTACAACATTGTTCGAGATCAAGCAAAAAATCACCGTTGCACTTTGTAACCACCTTATTATGTTGTAAAAGAGGCAAAGAGGTTGTGCTATCCAAAGGACATAATAATAACTGAAGTTTCAGCTGACGTATCAGTTCAGTCGCTTATAAATCATACCTTAGCAGGACTTTGTACAGGGCTAGAAGGGATTCTTAGAACTTTATCAAACGTTAAAGCACTAAATATTATCGTAAAGTGGGGTTGTGATGGGGCGGAACAAGTTAATTATCGACAAAAGTATATGGACAAACATAGCTCTGATGATAGTATGTTTAGTGTATCAATGGTACCAATTCAAATGTGCTCCGTAAATGATAATGGTGATAATCAGTCAGTAATTTGGAAAAACCCTGCTTCTTCTTCCACACGGTACTGTCGCCCCATTAAGTTCGTTTTTGCCAAAGAAACAGTCAGTGTAATTACCTCAGAAGTAAACAAAGTGAAAGAACAAATATCTCAACTTACTCCAACCACTATACTTGTAGATGGCAAGCAATTTCAGATTACAGCAAATATGATCTTTTGTATGATTGACGGTAAAGTATGCAATGCTGTATCATCCTGTGCATCATCACAAACATGCTACTTATGTGGGGCTAAACCTAGTGAAATGAACAACATCTGCGATATACCTCAAAAAAATATAAATGAATCCTTTTTATCCCTTAGACTATCACCCCTCCATGCATGGATAAGATTTTTGGAATGTATTTTACATATATCGTACAAACTGGATATTAAAGCATGGCAAGCTCGTGGAGCAGAAAATAAAAAAAAAGTTGCAGAGAAGAAAAAAATACATTCAACAAAAATTCAAAGAGGAGCTTAGCTTGCTTATAGATATGCCAAAACAGCAGGCCGGAAACACAAACGATGGTAATACCGCGAGGAAATTCTTTAGAAATGCCGAAAAGTCTTCCGAAATAACTGGCGTTAATTTAGATTTGATCAAGCGTTTTCATGTGCTGTTAGAGTGCCTAAATTGTGGTCTTAAAATTTATTTAGAAAAGTTCGGCGAATATGCAAGAGAAACTTTGGAACTGTATTTGGAAGAATATTTCTGGTACTCAATGTCCGTAAGTGTGCATAAAGTCCTTTGTCATGGAAAGGATATTATAGCCTCTTGCATTCTTCCGATCGGCCAATTTTCTGAAGAAGCTCAGGAGGCAAGAAACAAAGACTGCAGAAAATATCCCGAACTTTTTACTAGAAAAACATCCCGAATTGACACAAATACGGATTTATTTAATCGACTGCTTATTTCATCGGATCCGTACATCGCTAGTCTTCGTAAAGCACCCAAAACCAAGCATAGCGAAGTTACGCCAGAAGTTTTAGAGTTATTAGAAAGATTTGCAGACCCATGTAATGATTGCGAGTCTTCAGACGATTGCAATGAGTCTCGTTCTGAATAGATGTTCAAAATGTTGTTATAAAATGTGTTTTTTTTAATTGTTCTATAATAAAAAACACAAATAAACTGAAAAACTTTAAATAAAAACATATCAATTTTTATTAAAAATTTTAAAAAACCAACAAATAGAACTGTTTTACTGGTTTAAATAATTAAGTTCCGGTAAACTCAAGAAATTTCGCACTGTGCGACCCCAGAAACCCCCGATGAACCAGTTTTGAACGTGTAAACTTGAAATCACGTGAACTTGCAATTTTTTAAAAAATTGAGGTTATATTTTGCAAATCGGCTTCCTTAGTTTGTCCAGAATCCGCTTTTTTAAAAAAAATTGTCTGATTTCGTCTAGACAATTTTGAACGAAAAATCAGGTTCCCGGTCCACTGTGCGGTGTACTGACTACCGTTTAAACGAAATATAAATTTTTATTTTTAGACAAGAAAGAGCAATGGGAACCGTCCATATCTTGATCGGTGCTTTTTATCGGGGTTCTCTAATAATATATAACTCCAGTCATGGAAAAGTGGTACCGTCAAGTGTGCCCGAAATTGCCATTGTATGGATAGGCTGGTACGCCTCAACATTGTTTTTCATATATATTTTGGGTAAATAACGTCGCCTACCTTTTTGTACACAATTTATTTACTGTAATGTTTTTTTTTTCATATAAAAAAGGTTAACCAGCCTTGGTTTAAACCATTGAGAATGATTTTTGTAAATCTTTTTTAGCTGTTATTATTGCTAAGTCATCCATAGTGTCATTTTAATTTTAGCAATGATAATGGAAATAATGAAAGGAAGAACCTCAGCTGCCCACAAGTATGTTGAAATGGAAAGACAACTTAGGGACTACATGCGTCACAAACAATTACCCATGAGTATGCGGAGTAGAATCCTTACTTACTACGAATTCAGATTCCAAAAGAGCTATTTTCGCGAGAGTGAAATACTGGGCACGATATCGGAACAATTGAGACAAGTAAGTATAGCCCGTCAAGTAAGACCGTGACCGCTTGTATTCTTGAAAAAATGTGTTTCGAGAATATTATATATATATATATATATATATATATATATATAATATATATATCTATATATATATATATATATATATAAAATAAAGAGAGAGAAAGCAAAAGTTGCCGTATCTAACAAAATCCTAAGTTATGAAAACTAGTTGGGGAACTCGGCAAAAAGGGCATCAAAAGATGTTCATACTATATTCATTTAGCCAATATTTCGGTCCTAGGTTGGGACCTTCATCAGGGCACAAACTGAAAAAGAGATAACGAAGCAACCAATAAAGAAAATTAGGCATGAAGAATTGGTGTTGTTAAGTCAAGTTTTTAATTATTAATTTTAATTATTAATTTTTAATTTGCATTTTTTAATTTCAATCTTACAATTATTGATATAGAACTATTGTAATATAAAAGTATTATTATTCTAAACAATCATAAATTATTATTATTATTATTATTATGAAGAAATGTCAAAAGTCACCGGCATTTTGCTTTTGACATTTCTTCATAATAATAATAATAATAATAATTTATGATTGTTTAGAATAATAATACTTTTATATTACAATAGTTCTATATCAATAATTGTAAGATTGAAATTAAAAAATGCAAATTAAAAATTAATAATTAAAATTAATAATTAAAAACTTGACTTAACAACACCAATTCTTCATGCCTAATTTTCTTTATTGGTTGCTTCGTTATCTCTTTTTCATTTTGTGCCCTGATGAAGGTCCCAACCTAGGACCGAAATATTGGCTAATTGAATATAGTATGAACATCTTTTGATGCCCTTTTTGCCAAGTTCCCCAACTAGTTTTCATAACTTAGGATTATATATATATATATATATATATATATATATATATATATATATATATATATATATATATATATATATATATATATATATATATAAAGGGTGCTTTTTATAGAGGTATAGAACTTTGAAATGGAATAAAACAAAGATGAATTTTTTAAATTGACATGAAATTTACTTTATCCGAAAGATAATCTTCTGGCATTATAATTTAAATATGACTTCTGGCATATGACCGCCACGGCTGGCTCGGACGTAGTCTAACGTGGAGGTCCAATTTTCGATGACTTTATCCAACATTTGTGGCCGTATATCGGCAATAACGCGGCGAATGTTGTCCTCCAAGTGGTCAATCGTTTCGGGCTTATCGGCGTAGACTAGCGACTTCACATATCCCCACAGAAAATAGTCTAACGGCGTTAAATCGCACGATCTTGGAGGCCAATTCACGGGTCCGAAACGTAAAACTATGCGGTTACCAAACGTTTCCTTCAATAAATCAATTGTGGCACGAGCTGTGTGACATGTTGCGCCGTCTTGTTGAAACCACAGCTCCTGCACATCATGGTTGTTCAATTGATGAACGAAAAAGTCAGTAATCATGGCTCTATAGTGGTCACCATTGACTGTAACGTTCTGACCAGCATCGTTTTTAAAGAAGTACGGACCAATGATTCCACTAGCCCATAAAGCACACCAAACAGTCAGTTTTTTCTGGACGTAACGGTGTCTCAACATACACTTGAGGATTATCATCACTCCAAATACGGCAGTTTTGTTTATTGACGTATCCATTCAAAGAAAAGTGAGCTTCATCGCTAAACAAAATTCGCTTATGAAAATCGGGATCAACGGCAATCTTGTTTTGGGCCCATTCACCGAATCTACGCCTTGCTAGGTGATCGTGTGGCTTCAATTGTTGCACGAGTTGGATTTTGTAAGCAGGCAAACCAAGATCTTTCCGCAAAATCTTCCATAAAGTGGATGGACACATATCCAATTCCTGTGCACGATGGCGGATAGACTGATTCGGGTCTTCCTCTACGCTACGCTCTATAGCAGCAATGACTTCTTCTGTACGCACTGTACGACGTCTCTGTGGATGCGTATTATCATTTAGAGTAAACGTGGTGCGAAAACGTTCCATAGTTATTCGAATTAATTGCTCTGATGGACGATTATGTTGACCGTAAAATGGACGTAGTGCGCGATACATATTTCGAACAGAACCATGATTTTCAAAATAAATTTGCACAATTTGGAAGCGTTGTTCAGGCGTCAGTCTATTCATGTTGAAATGCCAAACCAAACTAAACATAAATCACTTGACAGCTGTCAAAATGGCCGCGAGTTAAAAAAGTGTTGCCAACTTAAAGTTTTATACCTCTATAAAAAACACCCTTTATATATATATATATATATATATATATATATATATATATATATATATATATATATATACAGTGGCGAACAAAAGTATGAAAAAATTTTCGTAATCAAAACTATAAAATACTATCCTTTAGGAATAAAAAAACTAGTCTTGTTTTGTTGACAATTTCTTTATAGAATTTTATTATTGACTATAAAAACTTTATTTACCTTTTCTGGTAGATAAGGTTTTTAAGAAACGTTTTGTCCTTATCGAAAGCATTGAAATAATTTTATCATTCTGCTTTATTGTTGTTACGAACTAATTTAGTAGCACTGTTTAAGAGTTTGGTTTTTGCCAAAGTGCAAATATTACAGTTAAGATCTGAAACATAAAATTATCTCTCGGTATCAAAGTGGAAAGAAGCAAATTGGAATAGCAAAATCTTTAAACATGCATAGGGGCACTGTCAGCAAAATTGTTAAGAAGTTCTTGAGAAGAGGCACTGTTGATCCGGCATTTAAAAGTGGTAGACCTCGAAAAACAAGTAAGAGAGTAGACAAAATTATAATTCGAAAAGCGAAAAATGATCCCAAGAAAACTGTTGTTGATATTAATAAAGAACTAAGACAGGAATATCAGGGTGTATTGGTGTCAGACGTGACTATTAGGCGTCGTCTGTTATCTGAAAATCTTCATGGTAGGCGTGCTGTTAAAAAGCCGCTCCTTACAAAGACAGACTGAAATTAGCCAAGGAACATAAAGACTGAACTCAAAATCAGTGGTCTCTAGTAATCTTTAGTGACGAAAGTAGGTTCAATCTCTTTGGAGGTGATTCTACTTGTTATATAAGAAGACCAGTTGGTCTAAGATATGACCCAAAGTACCTTGTACCTACTGTCAAACATGGTGGTGGAAATATCATGGTATGGTGTTGTTTTCGACGGTCTGGTACGGGGCCATTGGTAAAGATAAATGTCAAAATGGATGCTCAAATGTATCTTGAGATACTGGAAAATAATTTGATTCCTTATGAAGAAGATTTGCCACCGTCATGGATTTTTCAACAAGACAATGACCCCAAACACACATCTCGCTTGGCCAAGAATTGGTTTTCTGAACAAAGGATTCCTGTGTTGCGCTGGCCTTCACAGTCACCTGATTTGAACCCGATAGAGAATCTTTGGCGCTGTCTGGATAAACAATTTAGGAAAAGAAATATAAAAAACCGGGACGAACTTTTATTAAAACAAGAATGGGAAAAAAATACCACCCGATTTTTGTGCTAGGCTTATTGACTCTATATGCAGAAGATGTCAAGTGATTGACGCAAAAGGATATCCCACTAAATATTAAATTTTTTCGACATCTTAGTCGTCTTAGTGGAATTTTCATTTTATAACAAAAATGTTTCCATACTCGTACTTTTGTTTGTGCATAATATATATATATATATATATATATATATATATATATATATATATATATATATATATATATATATATATATACGAGGCTGGTTTGAAAAGTCCGTGCAAAAATAAAAACTACTTATGTGTTTGGGGTAAACCTTTTTTATTTTCCGACATAGTCTCCTTTTAGGCTTATACACTTCGTCCAACGATGTTCTAGTTTGTTGATCTCTTCCAAATAATACGATTTGTCCAAGTCTGCAAAATATCCATTAGTGTCTGCAATCACCTCCTCGTTTGGATAAAATCTTTGTCCCGCCAGCCAGTTGAGATCCTATTTCCATTAATTTTGCGACCACAACTGCTGAGGTGTGTGCTGGTGCGTTGTCGTGATGGAAAAGGACTTTCTTGTGGGCCAATCGCGGGCGTTTTTCTTGCAGCTCGGTTTTCAAACGGTCCAATAACGATGAATAATATTCACCTGTAATAGTTTTACCCTTTTCCAGATAGTCGATGAGGATTATCCCTTGCGAATCCCAAAAGACAGTCGCCATAACCTTTCCGGCCGAAGGAATGGTCTTCGCCTTCTTTGGTGCAGATTCCCCCTTGGTAACCCATTGTTTAGATTGTTGTTTGGTCTTAGGAGTATAGTAATGTATCCATGTTTCATCCACAGTGACGAAACGACGCTTAAAGTCCTCCGGATTCTTCTGGAACAGCTGCAAACCATCCTTGCAACACTTCACACGATTCCGTTTTTGGTCAAGCGCGAGCAATCGCGGCACCCATCTTGCACATAGCTTTCTCATGTCCAAATGTTTATGCAAAATATTATGTACCCGTTCAGTCGAGATGCCCACAGCACTAGCAATCTCACGCACCTTAACTCTTCTGTCATCCATCACCATACCATGGATTTGATCAATGATTTCTGGAGTCGTAACCTCCACAGGCCGTCCAGAACGTTCAGCGACACTTGTGCCCATATGGCCAGTCCGAAAATTTTGAAACCACTTATAAACTGTTTTAATCGAAGGTGCAGAGTCACCATAATGTTTATCAAGCTTCTCTTTAGTCTCCTGAGGCGTTTTGCCTTTCATAAAGTAATGTTTAATCACCACACGAAATTCTTTTTCGTCCATTTCTTGAAAATCACTCGACTTCCTTGATTCACACGAATGCCAAACACAAAGAAATAGACCAATATGGCTGAAACTTGGTGTGCGTTCATTTAAGAGATGCTACTAACTAAACATGACCTCGATACGCGCCGGTGGTGCCATCTCTCGGACTTTTCAAACCAGCCTCGTATATATATATATATATATATATATATATATATATATATATATATATATATATATATACATATATATACATATATATATATATATATATATATATATATATATATATATATATATATATGTATATATATATATATATATATATATATATATATATATATATATATATATATTTATTTATTTATTTATTTATTTATATATATATATATATATATACGGTCCAAAATTTCGGGAATAACAGTATATAGCAAAAGCGTAATAGTATCGACTCGCACCGATAGACCGTACATCAAGAATGCTAGCTCGTTCAGTGTGTTCGGTACGCCTGTTTGCGTGAAGGTCTCATTGTGCCTCACTGAAATTTTGTTTTAAACTCTGAAAAAGTACTACTGATATATACGAAATGGTTCTGAAAATATTTGAGGAAGAAGTTCACATTCTCGTAATTTGAAGCCGACTGAAGTTCGTTGGAAAATGACGAGCATTCCGGAAGAGCTTCGACTATAACTACACCTGAAATCAGTTCCAAAGTTCAATAAATCATTCCGGCAGACCGCCATCGGACAGAGCATCTCTATAGAACTTTCTATTAGTTAGAGATTGGCTACAGCGTTGAAGCGAAAAGTGTTTCCTCCAGCATCACGACAATGCACCGGCCCACATTTTTTAGCGAAGAATTTCGTGACTGTTATCCCCTACCTCCCTTATTCGCCTGATTTGGCATCCTGTGACTTCGGACTGAGATGCTGAGCAGAACTTTTTATTAATGTTTATTTAATTCTCCTAATATATTTAAAAGACAAAAGGGCACCACAAAAACAAACAGAAACGACATCCTGAGAGTAGTAGACGAGCTCTACAAACAACTATACAAATCAATGTAAACATAAAAGATGCAAAACAACATTACAGAAAAGTACCAAACGTCAACTTGGAAGATTTACCATAAATTGCCAGTAAAGAAATAGAAGTAACCTTAAGACAAACGAAACTTAGAACAGCAACAGGTGACGATGGTATTTAAATAGAAATGCTCAAAGAAGAAGAACCAGCTTTAATCAAGGAACTATTAAAAGTAATTAAAATATGTTTGGAAGAAGCAGATGTTCCCTAAGACTGGACAAATGCGGTGGTGATACTCTTAAATAAAAAAGGTGATGTAGAAGATCTGGAAAAATTATAGGCATATAAGATTGTTGTCCCAGATATATAAGCTGTTCTCGAAAATCATTATAAATCGTCTGTCTTCAAACTTGGACTTCTATCAACCTACAGAGCTGGCCGGCTTTAGGAAAAAATTTAGCACCATAGAGCATCTACAAACGATGAAAATTCTAGTTAAAAAGCCACCGAATATAATATGCCACTCTGGAGAGCCTTCATCGGTTACAAAAAAGCCTTCGATTCGTTAGAAATATGGACAATAATAGAAGGTCTAAACAATGCCAGAATCGATTTTCGTTATATAAATATAGATAGCTTTACTGAAATGGTCGTAGGCCGGCCATATCCGAGAACAAATGGAGCGGTAAAATCATCACATGGAGACCTTGGGGAGAAAGACAAAATGTTGGTAGACCCCAGATGCGTTGGAGTGATGACCATAAGAGGACAGCTGGCACAGAATAGAGACAAATGGAGAGATGCCTATATCCCAAGGATAGAGAAAAGCTGAAAGAAGAAGAGGAATAGATTCTTACAAAATTAACCTTTCCTTAAAACATATATAACCTTTATTGTTCTCTTTGTTCTAGGAAATAAATATGCATGCTTGCCGGAAATTGGTAGAGAATGTAATATTCTTTAGGAATTTGCCATTAAACCTGCTTGTTCGAATTATATCCTGTTTGAAAATAGAAGTGTACTTAGTAAATGATATAATAATAAGAGCTAATACTCAAGGAGAGAATATGTACTTTATTTCTACCGGTACTGTGGCGATTTACACAAAATCAGGTAAAGAGGTAAGACTTCTACGTCAGTTTTAGGGATTTACACAAGGCATAATACCTAAATCATGTTCACGAGCTAATAATTTTAAGTTTGTATGAGCAGAAAAGAAAAAAGGAGAGGGTCGTTAAAAGGCGTCAGAAAAACAACAATGCGACAGATTTCAATAAGTGGAGTAGCTACAATTCTTCCGAATTTCTCCCCTATCATCGATTGATAAAGTGAAGCTGGCGTTTCGGTGATCATCCTGCCGGCTTCTTCAGAGCTTGTTCCGAGAAATGATTTCTTGGAAACTTAGCACGAATAATTCCGAAACAAACTCTAAAGAAGTCAGCAGGATGAGTAGCCAAACGTCAACATCACTTTGTCAATTGACATAGGAGAAATCGAGAAGAATTATACCTTTAAGCTCTGTAACTTGTGGACGTTTCCCATCACAACAAGTAAAGCTTTCTTAAAATGGTTAGCGAGTCTAATCTACTCGTATATCCCTGCAAGTATATCTGTTTATGATTGACAGATCTCAAAGTTATGATGCTCGAGGCAAATTATTCTTTAGAAATTGAAACCGTCTACGTCTTAAATAGCTACAAGTAATACGATTTTGTAAACTTCCGAATAAATAGTGAACGTCTTAATACGTACTATTTCGTGTAGACAGTATTTTATTCTACGTTTTCTAAAGTTTAGACTTTTTTTTTCGACCTACCGACAGTTTTCAAAGTTTTTATCCTGAGTTGTAGCAATTACCGATAAATAGACGTCCTGGATCTATCTATACTCCACGTCCTGGATACTACTCTATACTACACGATATTGATTTATCATAAAAGTTACACAGTTTGTTTCAACGGAATTGTAATAATTATTAGCTTTCGATAGAAAGTGGTTAGTGTATAATATTCTCTTAAGTGAAAATTTGTTTCTGAACCAATGAATTTCAAGTTTAGTTTATTCCTGCAGTATCAGATGCTTTCTTAAAGTAAAAAAAAAAGTTAAATTTAATTTGTTTTTGATATAGCCTTTTACTGTAACTGTACATGCTGAAAAACCATAAATTTTCAAAGTAGAATTTGTCATTAGGTTTAGGGAAGCGTCGTTTATCATTATTTTTTCGTAGTTGCTTTTGATGCAGGGATTTACACGTTTAAATACATTAAACGGTTGTTATAACACCCTGTACGTATATACAGATAGTTAGACTTTTGCAGTGCGTGAATTTATGTACTGATTTGTTTATGTTTCAGCTTAGACAATAAAAATGTTGATAATAAATAAAAGTAGCACATTATAATATTCTGCAAATTAACGATGGCTTTTTCGTAAGTTTGTGGTTGATTTTCTAATTAGTATTTCCAATATTTATCCAGTTTCAAATAGGATATAAAGAAAATAACTTATATTTAAAGGAATATTTATTTTTATTTAAACGAAATAGCCTTTAAAACAATTTGTTATAACAACGTACCCTTTTAAAAGTGTATACTTTAAATAAACCGCGTCTCCTGATCAGTCGGTAAAATAGATATCTATAAAGAAAATGCTTCTAAAATTGTAGTTGTGACTGTAGCGAATGGTATTGTTCATAGACATAGAGGATGGACTGAGCATTAACCTCACAAAATTGACCACTCTCTAGAAGGAGACAAAGCGACTGTGCGGTCAATACCTGTCTCTTTTCTATAAGCTTGTAATAACCAAGGTGCAGTACCCCAAGACGGAATTTAAGGCGAGAAAAGCCCCCACCCGATCTTTGTTCAAATAGAACGCTTAGAAATATTATTTGCAAGAATTCCGTAACTTCGCGGCATTCTAGAAAGAGACAGCTACTGGCCACACATTCGCTTGGTCTCTCTCACACTTTTGCGTCTATATTTACTTCACAGCCGGATAGGGAACGCTCAGTTCAGCCTCTATGTCTATGGTATTGCTAGTATTGGGGGAACGTCAAACCACAGTCAAACTCTCTTTTTATTCGTTTCGGGCAAAGAAGCAAGTAGCGCCGCCAGACGTCAAAATGTCGCACTTTCTTCGACCAATGTTTACATTTATATAATATTCGCTATTGATGGTTTTTCCCTCCTCAGTAGAGTCGGTAAAAATTATTCCATGCGCATCCCAAAATACAGAGGCCAAAACCTTCCCAGCCGACTGTTGTGTCTTTGGTCGCTTCGGGCGGCTTTCACCGGCTGCTGTCCACTCAGCTGACTGCCGATTTGATTCCAGTGTATAGTGGTGGATCCATGTTTCATCCATTGTCACATATCGCATGAAAAAATCCTTTTTATGCTTAAACAGGTCCAAACAGCGCTCAGAATCATCAACACGTTGTTGTTTTTGGTCCACTGTGAGCAAACGCGGAACCCATTTCGAACAGAGTTTTCTCATGTCCAAATGTTCATGCAAAATAGGACCAACACGTTGTTTTGATACATTTAGGGTGTCGGCTATCTCACGCAGTTTCACTTTACAGTCGTCCAAAACAATTTTGTGGATTTTTTGATATTTTCAGGTGTAACCACCTCTTTTGGGCGTCCAGAGTGTTCAGCATCATTTGTATCTGTACGACCGCGTTTAAATTCAGCATACCAGTAAATGATGAATGATTTTCTGGGGGCAGAGTCCCCGTAACACTTGTCAAGCCATTGCTTTGCTTGAACGGTATTTTTCCCATCAAGAAACAGTGTTTAATCAACACACGAAATTCGATTTTTCCCATTGTTTTGAAAATATCAACAGTAACGTTACTAAAACCACTGTAACTTGTAAACTAATCGTCGAAATGTCATGAAGTTTTGACACGTATTGTTTGAAGGTTGGTACTTCCTAAAAATCATATGGATTTTTTGAAAAGGGCGACATCTATGTATCAGACCAAAAACTCTTCAGCCTATGTGTTAGAAATTCGAGGTGGGTTTTTTCAGCTGAACAAATATAAAGCACAGAAAAATGTATAAAAAATTGTTGCAGCTCGACGAAAACTAGGTAATGACAGGTGTGCAGTGTACTTGTGTTACTGAGGCTTTGGGGCGATGTAATCATATTTATGCTGTCATTCATTACGTCAACAGTGATCGAGGATTACCAAAAACCGGTATCGAGCAAGAATGGGGCAGGTCACCAGTCAATCAAATGGGTAAGGAAAGTATTCAGGTGACAAATAAACATAAAGCGGTGTTTAAGCCAGAAGATTTTGCCAATATAAATTGCGCTATTCGCGTAATTTTAAGGGAAGAAGAATTGACCATTTTTCTGGTTGCTCCAACTGTTTTATTATAGAAAAGCTATAGAATATTGTATTGGGTGAATTCCCTTTGCTATTTTGACAGCCAACTGTACTACACTCTCCGCGACTTTTTATTGATAATTGTTAACACAATACAGTAATACCCCGCTTAGCGCGACCCCGTTACGCGCGGTTTCACTATAACGCGAATTTCAAATTTCGCGCTCATGTAGTCATTAACTTCTCTATGGTCGCGGGGGGATCCCCGCTTTCTCTGAATATTCTCTTTGAAGAATTGGGAATTCCCTGTCCTTCGACTTTGTTCTATGGGGATTTCCTCGTTCGTTTCGTGTGTTCATTTGTTCCGTAATGTTAGTTCGGTCGGCTGGCAGTTTTGTTTTAATATTTATTGGAGATACATACATACATAATTTAACCCTACGTTAAAAATGCCGCCTGTAAAGAAAAAAGAGCGTAAAAGCGTCACTTTGGAATTGAAGATGAAAGTGTTAAGAAGAATGGAAAATGGAGGCAAAGCAACAATTGTTGGGAGAGATTTTGGACTCTCAGAATCGACTGTGAGAACGATTTATAAAAATCGGGAAAAAATTAAAATCTCCAGCGAAGGTTCAACACCTATAAGTGCAACAAAACTTTCTCGTTCGAGATCATCTATCTTAGAAAGAATGGAGAAATTACTGTCAGTCTGGATCGAAGATTTGAATAAGAAGAACACACCACTAAGTCAAGATCTCATATGCACAAAAGCAAAATCTTTGTATGAGATGCTGAAAACAAAAGAAGGAGAAGGGAGTGCCACTCCGACTTTTGCTGCCAGCAGAGGCTGGTTCCATCGGTTCAAGCAGCGTTCTAATCTTCACAATATCCACATAACAGGCGAGGCGGCCAGCGCGGACATTCAAGCTGCAGCTGAGTTTCCAGACAAGTTTCAAGACTTCGTTAGACGAGAGAAAATTCCTGCTTGTCTCATCTTCAATGTTGATGAGACCGCACTTTACTGGAAAAAAATGCCATCTCGAACATTCATTTCTAAGGAAGAACGTCAAGCCAGTGGTTTCAAAGCTGCGAAAGATCGACTAACACTTCTGCTGGGTGGTAATGCCACTGGTGATTTCAAACTGAAACCTTTACTAGTGTACCATTCAGAAACACCCCGTGCAATGCGAGGCACAGACAAGACAAGTCTACCAGTTGTGTGGCGATCAAACAGAAAGGCGTGGGTTACACGGGAAATTTTTCAAGAATGGTATTCTAATAGTTTTTGCCCATCAGTCAAATCATACTGTGACAGAAATGGGCTTGAACCTAAAGTTATATTACTCTTAGACAATGCCCCAGGACATCCAACCTCACTTGATACGCCCAGAGACTTAAAAGTGTACGTAAAGTTCCTTCCACCAAACACTACGTCAATATTACAACCTATGGACCAGGGAGCAATAGCAAACTTCAAAGCTTATTACCATCGCCGCACTTTTAGCCAACTAATTCATGAAACTGACGGGGAAGGAAGACAGTCTATGCGAGAGTGGTGGAAGTCATACAACATTATGAAGTCTATTCACAACATAGAAGAGGCTTGGAAGGAAGTTAAAATGAGTTGTATGAATGGGGTGTGGCGTAATCTTTGGCCAGATGTAGTGGAAGCACCTAGAAGAATTGTCCAGATGCAGAGACAAGTGCTTGAAGACATTGCTGCAATGATTGAGGGGTCTGAACTTGAAGATGTCACGGTAGAAGATCTCGTAGAACTTGTAGCAACGCACGACGATCCTATTAGCAATGAAGATCTGATCGAGTTACAGAATAATCCTATCTACGATGAGGAAGAACAAGTAGAAGAGAAAGTTTTATCTTCAGGGGAAATACAAAATGCACTTTCAAAAATTTATTCAGGTTTGGACATATTGCAGAGTATAGACAATAATGATGACCGTGTCTTGACCGTGTGTCAAACAATTAAAAACAGTGTTGGGTGTTATGAACGTATTTTACAAGAACGTAAACAAAACGTTACCCAAAAGACAATAGATGTATTTTTCCGTAAAAAAATAAGAGTATGTATTGCATAAAGTGTTCTTAGAATTAAAGTGATTGATTAAAATGATTTGTATTTTTTTGTATTAAATTTTGACTATGTTTAATCATAAACCTCGATTACGCGAATTTCAGTTAACGCGATTTTTTTCGGAACGTATCCCTCGCGTAAAGCGGGGTATTACTGTACCGGAAATACAACAATCTTTAACACATGAACATACGGAGAAAGTGCGAATTTCCGCCACCGCTGCTAGTCTTCAGACAGGAAATTCCGCCTCCTTGCCCGAAGCGAGTACTTTACTCTATTAGTTTTAAACATTTTATATAATTTTTAAAAAAAGTGCAGCAGATTTGATTTAAAAATTGTTAAACATCTATATTTTAGATTTGTCATTTAGAAGACGGTTCACATTTTGGTGAAATAGCCTTGATAATAAAAGGTACGTTAAGAACCGCTTCTGTGATAGCAGTAGAAGTCTCAGAAATATACAGACTGGATCAAAAGGACTTCGTCAAGGCAATAAATCCGTATCCGGACCTTTTGGCAAATATTCAACGAATTGCAGCTGAAAGAATGGAAGTCGCGTCTATGCTTGACGAGTACAATAAAATGGAACATACCAAAAGATGAGACGGGGACGGAGGATAACCTGAATGTGTAACGAGTGACTCGAATGAAGACGAATCGATTCATATTCGTTATATTGACAAATCATATTCTGCTTAGAACTTAGTTAAGTAAGTTAAGTCTAGAGATAGATAGAAAGTATAGATAAGCTAATGATTTTTGTTCCCTTTTTAGAGTTTTAAATCTTTATATCGCTAAATAATAAAAAAATATTAAGCTGAGGAACGTATGTACATATAGTGTAAGGTGTTCATTATATTATCAATCCTAAATATTAATCATCAGTGGGTTATAAAATATATACTCTTGGTTTCAGTTTTATGGATTCGATTTTAATTAAGCTTATGGCAGGTTTCAAAATTAACTACTTGTCGCCCAAGTTTAGTCAATTCATTAATAGAGTATCTTTTTCTAAGAATATAACCACAGTAAACTGAATATAGTAGCGAAACTAAGCAGTTGCCGTAGAGGAAAATCAATCTCGGTTTTCAGGAAGTCACGTGATAGTTTGCCATGTTAAAAAGGGGGCCAGCGGAAGATTTTTAAACAGAAATAATGTTACTGTGAAAAAATTTTATCATTCAAAATCAAATTTTTGATTTAATAAAATTTCAAGTTAATGCAGCACGAGTAAAATAAAAAAAAATAATAATGGAGTGTTTTGTTAGAAAATATATGAATACAAGTGAAAAGCTTGACAGGAAGGCATTTCCAGGAAAACTTTTGCAGGCAAAAGTTTTAGCATTTTCTCCATGGAATTGAATAGGCATATCAGATTTTGGGCCTAAAGCTTTGTTGGGACTCTATAAGGCTAAAAGTGAAACCTGAAACTGGAACCCAAATTTTTAAATAAATTTTTGAATTCAGCAAGGAATTTTATGTCCGAATACAAATTGAATGTTTCTGGGCAAAATTGGATCTCATTGTAACTACAATAAAATCCGACTCTTATAAGGCTCTTTACCTGTGTTATTAGCTTTTGGGCCACGGAGTATTCTTTATCTGATCTTATATTAACGTGTGGATATACATGGTCGAATAAAGGATTTTTCAAGTCATATTTAAATATTTTCTGAGAAAAATGTGAGGGGCATATTTTATAATTATTGCACAAATTTTCAATTAGTCAATTGATGATAACCAAAAAATGTCATAACGAGAAATAGCCTCTCAGAATTATTCAATTTATCCGCGTACAATTTCTTACGCAATTGATATTCTTGAATTAAATTCTTTCAACATCTTTGGGGAAGAAGAAGAAGAAACCCACTCCCAGCGTACTTTTTGAATTATTTTTACAATTGTCAACGGCATAACAATAATCTTCTTTCCCCATGATTATAGAAATTGTTTGTCAACCTCTTCGATTATCTTCACTTACAAACGTTTTTAATTATATCTTTCTTCCTTCTGTCTTTAAATTCATACAAACTGCAGTCGAACCAAGAAACGATCGACAATACATTTCAAAGGACACATTCCGAGATCTGATGTAAACATTGAGCAGTCATTATGAAAGAGGGACCAGTCGACGCACGCGCCGTTAAAATCTCGTCACCAACTTGGAGCTCATTTTCGCTACTGTATTGGATTTACTGTGACATAACTTAACCTCTTTCTTCACAGCTAATCTTGATAGATGTAGGCGATTATAGGGTTTAAGCGCTTTTTAATACTTGTTAAGGTTACAACTACGGTGTGAACGTAAGTACTCTCTCTCTCTCTCTACTGCTACCTGTTAAACCAGGAAGAAAAAATTAAATTAAATGGTACCATTTTGTTTTATGGGGACAGAATAGGCGCTGCAGAAAAATACCTAGCTACCCTAGGCTGTTCATTTGCACGGGATAAGGGTCTCCATATAAAAGAATTCTTGAAAACGATGATCTGACAGGTGAAAAGCTTATACAAATGTGCCGGATTAGCGTGATCTGTATTTCTAGCAAGCACCGCCCGGGAAAGTTGCTTCAAGTTTTATTCGGTACAAAACTCCTCGGCAGTCATTCCAAAGGGATAAAGTTCTCCATATCCTGACTTTTTGGCAAATATTCAGCGAATTGCAGCTGAAAGGATGGAAGCGTGATGAGTACAATAAGATGGAACATACCAAAAGATGAGACTTAGTTCGAGGATAATTTGTGTGTGTAACGAGCGACTCAAATGAAGCTAAATAGATTTAAATTTGTTAACTTCTTGAAAAAGATTCTCCTTGAAATTCAGATGTAAACACAACCCGCCACCGTGCTGGCAGCCATGTTGTTGGTATGCTACAAGATACATGCGTGATAAAAAAAAAGGACACCACCCAAAAATTTTCTCGAGCATCCCTACTGTGTTTTATATTTACTGTAGTGTTATTTAGTACTTCTTTTGCCCAGAAGTTAACAGAGGGGGGAACTTTCAAAGCTTGGGCCGCTCCCCTAAATAAATTCCGACCGGAAGGGTAGGGAAGGATTTTTACAAAAAAGTACTTCGCTATACAATGCAACTCTAAAACTTCCCCTAATCAAAATTCTCTAAGAGAGCGATATTTTCGGCATTTATAGAGGGGCATAAGCCCCCCGGCTACGCCGCAACCTATAAGAAATATAACTGATTCCGTCCCACTCCGTGTAATTTTTGTAGAACGTTCAGCTTGAGGTTCTTTCATATTGTGTTTTTTTTATTTTGTCTGATAAGAAAAATAATGGATTTTATTGCAACAAAATACCACTTACCAATCAATTATGCATATATTGTAAATAGTTCTTTTGGTATTGAAAAAGGTTTAGTTAAACTTATTAAATCCCTGTCTTTGTACTCGTAGCAAATAATATAGTGTTTCCGTTATTAAGAAATGTTTAAATATAACAATAATAAAACAGATTAGAAATCATTGTTTTATTAACTCGCATATTTGTGTGTGATTAAATGCTTTTTAAAAGTACTATTAGCTCCTTCAAAATCCCTTTTCAAGGGATTCGTTAGTATAGCAAAAAATACCATAAAATAAACTGTTTTTCGTGCTCCGTGCTAGAGATTTAACCCGGGAGTGATGCTGCTTGTGTGAAACAAAAGAAACCGAAGAATAACTTTCGACCTATACCAACTTATTTATTAGGCTGGTTAGGTCAGTTTTATCATCACGCAAATAAAATTTTAATGAATTACAATGTTACAATTTTCAGAATATTTTCTGATTATTAATTTGTTTAGGAAACCTGTTCAAATGTATAGTAATATGTATAGTAACCTTACATTCTGGTTCACGTTTTTCATTAAAAAATTTTCGCGGCAGACTAAGTTAAAAGATTATTCTAATTTTAATAACAATAACCAAAGTACCTTCATAAACAAACCTAAATAATAATAATCATTAAAGGATAAATATCCGGAAATGACTGAAAGATCATGGGGTACATAAGGACTGATATACCAACTATGCAGAATATCAGCAGGCCGTAAGGCCTTACGGTGGATGAATATACTAAAAAACACACTGTATCCACTGAACTTAAAAACTGTAAACCAGCCTTGTAAACTTTATTAAGTGTTCATAAAGCTTTTTTAAATTTGAGTTTGACATTCTGATTAACGCACCGCGATATTGTGCAGTCATATGGCACACCAGTGGCGGCGTGAAAAAATATTCATGACGTCATTTCTTTAGGGGTCGATTTTTTTTTCCTTTATTATTGAGATCCGTTATTTAAGGTGAGTTTTCTGCGATCGCTCTTGCTACAAGGACCCGCCAGTTCCAATATATGTAGTGAATTCCATAACACCCGGTATATATATATATATATATATATATATATATATATATATATATATATATACCGTATATATATATATATATATATATATATATATATATATATATATATATATATATATATATATATATATATATATATATATATATATATATATATATATATTATATATAAAGGGTGATTCATTTAGAAGTACTTTTTGTGATGGGAATTTAATTGCAGATTGCGCATGCGTCGTATCAACTGAAGTGGCATTCCTGTTCAGTAGTGTTTGACAATTCATAATGGAAAGACTTAGCCCGGCACAGCGTCTACAAATTGTTCAACTTTATTACGAAAATGGGCGTTCTACGAGGAATGTGTATCGGGCGCTTAGAGCAACTTATGGTTCACATAATCGGCCTACCGAACGCACAATTCGCTCTACCATCAATAAGTTCGCGACCCAATTTTCATTATTGGATAATGCTCGACCGAATAGACCACATACAGCACGTAGTGAAGAAAATATAGGGGCGGTAGCGGAGAGTGTACGCCAAGACCGCGAAGTGTCGATTCGTCGCCGTTCTCAACAGCTTGGCCTGTCATATTCAACAACTTGGCGTATTTTACGTAAGGATCTTTCTTTAAAAGCATACAAAATTCAACTAGTGCAACAACTGAGGCCGACCGACCTTCCGAATCATTTCCGTTTTAGTCGTTGGGCTCTTGACAAGCTTGCAGAAGATCCACTGTTTTCGAGAAAAATTTTGTTCACCGATGAGGCCCAGTTTTGGCTTAATGGATTCGTGAATAAACAAAATGCCCGTATTTGGGGTGATGAACAAACTGAAGAGGTTCAAGAGCTGCCATTAGATCCAGAAAAAAACAACTTTTTGGTGTGGTTTATGGGCCGGTGGAATAATCGGTCCATATTTCTTCAAAACAGAGGCCGGCCGGAATGTTACTGTGAATGGTGACCGTTATCGCGCCATGATAACAGACTATTTGATGCCAGAAATTGAAGCCCGTGGTCTCGACGAAATTTGGTTCCAACAAGATGGCGCCACTTGCCATACAGCCCGTGAAAAGATAACGTTGGATGCTGAAATTCAAAACTAATTAACCACCTGCCATCTTAAAGAAAAACGAAAAGTGATCAATGGCATCCCTGCTGTAAATGCCATGTTTTTATGTTAAATTGTTAGTGAATAGTGGTTGTTTTAATTCAGTGTTGGTTTTTTACTATGGCGATTGTTTTTGATGGTCATTCTTGTTAGATTAATTTTCATACTACAAGTGTGTTTTGTTGACATTTTTTAATAATAATAATAATAATTTGTGATTGTTTACAATAATAATACTGTTGAATTAAAAATAGTTACATATGAATAATTGTAAGATTGAAATCAAATTAGAAATTAATAATTAGAATTAATAATTAAAAAAAAACTTGACTTCATAACACCAAGTCTTTATGCCTAATTTTCTTTATTGGTTGCTTCGTTATTTCTTTTTCAGTTTGTGCCCTGATGAAGGTCCCAACCTAGGACCGAAATATTGGCTAAATGAATATAGTATGAACATCTGTTGATGCCCGTTTTTGCCGAGTCCCTCAACTAGTTTCATAATTTAGGATTTTGTTAGATACGGCAACTTTTGCTTTCTCTCTCTTTATTTTATATATATATATATATATATATATATATATATATATATATATATATATATATATATATATATATATATATATATATATATTACAAGTATAGAGTGACACATGACCTGTTTTGCTCATATAAGAGCTCATCAGCCAGCCTAGGTGAATAGGCAATCGCAACACAATAGTAGCGGCAGTGGAGATTTAAAAAGAGAGATTTTAAACATCTAACAGCTATATCTAATAGCTAGAAAACCTCGACGCAATCGTGGTTGTTTTGCGATTGCCTCTTCACCTAGGCACGCCTGGGTGCCCCTTGGATGCAGGGCCAAAAAATTTTCCGATAGTTCTAGTATTCTTAAGTTATGATATATCTTTTCTCGTTCAGACGCACGATCCTATAGATTAGGGCCGAATTGAACGCCACACAGCTTTGCGAGTCAAGCAATAGTTGGGAATGGGCAGGAATCACGTGACAGTACTTCTGCTCCATTTTGGCTCGCAGTAAAGCGTAAAGTATATTCCGATTACCATCCAATACACTATTCTGTGAAGAAATCAAATGAAAACAAAATATAACTTATAAAACAACATTTACTTTTACGAAAAAGATAGATTTGTTTTTGGAGTACAAATTTATTTACAACATTGACATTTTTCTATGAAACCAATGAATAATATATAGGAAAATAAAACGGGTAAAATCACAGAGCAAATGCTAAAAATATTATAAATAAGAAAAAGTGGTTAATACTTTTAATTATATTATAACTATATACAGAACAATATATTAGTAATAAGATTCAAGTCGTTTGCTGTTTTTTTTAATAAAATGTATATGAGCTTATTCCTGAAAATTATATGATCTATGTAATGAATATTAATTTAAAGACCTAAGTTGATAGAAGTGTCAAGCAAAAGGCATTAAAAATTAGAACGATGTTTCTATGCGACATGTTTATTTATACACTCAATATGCTCGCTCCTATTATTTATTGAAAATATTTTTATTACTTAGGTCTTCTTTGTTCTATTTCTATTTCCTTCTAATAAAACAGGCGCGGTGGTGCATCTATATGGATATATTGCAGCGTAATTACTTACATGAGTAGACGTGTTTTGGGGTTTTAAACTAAGACTTGAGAACGTCTTCTCTTTATAAATCGAAATTTCCGAAAAATCATCAATAAAATGTCCACGTTTGTACTGTAATTTGTCGATAACCCTGTTAATATTTGACTTGTGATCGAAACGTTACGTGTAGATTTAAATAAAACAGCCTAAACCTCGAGAGACATCAAGCGGAGTGCTGTAGGGTTAACTGGAACACCTTCCTTTTAAAGTATCATAATTCTTAATAATACACTCATGGAAATGTAATTTTCAACATCATCTGACCCAGGTATTACCCTACAAAGGTGTGAAGTAACAGATCAACCCATATATAAATATGGGTAAATCAAATATAAACGAGAACTTTTTTCCTGGGCGAAAAATATTGTTTGTAACGAAGATCTGCTTCGGAGCGCAGCGCATTATTATCAAATTGCTCGGCGGAGAGGGCGTAAAATTCACCGAAAATTTTCAAAGGTGGAAGGCATACTTCTAGGATGAAACACTGTCAAAGCTTCGTGTGCTTGTCTGGCACACAAGGTCCGGTGGAATAGTCCCCGTGCAAGACAAAATCCGACTGTCATGTGTCAAGGTGCTTACGACTGTATTTCTCGATCGGCGTGGCGTTTTGATAAATGATAATGCGGAATATTACTGCGACCTTCTGAATAGGGTTCCGACCTGTGACTGTTCCCCACGAAAACGCACGGCTCCATACAGCAGTGCTCACACGTGGAAAATTACAGTGAATGCCTCTGAAACACACTCCTTACAACACTGACTTATCACCTTGCGATTTTTGTCTCTTTGGGCCACTGAAGCAAGCTCTGAGAGGCTAACGATTTGCCGACGAGGATGAAGTGATGTGCCTTGGTGTGCAATTGGCTCCTGATACAACCTTCTTCATTGTACAAAGACCGATTAAAAAACTTCGGTTACCGGGGAGCAAGATTATGTAGAAAAATGGTATGTACTTGTGTTTTATTGTTACCAAAATAAAAAAGAATTGTCAAAAAAGCCTCGTTTATATTTGATTTTCCTGCTATTATGAATTAACCTAACTAGTCAGGACAGTGCATAATAAGAAGGGATTTTTTGTTAAAACAAGAAGTAACTCGCAACTCAAAATCAATTCTCATTAACTGTGCATCACTCAACAGTAAAAAAGGAAGTTCCTGTTCAGCCAAAATGATGTTCTTGAAAATATTACAACTAAGCAAAACGTCACGAATTATTCAAAATATTAGTGGACCACTTAATCTGACTGCCCAGTTAAACCCATGGTACCCAGCAACCTGCTGGATAAAATTGGAGGATCTGGAATGTCTAAAATCAATTGTCAAATGAGCGGAATATGATGCATATGATTAACGATTTTATTTTGAACTGAATCCCAATATGTTTCTTTCAACACATGATTGAAGCTACGTATCAAGATTACTTAATTTTGTCCATGTAATCCGGTTTGAAAAAGTTGTACTTTTATAGAAAAAAATACGATCTGCAATTTTCAAAGGGAGAAACGACCCATCAAAACAAAAAAAAATCAACCCCAACATTCTAATCACACTACTATCAATCGTTCAACTCGATAACATCCCCGCTGACTCCCGCCGAGCTCCTCTGCGGTGGATTAATATAATTTTGTGACGAGGCCGCCCCCTGTAATCGATTCAATTCGTCGGGCGTGATGTTTAGATTTCCCAGCATCTGATTGGCTAATTGCTGCTTCTGTAACATTTGTTGTAGTTGGTATTGTTGTAAGTAGTTCTGGCGCATGCGTTGCGCCTGGATGGCTTGCATCAGGCGGATCTCTTGCGTTACGCGATTGTACATGCTGAAGTCGTTTTCGGACATTTGCATCTGAAAATAAATGAAAAAGTATTTTATACAAACTGATTAACGTGACATTACAGCATATTTGTGTCTTGTTTCTTTTTTTGTATGGTGGCATATGAAAAATAAGTTAAAAACTTTGAATAACGATATGACGAAATGTATTAGAAGAGATGTAAGAGACTATAACAATGAGAAAATTGAAGAAATTCTGGAGAACAAAAAGGGTATAAAAGTTTTACAAAGATCATTAAATGGAGGATAACTACAAATAACAAAATTAGTAGATAAGAACAACCAAATAATAACTCAAACGAATGAACTAAGAATGAATATAGAGAGATTCTACAAGGACCTTTATGAGAGTAAAGTAGAACCACCGCCAGACTAAAGCGAGTCAGTTCAAATACAAGTAATGAAGGAAGGATCTGAAGATGTTCCTAACATCACAAAATACGAAATACAAGATTCTTTAAATAAAATGGCAAAAGGAAGAGCAGCAGGTGAAGACGGCTTACTTGTCGAAATGTTGCAACAGGGCGGACAGCCCATATTACACATGCTAGATATATTGTATAAGTGTCTCGTTCTGTGCGATGTATCTCGAGTCTGGGATAATGCTGTGGTGGTGCTGCTCTTCAAAAAAGCAGATAAATCTAAATGAACCACCTATAGACCAATTAGCCTACTATTCGTAATGTACAGGGTGAGTCAACGAGAGAGTAAAGTTCATTATCTCATTTGTTTCGAGAATGACGAAAAAAACGTTAAATACAATAGTTTTAGGGAATGTTAAGGTGCACAGTTTAAAATTATTTTTGAGTATACAGATTTGTGAAAAATTGCCAGTAACGCCATTGTTTCTGAAGGTGGAATACTCATAATTGGTACGATCGTATAATAGAGATGAAAAAAAGATATTTGAGTAAACGTATACCATCTAGAAAAATTTTTCAGTGCTTAATGGAACGGTTTGATGGTAGTGGTAACGTTGGGTATACGAAACGGAAAGTAGTAAACCAGAATGCTACCAATGAGGAAAAATAAATGGAGATTTTACTTCATGTTGAAGATAATCCTCAGGTCAGCAGCCGTCAACTAGCTGACTTATCTGACACATCCCAATCTACGTCTAATCGCACCACGAGAAAATACAAGTATCATCCCTTTCATATGGAACTACACCAAGAACTTCAAGACCGTGATTTTGAACGACGAGAAAACTTTTGTACCACCATGAATGGAGCAATAGAGGCCGATCTAAATTTTTTATCCAAAATAATATTTTCTGATGAAGCTACTTTTCGCAGTAATGGAGCAGTTAACAGCCATGACATGCATTATTATTCAACAGTTAATCCATTTTGGGTCCGGGAAGTTCAAAACCAAAACCATTGGTCGCTTAATGTATGGTGTGGAATATTAAATTTTCGAATTATTGGTACATATTTTTTTCGCAAACCGCTTAACGGGCCTAGATAACTAATTTTTTTGCAAAACAAATTACTCCAGCTTCTTGAAGAAGTTGATAGCTTTGAAAGGGAACAAATGTGGATTCAACCAGACGGAGCTCCTGCTCATTACCACCGGGAAGTTCGGGAATTTTTAAACGATGTTACCCACAAAAATGGATCGGTAAGGATGGATTCATTCAGTGGCCCCCTCGATCATGTGACTTAACACCTCTAGACTTCTTTTTGTGGGGCTTCATTAAAGATCGTATTTATGTGAATCCCCCTACAACACAAGTAGACATGAAAAATAGGTTACGGGATGCGTGCAGGACAATAACGCCCTTTATGCTAAGGAAAGTGAAGGAAAATATAGTAAAACGACTAAACATGTGTATTCAAGTAGACGAGCATATTTTTGAATATTTATTATGTCATAACAATTAATCATTAGATAAGTTAAACTATATTAAAATTATTATTAACTATTTGTTTATGTTTTCACAATAGCGTAAGTGTATTAAAAAGAAGGATAAAAAATGAAAAATTCAAAATAAATCGAAAACTATTAGAAATAGGTATATGACATACTTAATAAATGTTGGAGGGTTTTGTAAAATCTATCAAAAAAAATAATAATATACAGGGTGTGCCATTTAAAAAATTTGAGATTTTTCAATTTAAAAGAGTCGAAATGCATGCACACTCTGTAGCATCTAACTGAAATTTCTTTAGATATATCTTTTTTTTCATCTCTATAGAACGCTCGTACCAATTATGAGTATTCCACCTTCAGAAACAATGCCGCTACTGGCAATTTTTTACAAGACTAAAAACTAGTATTTGTTTAAAAAAATTGAAATAATAGAAAAACTACTAGGTTTAGGTATATAACATTATTAATAAAAAAGTTCTAAAATTTTACGCAGAATTTAAAAATAAATTAGAAAATAAGATGTTCCATTTAAAAAAAAAATGTTATATCGGCCATACTTTTTTGAAGTACCCCGTATACACAAAAATAATTTTAAACTGTGCACCTTAACATTCCCTAAAATCATTGTATTTAACATTTTTTCGTCATTCCTGAAACAAATGAGATAATGAACTTTACTCTATCGTTGACTCACCCTGTATAAATGTCTCGTGCTCTTCAAAAAAGCAGATAAGTTTAAGTTAACTACCTATAGACCAATCAGCCTACTATCCGTAACGTACAAGTTATTTATGAAAATAATAATTGCGAGACTCACAAAGAAATTGGACGTTTGCCAACCCAGAGAACAAGCTGGATTTAGATAAGGCTTTAGTACACTGGACCACCTTTAAGTATCAAGAATTCTAATAGAAAAGTCAAACGAGTATAATTTTAAGATTTGGGTGATCTTGGTGGATTACGAAAAAGAGTTTGACTTCCTTGAAATCTGGGCAACATTAAATAGTCTAAGTAACTGTAGAATTGACAGCAGATACTTGCAGATTACTCAAAATCTATATAAAAATCCAACATTTCAGATAGTATTGAAAGAAAAGAGAGAAATGAAAAGAAGGGTACGTCAAGGGGACATCATCTCACCAAAAATAGTTTACGTTGGCGAAGATCTTTTCAAACAACTTCCATGGACAAGTAAGGGTATAAATATGGGAGAGCAACTCAATCATTTGCGCGATCTGATAGAACCTATATCGGCACAGGTTAAAGGTTAAGTCACCAGGAACAGTAGGGCGACGAAACCTTTTTCAGAATGCTATACCTTAATGTTTCCACAATTGGTGAAAATGCGTCGAGCATGTATTGAGGGTGGAAGATAAAATGTGGACTGTGGACATGGTACTGGATGCCATTGTTGAACCTTTAATTATACGTGTAAATGTATAATGTAAAAACTGTTTCATTCATACTATTCGCAAATAATATGTATACGCCCAGGCGCACCAGCTGGCCAAAACTATTTCCTATTGTATTCAAACATAAGAGATTCCGGATAATAGACCGATGCCAGATGGTATCCCAATAAAGTTGTTGAACTGCTGCATTACAGATAAAATCGAGGTAAAACTCCGGGCCTTTACTACTGCTTGATGCTAATTTGCATAATTCTAGATGATGTATTGCTATCACTTTCAAATAAATAGAGTATAAATGAAGTATTAGAACACCGCGTCTGCTCTTACCTGCAACTGCGTAACAAGGGCCGGCAGTATGCCCCTAATTTGTACTTCTGACCACGTAGGATTATCCTTGCGCACGATATTTGCTAATGCGACTTGTATCAGTTGTGGTGAAAAATTCAACGAATTTTGTAAAGCTAGAAACAAGAAATAAAAATTAACACTCGTTCATTTCTACAAATATTATATGGGGTGAAAAGTCTCGAGACCTTTAAAGAAAAAACAATGTTTTTGCCCTAAAATCGATTTTATTCTTCAATACAGTTTCCTTTAAGACCAGCGATACACTTATTCCAGCGATCTTCCGATATTTAGATACCTTTCGTATAGCCCCATATGTCGAACTCTCTAGAGAAGCCTCAGTTTCCCATTCGACTTCTTCATTTGAGCAAAATCTCTTTCCCTGGAGCCATCTTTTCAAATTTTCGCTGGGTGGCAGATCTGGTGAATACGGTGGATGAGGAAGCAATTCTTAGCCCAATTGGTCTTGTGAACTGGTGCATTATCTTGATGAAACAACACTTTTTATTAGTTAAATGCAGCCTTTTTTTCTTGATTTTACGTATGCAAATATTCATGCAAAATATGCCTCACGCGTTCTGTTGATATTTTCACGATGTTAGCTATCTCTCTCACTTTGCGGTCATTCAGAATAATGGTGGATTTTTTTGTGTTTTTAGGAGAGACTGAATTTTTGGATTCTAGGTGTATTTTTTTCCCATTAAAAGCAAATGTTTAATCAATACACGAAATTCTTTTCGTTCCATAGTTTTGCAAAAATCAACAACTGTAATTTTCAAACTAATAGAAATGAAAATTTTACATGAACCTTCTGAGAGTTGACATAACTGAAAAATTATATGGTTCTTTTTGTTTGTGCATCTCTCGGAAAGTCTCGGGACTTTTCACCTCATTTAGTAAACTTTATGGTAAAAAAACAAAATATCTATTTTATATCAAACTTCGTTCTCGGAAAATTATATCCTAACAATTGAGGCACTGGATTGCAGAACTGCCTCTATAGAAACACTCTTTAGGTTTGTGCGCTTCTTATGGACATAGTCGTTTGATAAAATTGTTTGTTTAATTTAATATTAACAATGAATAAAATTTACGCTGAAAAATTTCAGTATTAATTAAAAAATTGGCCAAGATGAACAATGTCGGCTTATTTTTCATACATTTGCGAGTATTATATCAAAAATTTAGGTCAGTATGTTAATTTTTGCAGCAATAAAGTGCGCTTTTAGCGCACGCGCACACTTTCATGTAGCTAATCATAGTGAAAATTTGTTTTTTGAATGCTTTCAGATGCTAAAAAGACATTATGTTTTCTTATTTGGTTATTTCATTTGAAAATGAAACAACCAAATATTAATGTTAATTTGTTAATTGTCATAATAAAATCAAATAAGGAAACTAAATAGTGTAACCGTGTAGATATAAATTTTAAAAGTAAAAATTATAAAAAGGCATATGCACGTTTCAAAATCGTTTTTACAATTTTTAAACGCCAAAATTAAAAAACCATTTGGTTTTACAATTTGGCTTTTCCATTTGGTTAACTATTAAGAAAACCAAAATGGAGAACCAAATAGTCAATAGGCGTCATTTCACTGAATTCCACAACGTTTACAATAGTGGTTACCATTTTTGAAAGTATCAAATTTTTTCTATAAAACTTTCTTCAATATTTGATTTCATCTATACTCAACACTTCTAAAATCCAAATTGTCCAACCAAATGGTTTTTGAATTTTGGGGTGAAAAATTATTACATCGATTTTAAAGTGTGCATATATCTTTTTAGTGTTCCGTACGGAACACTTATAAGATGACTTCGGTGTCTGTCTGTTTGTCACACCCGATTTTCTCCGAAACTATTTGTCATAGAAAGTTGAAATTTGGTAATAATATAGGAATTGATGGCCTCATCAGAGCCATGTAGTTTTGAAAGTCAAATTTTGACTTAAGGGGTTAACTTTGGGGGGTGAAATCGAAAGTGAAAAAAAATTTTTTTTAGTATGTCATCGAGTGTGGTGTCAAATGAAAGCTTGTGAAAACACGAGTAAAAAATATATATGTAATGTAATACTTGCGTACACTTTTCTTTGTATTATTTTTAAAAAATCGCGAAAAATTGCTGTCCCCCCACCTTATTTCGAAAAGTACTGATCAAAAAATTTTGAAAAAATTCTGGAATATTCTCCACGGGGTGTAGATTGAACGAAAATTATCACGAGTGCATTACCTTGTAGTGTGTAAATTTCGCCCCGCATTGACAGCGTCAATTTGTACCATGGAATGCCTCTCGTTTGGGCACAAATTTGTAACATGTGAATTTCGCCCCGCATAGACAGCGTCATTTTGTGGGGTGTCAATTTTCACTTCGCCCGCACCTTGAGGCGCACCTTTTAATTTCTGAGAATGAATTGAGTGAATACTGATTTTAAAAGAACTAAAGAAATTAAACATACACTAGCTCAGTTTTTCTTGGTAGAGTAATATGGGTTGTACAAATTTTGGGCACCATTCATTTTAAGATAGAAATGATCTAACTTCAGCTAAAAAAATGAAAAAATACTGAAGGGTTATGCAATTGTTAAGGAAAAAAAAAATTATCTGGTACAACCCTTTTGTCCTGAAAAGTAAGATAGGTGTACAGTGAGACACTAGCTTTAATCAACAAAAAAAAAGGTTTATTAATGATTTAAATTAAAAGTTCTAACTTTTGCAGTTTAGTAATCACAAAAACTTTAGCCTAAAAGGTAGTTATTACTAAATAGAGTTCTTAAATCAGACATTTTACTTTTAAAATTTTGCTACACCCGATATTGAAGATTCGTGACGTTCACTTCACGATTTATCAGTTCAATTCGATGTTAAATCACTTATCTGCGGGAAATAGGTCTACTGATGTATATTTTGGCGACTTACGGTTTTCCTACGGGCTTCTAGGCCTTAAATTGAACACTTAAAACCGTTTCCACACATTCCATCACTAATTTATCGGTACTGCTTCATGACGAGAAGAGCCTACAACGGCTACTTCATGTTAAAAAACAAAGCCCACTACGGCTTCACGTTGAAAAAACCTCGTACTCGACTTGGCTCTCGATAAAATTGACGAAGCCTCTACTGCGGCTGGATGGACAAAGCCTGGCTGCGGCTTGATCAGAAAAAAAGCCAACTACGGCTACTGGTTGCAGAACAGCCTTCTGCCGCTACATGTTGGAAAAAACCTCGGCGGCGGCTTGATGGGAAAAAGCCTCGGCGGCGGCTTGATGGGAAAAAGCCTCGATCCGCGTTCTCCGGACCCTTAAATAAGCCGTGAGAATTACGTCTCTAAGATGGCCTGCTTCCGGGAAACAAATATCTGACCTATCGGGGCGTACCACGAATTGAATAAATTCGGTCGGAAACCCGCACTGCACACTGTACCATGAGCGGCTAGAAATTCCAGCGAAATACACTGCTCGATACAAAAATGACAAAAGTAAATTATAAAGCCAAAAATCAGTAACATTTCATGCTCTTAAAATCTAGGAAAAAATAATGTTACAACCTTTAATAATTTATCTGGTATATAAAAAAAACTAAAAATTTCAAGGTCATCAGTTTTCAGTAAAGATTGGGAACAAACGTTGTTGAAAACTCATTTGGAGTGTGTTTTGTGAAGTCAGTGATTATTTTATATCACCGTAACAACATTTTTTATTTTAAAAGCAATCAACGTACAGAACACTAATTGTGCAAGTTCAACTTGCACTTGACCGGTTATTTTTACTTTATAACTATATACCTTTACATTAAAACATTCAAAAAAACACTCTAAAAACACTTAACTAATTGAGCAGTTTTTTTAATAGAATAACCAAATAAAAAACAATATGCTGTTTTCGCAGTTGAAAGCATTCAAAAAACAAATTTTCATTGCGATTAGCTGCATAAAAATGTGCTCGTGCGCGCTTGTTTAGTTATCCACATTATTGCAGCAAAATTAACATACTGACCTGAATTTTTGATATAATACTCGCAAATGTATGAAACATTGTTCATTTTGGCCAATTTTTTAATTAATACTAAAATTTTTCAGCGTAAAGTTTATTCATTGTTAACAATAAATTAAACAAACAATTTTATCAAACGACTACATTCATAAGAAGCGCACAAGGCTAAAGAGTGTTTCTATGCAAAAATCAATTTGATTCGTGAATTATTAACAGAAAAACGAGTTGATTATTGCGTTGTAAATTGATTATGTCTGTCGATCAATGCTGTAAAAATTAACATACTGACCCGAATTTTTGAAATGATACTCGTCATTTTGGCCAATTATCTAATTAATATTGAATTTTTTCAGCGTAAAGTTTATTTATTGTGAATAACAAATTAAACAAACAATTTTATCAAACGACTATATCAATAAGAAGCGCACAGGCCTAAAGAGTGCTCCTACGCAAAAATCAACTTGATTCGTTAATTATTAACAGAAAAACGACGAATTGATTATTGCATGGTAAATTGATTTTGCCCGTCGATCGACGCGTTCACAGCGTTATTCTGTCTCCTGCCTATTAGGGAAACAGAGGTCACGCATAGTTCTGCAATTCGTTACCTCAATTATGCCCTAAATGTAAACGATTGCGTTTCCGGTACTCTTGAAGGCGAGGTGTAAAATTATCGTTCACTGCTTGGCACGTCGTTTCCATGAACGATGAATTTTCCAATTCATGCCAAGCTGAAATTTCGAGATAGGCGCCAATGTTTTAAAAACCTAGATATCGTAATTAACTGAACTTCTTATTCTTTACCTCCCATGTTTATTCCTCCGAAATTCGTAACCGAAGTCTTTCTAATGACTTTTTCATTTTCAAAGTCGTCCCATGCAGCTTTCCTCTCGTCCTCGTTCAATTCTTCATCTTGCTTATTCTCTAATAACGATTGATGCTCGTGGTACTTGAAGACTGTGTTCTCATATTTCTGGAGCATTTCACCGAGCAGGACGTCCTTGGGCACCAGAGGGATCGGTCGGTCTGTTGGTTCTAAATCAGTCCTGAAACCGATAAAATTTTACAAAAATATTCAACTTATTTTTACATTTGTTTAAAAATTGAGTAAAGAATCCCGAAGTTGGCGCACGTGTTTAATTCACACCTTGTAAATTGTCGAACAACATGTCATACCTTAAAAATATCGTCGGTCAAGTAAGAACGTGTCGGTAAAAGAAATTCCTTTTTTTTTGAGGTTGGCACCCTTGCAACAAAAAGATCCGAAAATGACACCTATAGCGGCTGCTAAGTATATAGGCAAGTCAAGAGCATTCGTTAGCATGTGGGTAAAACGATACTACAGTAACAGTAGCGACAATCCGACACGGCATCTTTAATCTCAAGGTGTTCGTAATGATCACATGACCTGTCGCTATATTGCTGGTATGATGCCTGCGAGTTTTTTAAATATTCAAATTCCTTCTTTCAAAAAAAAATCCTATTCTGTAGAATAAAAATGAATTTTGCTGATTGAAAAAATGAAAATTTTTTTTTTTAGAAACTTTTTATCAAGTTCTTAACTAAAACAGAGATACAAAAAACACAAAAAAAGCAAAAATACAAGGAAAAAATACATTTGGCTTCAACGCTTTTTGCACGTTGTTCATTTGAATATATCATTGTTGCATTTATATTTTTCAACTTTTAGAAATATTGCCTTAGGGGGAAAAATGGTCATTTAGAGAATATATCTCTGCACACCTTCAGCTTCACGCGTATAATGTCAACAATCATGCTCCAGCGAATCCCAGTAATCTGGAGAGATTGAAAATAGTTATAATTATCATTTTAAGATGAGTTTGTCTTTCGTCTGAACTTAAAAATGAAGTGAACGCACTTTTTGCTCCATTTTATCAATAGTTAAATCTAATATAATAATTTTCAAACTAATGACTTTTCGTGCCTATTTAATTACTACTTTTGCATGCCCGAACTGAGTTTTAAAAGTGCGAATTTTAGCAGACAATATAACTCAACTCTAGAAAACATTCTGCCCTGAATTCAGAAAAAATAACCGGTCAAGTGCAAGTTGAACTTGCGCAATTAGTGTTCCGTACGTTGATTGCTTTTAAAATAAAAAATTTTGTTACGGAGGTATAAAATGATCAGTGACTTCACAAAACACAAATGAGTTTCCAACAAAGTTTGTTTCCAATCTTTACTGAAAACTGATGACCTTATAATTTTTGTTTTTTTTTTTATATACCAGGTAAATTATTTAAGGTAATGCACTAGTGATAATTTTAGTTCAATCTACACCCCGGGGAGAATATTCCAGAATTTTTTCAAAATTTTTTGATCAGATTTTTTAAAACTAATACCAAGAAAAGTGTGCGCGAGTATTACATTATATATATTTTTTTACTCGTGTTTTCACAAACTTTCATTTGACACCACACTCGACGTAATAATTTTTTTTTTTTTACTTCCGATTTCACCCCCCAAAACTAACCCCTTAAGTCAAAATTTAACTTTCAAAACTACATGGCTCTGATGAGGCCATCGATTCCTATATTATTACCAAATTTTAACTTTCTATGACAAATAGTTTCGGAGAAAATCGGGTGTGACAGACGGACAGACAGATGGACAGACAGGCAGACAGACACCAAAGTCATCTTATAAGTGTTCCGTACGGAATACTAAAAAGTACAAGTGGAATAACATAAACCGCTACTTAACAAAAATAAAACATCACACAAATAAAATGTGAATACCACACAACCAACTCCCGAAAAATATTTTTAAATGTGCCACAAGATGTTAAACGTCGAAATCAATGGTTCCAAGCAGCACGACGTATTAATCCTAAAACAACATCAAATTTTTTTCTGTTCTGAAGATCATTTCGATGTAAGTATTTTAATATAATAATGTATTTAATAATCATTCATGTCAGAATAATGTTACTGAATGATTTTTATTTTATTTAGTGTATCAAAATTTATATATTCAGATGGACAGCGTAAATTGTCACACATTACTGAATTAAAATAGATTAAATTAAATTGATAACCAACAATGATACAGATATACAAAAAAAAAATGTAAAACTGTATAATCATTCAAATTATGGAATAAAACTATTATTTCGAACATCTTTAAATGTTCCGAATATACGTTTATGATAAAAACTTAAAAATATTAGGTTTTAGCGTTCATATTTTGTTAAAACTGAACATAAAACTTTCTTTTTTGATGTCAAGTCAGGATTAAGAACTTCAAAAAATACGGGAAATAATAGTTTTGTTCAATATTAATAAATATTAAAAACAATTTTTACGCAGCATTTTGCTATGTAGTTTAGTTAAAGGTGGTGTATGCGTGTTTTTTGTTAAACGTGAAAACTAAAACCTAATATCTTTAAGTTTCTATGATAAATGTGAATTCAGAATATTTAAAGATGTCGGAAATAATAGTTTTAGCCCATAATTTTAATGATTACAGAGTTTTACATTATTTATTAAAATGTATTTTTTTCAATTTAATAGTTTTCTGGCAATTTTAAGTGTGTTTGCTCAAACAACCTCGCGGAGATGTCTTTTTTATGAATTTTTTGGATTCAGCATAAAAAAAATACTTAAGAAAACATGTGTTTCTCTTAAAAGACAGATACTTTTTTTTATATACCTAATCTTTTTTGGCCTAAACTTCAATAATTTTGACAGTATATACACAGGTAAAAGCTGTCGACAGTATTTACGTGAAAACATTTTAACATAATGATGTCACAAGCATGGCAGCCAATCGTGACGCTTTCGTAGTTACGTGATTTTTTTTTTAAATTGTGAAAATTTTAATTTATTTATTATATTATTAAATTTTTAAAAAGTTTTTCGCATCGATTATCAATATTATTTATGATATTCGTTGCGTTGAAAAAAAAAACCTAGAATAGTATACGTATGTATTTACAACAAACTTACTTGTATAATTCCTGTATATCATTTTGACTATAGTGCCTATCAATTTGTTGTTCGTCTATTACACGTTTCGAAATGGCTTGCTTGGTAACCTGCCTCTCGTATATTTTCATCTCCATAGTTCCGTAATTTACGAATCGGTATACGTACGAAGGCTTCGTTTGTCCAAATCTGTAGACCCTGTATATACTTTGAATGTCATGTGACGGGTTCCAAGAAACATCGAAAATTATTACCCTATTTGCTGCTACTAAATTAATTCCTAAACCACCAGCCTTCGTCGATATTAAAAATAACCTAAAAAAAAATATCAAATTTGTTGGGCGTTTTCTAATTTAAAATGTTTCTTCATCGTTGCTAACTTGTGAATAAACAAAAAGCTTCCAAATAACGGGAAAATCAGTATCGATTAGACACTGAAATTAATGAATTTTAAAGTTGATATAAATTGAGCAAAATTCCAACAAAAAATTACAGCCTTGTTTCATAGTTTTGTGATACAACATGAGGTGAAAAGTTCCATTTGAATATCTTTCGAGCTCTCTAAAATAAGCCCATTTCTGATTCGACTTTCTTATTTAAGCCAAATCAACTTCCTTGAAGTTATCTTTTCAAATTAGGAAAGAGGTTACGATCGCTGGGGGCTAGATCTGGACAATAAGGCGAATGAGGAAGCAATTCATAGCCCAATTGGTCCAATTTCACCATCGATTTTATGGAGCTGGGAGCTGATGAATTATCTTGGTGAAATAACACTTTTTTCTATGCTAAATGCGGCGGCGATTGCTCGAACCTTCTCAAGATAATCGATCAGTATTATTCCACGCACATCCCAAAAAAATTCTTGCTAAAACATTTCCAGCTGATATTTGTGTTTTTAGACGTTCCGGTCGGTTTTCAAACGGTACCAGCCACTGACTAATGGAGTCGTGTGTAATGGTGGATACATATTTCGTCCATCGTTACGAATCGACGCAAACACTCCTCGAGATTACACCGAAACAGTGCCAAACAGCGTTCTGTATCTTTGACACGTTACTTTTTTTGACCAATCGTGAGAGTACGCGGCATCCAACGGGCGCATAGTTTTTTACACATGCAAATATTCATGCAAAACACGCCTCACGCGATTTCTTAACGATCTAGCTCATCCTAGCTCAGCTATCTCTCTCACTTTCATTTTATGGTCATTCAGAACAATATGGTGGAATTTTTTGAGTTTTTGGAGTGACTGACTCATTTGGACGCGCGGAACGTGGCGGATATATAGAGTTGCGTGCAAAACTTTTGGGCCAAAAATATTTTGGTGATTAATAGAGTTATCAAGGGAGAAGAAAAAATAACCAAATACACCATCATAAACTACTTTATAATAGCAACTTATACAACTCAAAAATCTTCTACTATAAATAACAATCATTTATAACAAAAATAACATTTTTTTGCTGTTCATAAGTATTGGGCCAACTTCAAATTTCACAATAAAAAGGTATAAACATAGCAAAAATGACTAGAACTCAGAAAAAAGTGGCAGTAAAAGATACATTCTTATTAATACTTTGTAGCCATACCCTTCGAAGCTAATATGGAGCACATCGTTGTGGTATCGATTCGATTAATTTGAGAATTTTGTCTCTGGTGATATTGGCCCACTCTTCTTGGACTTTTTTTCAGAGAGCACCTTTATTGGAACAATTCTGAGTTCCGACATTCATTTTCAACTCTTCCCACAAATGTTCCATGGGGTTCAAGTCCGGGGATTGACTTGGCCATTCTAAAAATCGAAGATTCTTCTTTCTAAAAAATTCTTGCACAAGCTTGGGTCGATGTTTCGGATCATTATCTTGTTGAAAAATCCATCCTCTTGGCATATTTCGACGTTCATAAGGAAGCATGTGTTCTGCTAGAATATCTCTGTACATAACAGCGTCCACAGTAATTTCAATTTTAACCATTGGACCGACACCTTGTCACGAAAATGCCCCCCAAAGCATAATACTAACACCACCATGTTTAACAGTCGGTATTTGATACCGGGAATCATATCTAGTACCTTTTGATCGTCGAACATATCTTCTTGCATCATTTCCAAATAAATTAACTTTAGTTTCGTCCTAAAACAACACTTTTTCCAGTCTTCAACTCTCCAATTTTGGTGTATTTTTGCAAGTTCTAATCTGGCCTTCTTATTTTTTTTACTGATGAATGGTTTTTTTTACTCCAACACTCAACAAGTCCAACTTGTGTTAGTCTAAGAGAAACAGTACTCCTACTGATGTCAACTAAATTTTCCTCACGTAATTCACGTGCAATAATTGCAGCATTCTTTTTTACGTCTGCAACTGCTTTTCTTTTAATTACTTTGTCAACAAGTTCATCTAGCCTTCATAGACATAAGAAAGGCCTATGACTCAGTACCAAGACAAAGATTATGGAACGCAATAGGCATTGACAAAGAACTAATATACGCGGTAAAAGCTCTCTACGAAAAACAACACAGTGAACATAAAAATAGAACATAAAAGAGGGAAGAGACTCCAAACATCAAAAGGCCTATTACAAGGATGCTCTACATCCCCAACACTATTCAAAATATACCTCGAACAAACATTAAAAAAATGGAAGCAAAAATGTAGTGGGAGTCCCAATACGAGAAGATTACTTATATACTCTAAGTTTCGCAGACGACCAAGTAATCATAGCGTAAGATGAGGAAGACCTCAGTTATATGGTAAGAAAACTGAAAGAATACACTAAAGCAGGATTAGCAATAAACTTTGATAAAACGGAATATCTAACAACAAAGGAGGGAAACGTGGAGAATCTAGAAGTAGATAACGAAACAATAATCAAAGGAACCGATAGATTTAAATATCTAGGAACCATCATTTCAAAAAACGCAACATCAGAAGAAGAGATTAAAGCTAGATTACGACAAACGCGAACATGCATAAGACAATTAAATTCGATCCTGTGGGACAAGCACATTACAAAGAGAAACAAAACAAGCATATACAAATCAATAATACAAAGCATAATGACATACGAGTCAGAAACATGGACGATCAACAAAAGAAATAAATCTAAAATTAACGCGGTAGAGATGGAGTATTGGAGAAGATGTTGTAGAGTGACACGTATGGAGAGAATAACCAATGAAGAAATAAGAAGCAGAATGAACATCAAAGAGAACGCAATAAATACCATTGAAGAAAACCGATTAAAATGGTATGGACACATAAGACGAAGCGAAGATAATAGGTGGATAAAGAAAATAACGGAGTGGAGCCCTATAGGGAGAAGAAAAAGAGGAAGACCCAGACGATCGTGGAGAGACTATGGAGGACAGGGGTCTAACAGATGGAGATTGGGAAGATAGAAACGGATGGAATCAAAGGCTGAGAGAAGGAAGACAGCGTCAGCTGTAGAAAATCCTATATATATATATATATATATATATATATATATATATATATATATATATATATATATATATATATATATATATATTTATATATATATATATATATATATATATATATATATATTTATATATATATATATATATATATATATATATATATATATATATATATATATATATATTTATATATATATATATATATATATATATATATATATATATATATATATATATATATATATATATATATATATGTCGACACGAACAGTTGTTTTCCTGGGTCTTCCAGAACATGGTTTATCATTCAGAGTACTTGTAGTTTTCCAATATCTTTATTATATTGTTACCGCTGTTTTTCTCATAGATAAAAATTCGGCTATTTCACGTGAAACTTTTCCATTACCGTACAACCTTACAACAATTTTCCGAATGTCTAATGACGTGCGTTTTGGGATCTTTCCTCAAAATGATACTGATACACAATTATGAAGTGAACTAAATTCTTGATGTTTACCTGAATTCACAATTCATAACTGAGCAAATCACAGTTTCTTTTTAGAAGTTGGCCCAATACTTATGAATAACCGAAAAATATTATTTTTGTTAGGAATGATTGTTATTATAGTAAAAGATTTTTTTAGTTGTATATGTTGTTAGTATAATTAAAGTACTTTATGATGGTGTATTTGGTTTTTTTCTCTTCTTCCTTTATAACTCAATTAATCATAAAAATATTTTTGGCCCTAAACTTTTGCACGCAACTGTAATTGCTTTCAACTCGACGGAGTAGATATGCGGGCTGTATTTTTTCCCATCAAAAAGGAATGTTTGATCAACACACGAAATTCTTTTTAGTCCATCGTTTTGTAAAAATCAAAAGTAGCGTCACTCAAACAGCTGTAACTCGCAAACTAACAGACGAAATGTCACGAAAGTTTTACACGAACCTTCTTAGAGTTGATATTAACTGCAAATCATATGTTTTTTTTGTTTGTGCTGCCATCTGCTGAAAAGTCTCGAGACTTTTCACCATATGTAAGTAAGTCCTTACCTGGCTCTCGTATTATCAGGATCGTTAAATTGATCGCACCAGTTAGCCCTATTATCACAGCTCGACGAGCCGTCCAGTCGGAAATAGTCCAAACCGATCGCCCAAGAACCGGAATGTCCGCCGACAGTTTCCGGTTCTCCTTTTTGTGTGGCTTCTTCTATCCTTTGTAAAAAGTATTCTATACAGTTTAAGGTGTAGAGAGACTGCGAAAATACCAGTCTAAAAAATAAAGGAATATTAAATAGTTATTTTATTTACTACTATTAAATGACCAGGTAGGTGTCCATTTAATTATTAAACGTTATTATTACGTATATTTGGAGAATATATTTTTAAAGGTAACATGGATTCACTAGTAAATGTTATGGAAATTAATAAAGGTCGCAACGTGTGTCGACGTCAATAATTTATATATATTTTTTTTATATAATATGAGAATTGAAAAACAAACCCTATTGTTTAGAAATTAAACGTCATGACACTTCCGTAAACAATGTTAAAAAACATGGAAAATTGCAAAAGAGGACTAATTGTTCGCCCATCAGGTTGTGGTAAAACTAATGTTGTTATTAGCCTAATCGAACAGCTAAACGGATTACGATCTGAAAATTTATATATTTATTCAATGTCTCTATACCAACCTAAATATGAATACTTGAGAACACTTTTTAAATCATTAAAATAAATTGGTTTCTATGAATCAAACAATGAAGAAAATATAATTTCACCATAAGAAATTCAACCAAACGCAATAATAATAAAACGTAGGCTAAAAAATTTTTGGTCTAGCTACTTGAAACACATTTTCTTTTTTTGAAAAATTCGATTTTATTCATCAACATAGTCTCCTTCAAGAGCGATACAATCAGTCCAACACTTTTCTAACATTTCTATACCTTTCTTTTAGAAGGATTTGTCTTTGCCTTCAAAATAGGCCTCAGTTTAGGCGATAACTTCTTCATTGGAGCCAATTTGCTTCCTCAACCACCGTATTCTCCAGATTTGGCCTCCAGCGACTATTATCTATTCGCACACCTCAAAGAAATGCTCGCGGGAAAGAGATTTGGCTCCAATAAAGACGTTATCGCCGAAACTGAGGCATATTTTGAAGGCAAAGACAAATCCTTCTATAAGAAAAGTATACAAATGTTAGAAAAGCGTTAAACTGACTATATTAATGAATAAAGTCGATTTCTTGGAAAAAAAAAGTGTTTTAAGTAGCTAGACCAGCCTACGCGTTACATCAGGGGTGCTCAAACTTGAACTGCTGGCGATCTACCTCAATATTGTTAGACTACGATCGATCAACTCTGAGAGGCTGCAAGTAAGTGTGATGCAGGATTGTCGTCTACGTAGGGTGTATCGTGGCATAGATATTAGTTTTCCGCACAATATGCATTTTTTTAGTCAAGGTAAGTGTAGGTCTGCTCTAAAATGTCGATGAAAAAACTCATAATTATTCAAAATTGGGAGTTTATTGGTTCTTACAAAACAAACGAGTTCTAGTGTCTAAACTTAACTAAAGAGTGACTTTGGATGTTGAAGCGTGGCACTGCATGTCCTCAGCATACTTTTCATAAGATAGTACGTAATACCGAGTGCTAATCGCAAGCATGATGGCATATGTTCCTCAGTTAGTCGATTGCGATATTTTGACTTAATTATCTTCATTTCAGAAAATGCAGACTCGCACAAGTAAGTTGACCCAAACATTGCCGTCAGTTGAAGGGCGATTTGCCTTAGATTCGGATATTTATCTTCAGATATAAAACACCAGAATTTTGTATCAGATGCTGTGGCTTTGAGATGTATATCTGATATAATCTGCACTAACTCATTTTCAACAGAACATGAGTTCATGTTAAACTGACTTGCTATTTCAGTAGCTAATTCCTCAATGTTTTTACACGAAAAAGGATAACTCATAAATGATGCGATATTTGCCAATTTACTGAAATCATAAAAACATATTTCGAATTGGCCCAAAATATTTGATAATTCTGCCTCATAAATATCATAATTCAACTGAGGAATCCTTGCTTTCAAAGACGGAAAATTTTTCAGATCCTTTCTTTTCAGTTGATCTATCATAAGTTGCAATTTATTTTTGAATGCGTTTATTGCGCTAATCATCTCAATAATAGTTTTTCCTTTACCTTGAAGCTCCAAATTAATGGTGTTTAAATGCATTGTGATGTCTGTCAAAAATGCCAAATCAGTCAGCCATTTTCCGTTTTTCAGCATCTGAGTGTCATCACCTCTTTCGTCCAGAAAAGCTGCTATTTCGGGCAATAATTCTTGAAACCTTTCTAGGAATTTTCCGCGACTCAACCACCTGACATCCATGTGAAGAACTAAATCAGTGTGTTCAGCTGACTCACTATCTTCCAACTGCAATTTAAAGAGCCCTCGTTGCAAGCTACGTGCACGGATAGAATTCACAATTTTTATTGCAATGCCCATAATCTCCTCCATGTTTCGAACTTTTGAACATAAAACTTGTTGATGTATAATGCAATGGAAGGAGAAAAATGAAGGGAAATCATCATTAGCTCGACACAATGCCACAAAACCATTTTTATTTCCAGTCATTGCTGGTGCTCCATCGGGTGTAATGCACACTAGTTTATATATTGGTAGCTTGTAGTTTGTTACAAAATTGAAGAAAACGTCATATATATCTTCGCCACGGGTCTTTCCTCTCAGAGGAATCATTGTCAAAAACTCTTCCTTAGCCCACATGTCATTGAATACCATTCGAATAAAAATACACAGCTTGGCAGTGTCTGTCATATCGGCGGATTCGTCGAACTGTAAAGAAAAGTATGTACGAGGCTGGTTTGAAAAGTCCGTGCAAAGTCCGAGAGATGGCACCACCGGCGCGTATCTAGGTCATGTTTAGTTAGTAGCATCTCTTGAATGAACGCACACCAAGTTTCAGCCATATTGGTCTATTTCTTTGTGTTTGGCATTCGTGTGAATCAAGGAAGTCGAGTGATTTTCAAGAAATGGACGAAAAAGAATTTCGTGTGGTGATTAAACATTACTTTATGAAAGGCAAAACGCCTCAGGAGACTAAAGAGAAGCTTGATAAACATTATGGTGACTCTGCACCTTCGATTAGAACACTTTATAAGTGGTTTCAAAATTTTCGGACTGGCCATATGGACACAAGTGACGCTGAACGTTCTGGACGGCCTGTGGAGGTTACGACTCCAGAAATCATTGATCAAATCCATGATATGGTGATGGATGACAGAAGAGTTAAGGTGTGTGAGATTGCTAGTGCTGTGGGCATCTCGACTGAACGGGTACATAATATTTTGCATAAACATTTGGACATGAGAAAGCTATCCGCAAGATGGGTGCCGCGATTGCTCACGCTTGACCAAAAACGGAATCGTGTGAAGTGTTGCAAGGATGGTTTGCAGCTGTTCCAGAAGAATCCGGAGGACTTTAAGCGTCGTTTTGTCACTGTGGATGAAACATGGATACATTACTATACTCCTGAGACCAAACAACAATCTAAACAATGGGTTGCCAAGGGAGAATCTGCACCAAAAAAGGCGAAGACCGTTCCATCGGCCGGAAAGGTTATAGCGACTGTCTTTTGGGATTCGCAAGGGATAATCCTCATCGACTATCTGGAAAAGGGTAAAACTATTACAGGTGAATATTATTCATCGTTATTGGACCGTTTGAAAACCGAGCTGCAAGAAAAACGCCCGCGATTGGCCCACAAGAAAGTCCTTTTCCATCACGACAACGCACCAGCACACACCTCAGCAGTTGTGGTCGCAAAAATAATGGAAATAGGATTCCAACACGTTTCACATCCCCCTATTCTTCAGACTTGGCTCCCTCGGACTACTATTTGTTCCCCAATTTGAAGAAATCGCTGGTGGGACAAAGATTTTATTCAAACGAGGAGGTGATTGCAGACACTAATGGATATTTTGCAGACTTGGACAAATCCTATTATTCGGAAGGGATCAACAAACTAGAACATCGTTGGACGAAGTGTATAAGCCTAAAAGGAGACTATATAGAAAAATAAAAAAGGTTTACCCCAAACATATAAGTAGTTTTTATTTTTGCACGGTCTTTTCAAACCAGCCTCGTACATTCCATGATATCATGTTTTAGTTTATCTGCCATGTCCTGACTCATGACTTCAACACGCCTTGTGACAGTCAGACGAGATAACTGAAGTTCTCTAATAGCAGACATAATCTCTGTTTTATTTTTATAATCTCCAAATAAAGTCTCACCCGCTTCAATAAATGCTTCCTTCACAACCAATCCATCATCAAATGGTTTCTTGTGTTTCGCCAATATATGAGATATTTTAAATGACGCGATCGTTGCAGCTTTTGACTGTTTGGCTGGTCTTGTGAACATGGTTTGTTTTTTTTTTAAACAAGTTATCAAATCACGTACTTTTGGTTTTCTTAATTCATTCTGTGACGGAAAATCCTTTTCATAGTTTTTATGAACCGTTTTATGATGCCTCTCTAACTTCCCACGCTTAGGTATTGCAACTGACGCACGGCAAATGAGACAAATGCACTTATCCTTTACCATACAAAAAAAAAAAAATTTTCCTCCCAATTGTTATTAAAATGATAAGTTTTACTTTTCTTCGCAGCACTTATTTTGGACTATTTATTAATAAACTTTGTATCGATGTATCGCCTTTAAGTTACAACTCAGACTGACTCCTATTCCTGCAGGCGCAACATTTATATTGGCGCGAACGAAGTCTCGAATGTTCCCGTCAAACATGCAGCCCGAAGTTTCTAGAAAAATCGGCGGGAATCAAAAACGCGGCTTGTCTTTGACAAGTACCGCGCGTTCCTTTGATAAAGCCGTCTTTTGCCGCTAGCAGGGAGTTATTACGATAAAAGAAAGTGATGAGGGGGTTATTCTGGCCTAATTGTGGATCGAATAAATTTTAGTAGTTTATTCATTACATTTTGTTTTAGTTACCTAAAACAAAATGTGTGAATAGTTCTATATCGGAATTTTTTTCTCGAAATCGACTCAAAAAGCACTCGCGATCGACTTGTCGATCGCGAACGACTGTTTGAGCACCCCTGCGTTACATGAATCATATTAGAGTGTACAAGGATCTTTAAATCGAATTGAGTGTTCTAATATTGCAAAGTAGAGTCGTGACGATGTCCCGTACATTGACACTCTTTAATGCCAACAATCACGACTTCTCACCTAACCGATGACCGCGAAAGTTTCCCTCCACGCTAGGACATACATTACTGCAGGCAACGTCGCGAGCACAGGTTAGTTTAACGGTTTAACGATAATGTTTTACCCCTTTTCTTTTAACTAAAAATCATTGAGTTGTTCGTTCACTTTGATTTTGGAAACTATTTATCAAACTAATCAAGCAAACAAATAGTGCTCATGATTACACTAACAAAATTACTTACATTTTATCTCCTATCTCCTCACATTCCTTCAAAATTTGAAACAAAAGGAATATCTTCGCGCTATGATTTATATTGTCTAATTGATCCTTATCTATATATTCTTCCCACCATTCTTTTGCTTCCAAAACTTCCAGGTCGCTGTCCGACGATATTTCGCCGTTCTCGCGTTTCTGAGCTGCCTGGGCCCTCGTCAGGCGACTTCGCCTAGAAAGTAATAATAATTAAATAACAGGCCAAGTGCAAGTCGGACTTGCGCAATTAGTGCTCCGTACGTTGATTGCTTTTGAAATAAAAAATTTTGTTACAAAGGTATAAAGTGATAAATGACTTCACAAAATATGCCCTAAATAAGTTTTCAACAAAGTTTGTTTTAGATGTTTGTTAAAAACTGATGACCTTGAAATTTTTGTTTTTTATATACCAAATAAATTATTAAAGGTAATGCACTCGTAATCATTTTCATTCAATCTACGCCTTTTGGAGAATATTCCATAATTTTTTCAAAAATTTTTTGATCAGTAATTTTCAGCGATTCTTGGCAATTTTTTAAAATAATACAAAGAGAAGTGTGAGTAAGTTTTACATTACATATACAGTCGACACTGTTTATAGTGAAAACTCTATATAGTGAAAAACTCTTTATAGTGCAATTTTTTCAAGACCTAGAATATCTTACATACATAGCAATATATACGGATTTTTTCTTTATATAGTGAAAAACTCTCTATAGTGAAATTTCGGTCAACATTTTGGTCTTTCACTATACAGAGCGTCGACTGTATTTTTGAACTAGTGTTTTCACAAGCTTTCATTTGACACCCCACTCACTGGTAAAAAAAAAATTCTCATTTCCAATTTCACCCCCAAAAACTAACCCTTGAAGTCAAAATTTAACTTTCAAAATTACACAGTTTTGATAAGGCCATCAATTCCTATATTAGTGCCAAATTTCAACTTTCTATGTCAAATACATTCGGAGAATATCGGGTGTAACAGATGAACAGGCACCGAAGTGATAGGTATTTCCTACGGAACACTAAAAGTAGGAAATCATTTTTTATGGAGGTGTTTAAACCAAAATGGAGTCAAATCTGCCATCAATTTTTTACTTACTTCGTGGAAGTAGTTCCCTTTTTTCGTTTCTTTTTGTCGTCCGATTTTATCGACGCATCGGAACCGGAATTGGATGCTGAACTATCCGAACCTGAGGCGGACTCTTCATCCTCAGACCCGTCATCTATGAAGTCCTTTAAGGAACCTTCAGATTCTGAATCCTCATTCAACTAATAACAGAAAAAGACCTTGTATTGAAATCTCCTCAGCCTCTGATAAAAGTAGTTGTCATCCCTATCAATTCTTAGAAACTCGATGTTTCTTATTTCTCACCGCACTTACGTTTATTTACCTGTATTGACACATCAAATAAAGTAATCAATATAATGAATCCCACTGACCCGCTTCATTCTTGTAATTATTTAGTTTAGTTCGAGATCTCGTAGTGTACACATCGGGTTCATAATATGTCAATTTTAGTGGTTTCCACTAAAGGTTAAGTGTATTTTTATATAAAATGTAAAAAAAGTGTGAATTAGATTTAGAAAAAACGTATGAAACTACTACAATTTCTTTTTGAACGTGGAAAAAATAAATCAGCCATTGCAAAAATAATGAAATCTCCACATGCTACGGTGAAATATACTACAAGTTATTTTAAAAAGGTAAAAATGCACAAAAACCTAAATAGGAATGAATTGATGGATTGGTCCGTTACTTTGTGACAGTACATTTTAACAATAAAATTACTTCATTACTTTGTTAACTGACACTAAATATATTTTTGGAGATTTTCAAATGAGTATCGCGATTTTGCACTACAACTACATTTTCAAACGCTTAATTAAGACTAAAACAGATTTTTTGTATTTATTTTTATATAATGAAAGGATGTTGGTAAAGGACGGAATTTTCGACGTCTACTTGACTAGTTAGTAAAGGGTAACCGCAAAAAAGTGTGAATTTTAGCTCGTTTTTTCAACCTTCATAACTTCGAGACAAAACAAGCAAACTTAACGTAAAAGGTCTTAAATTAAAGCTAATTAAAAATCTATAAGGACATATTTTTGAATTTTTTTATTTAGGAGTAACTCCCCCCTATTTTGGCGGTTAAAAGTGTGAAAATAAATAAGATTTTGCCCCAAAATTAAAAGTTATTTTTTTAGGTTAAAATAGCACCAACATGACTTTCAACCTCCTTTTAGGGGGGTGATTATCGCTTAGCGATAAGTTTGGGAGACGTGTAAGTTCAGCGCTATATTCTCAGTATTTTGATTATATCTTTGTATTTTTTCCTAGTTTTGGTAGTCATGTTTGTGAGATAATAGAAGAAAGAATACTAATATCAGCACGTCAGTTTGGTTTTGGAGAAAGCCATTCAACCGTTGATCAAGTACATAGGATCACTAATATCATAGAAGCGACACTCGAAGAGAAAAAAGTTTGCTCCACTATTTTTCTAGATGTGGCGCAGGCTTTTGATAAAGTATGGCTCAAGTGGCTAATACAAAAGCTCCGTAGTTGCCTTCCTGAGCAGTATTGCACACTTTTGGAATCATATATAACAGACAGATACTTTAGAATTAAGCAGGAGGAGGCATATTCTGACTTGAGGCAGATCAGAGCTGAAGTCTAACAAGGAAGTGTCCTAGGACCAGTTTTATACCTACTGTACACGAAAGATATCCCTGAAAGTAGCGAAAATACTATTGCTACGTTTGCAGATGACACGGCAATACTCGCAGTTGGCAATAGTTACGAAGAAGCAGTGAAAAACCTACAAACCACTATGGACAAAATTTACAACTGGACCAAGAAGTGGAGAATAAAACTAAACGAATCCAAGTCCGTTCATGTTGATTTCACCAAGAAAAGAAGAACTTCCAGTTAGACTAAATGATGTCCAGATCCCGCATGAAAACACTGCAAAGTATCGGGGTATCACTCTTAATGCAAGACTCAGATGGAAAATACATGTCCAAAAGAAACGCCAAGAACTAGAACTCAAGATACAAGAAAATGCGATGGTTGCTTGGACGTGAAACCAAATTATCCATCCATAACAAAATACTTTTGTACAACCAAATACTCAAACCGGTATGGTATTATGGCATTCAAATATGGGGGTGTGCCAGTGAAAGCAATATACAATTAATACAGAGATTTCAGAACAAAATATTAAGAAACATCATAGATGCTAATTTGTACATCAGAAACAGCGACATCCACAAAGATTTGGGTATTGGCACTGTTAGACAGATTATTACTAAGTACGCTAGGAACCATGAAGATAGGCTCCACAACCATGTGAGTGTCGAGGCACTCCAACTCCTGGACACGAATCATACCAGACGACTCAAAAGGATTAAACCTTATGAGTTAGTGTAGTGAAGTAATTTTACAAAAGCAGAGCACAGTCCGAGCGTGTACACGTCAGTTTAGTGTATAAAGTATACAATAAGCTGGTAGAAACCATAAGGACTACTACTGAGTAAGATCTAAGACTAAGTATTTTAGATAATTTAAGTTAGATACAAATTACTCATTGTTCTATCGATGAACAGATTGTCCTATTACTTCGAAAGAAAAAAAAAATATGTTTGTGAGTATGGCAGGATCCCCTATTATTTGCGACCCCCTTTTAGAGGGTGGTTTATACGGTATTAAGTAGAGAATATGTAAATAATTAAAGTGACCTATTATCATGAATTACACATTTTCACCCTTTTAACCCTCAAAATAGCAGGTAGTTACCTCTAAATAAAAAAAGGGGAAGATATGGCCTTCTAAATTTTTAATTAGCTTTAAGACCTTTTACGTTAAGTTTGCTTTTTTGTCTCAAAGTTATGGAAGTTGCAAAAACGGCCTAATTTTGCAGTCACTCCTTATATTATGGTTCTTTGAATGTCTGTACCATAAATTTCTATAGATTCTAAGAAATTAAGTTTTGACCCTTTAGTTGCCGCATGGAATATTCATAAATAATTAATATTCGGAAATATGTTAGATGGTCTGTTTCTAAAAAATGCTTAACAAAGCGTGATTAGATGCATTATGTTTTCCGACTCTTGTTTTGAAATTCCGTCCTGTTTGGCCTACGTAACAGCTATTTCACTCTTGGCAATTAAGTTTATAAACTTTTGATTAATTACGTTTATTAGTTTTATCTGTGGCACTGAAAAATATATTGGATAATTTTTGAGTGGGTTTTAAAGCTATTCTTATTTTTCCGACTGTGAGAATTTGAAATATGTTAGAGGTATGAATGTTTTTTTTTCTTGGTATTCTTTTATGGGATAAACTAAGCTGAAGATGATTTGCTTTTGTATACGGCCATCCATTTCCCCCCAATACTAAAGGGTCAAAACTTAATTTCTTAGAATCTATAGAAATTTAAGACATTCAAAGAACCATAATATAAATTTACTAAATAGTCAAGTCGACGTCGGCAATTCCGTCCTTTACCAACTTTTATAGCACCTAAGATACCTACATCCTTTCGTTATATAAAAATAAATACCAAAAATCTGTTTTAGTCTTAGGTAAGCGTCTGAAAATGCTACTACAAAGTCGCAATAACGCATTTGTAAACCTTTACAAAAATATATTGTGTTAGTTAACAAAGTAAATAAGTAATTTTATTGTTAAACAAGAATGGTCGAAAACGCATTATGAATGTGAGAGAAGACCAGGAGTTAATACATGCTTCTTTGAGAAATAGCAAAAGGAAGTCTTCTGAGCTGTCTGCTGATTTTTCTGAAGACATTGGAAAATAATTTCTAGTCGAACAGCGAGAAGAATGCTTTAAAATGCTGGGTCTAAAAGCTATTAAGCTAGAATAAAACTTTGGCTATCGGAGTAGAATAAAAATATACGCTTGGCATAGGCCCGGAAACATAAGTCTTTCAACGGAGAAGATTGGTCTAATATAGAATGTTAGTCGGACGAATATAACTTGGAGTTATGTATTGTTTATTAAGTCTGACTATTGTTTAAACCATTTATTTTAGTAAATGAGGAACCTGAAAGTATTTCTTTTATATTTTTCTCCAATGATGGTTTTGTTTCCCTTGCTTTACAGCCTGTCAAGTAAGAACGTGACCCCTCATATTCTTGAAAAAATGTGTTTCGAGAACATTTTTTGCCATCAATGTATTCTTTAGTGTTCTAACAACGGCGCAATTACCTTAGTAAGTTGTCCAATCGCCTCCTGCATCAATAATCGCCTAGCATCTTCGAGGCATGCTGTCGACGAGAATTTCTGCATAGTTTTGAATCCCGCGAAACAACTAAGTCAGAGTCTTTCCTCTGAGCTTTCTCTTTACAAGGGACCAAACGTTTTCCATAAGCTTGGTGTCTAACGACTGTAGGGACCACTCTAGTATCTTATCGTGGACCCAAGCGAACCGCTCTGCGACGTGATTTTCGCCCAGCCAAGGTTTCTTCAACGTGCTTCGGTATTTGACATCATGAGCATGAAGATGTTGTCGAATGGACTCAAGGGACACATTCAAACCGGATGTTCGTAATTTTGCTGCTCCTTGACGCAGTGTCAATTTCGGGTCACGTGAAAATAAAGACACGATTCGTTTTTCGACTTTCGGGAGACCTTTTCTATCGAGCCACGTTTTGGCAAGTCGTTATGATTTACCCACTTCTTCACAAAGTTGTGACACGACTTTTTAATATATTTAGCGGCCGCAGCATGTATCATTTTAGGCTTCTTTGGATGAGAACAAAGACTGCCTCGAACCGACACATAAACAAGTGACACATTTTGGATTTTATGTGATTTCGACGAAAGTTCTTTTATTAAAATGCGCCGTAGGCAAAAGATTTTTTGTTGAATCGCTAGAATCGCATCTACCAAAAGTGAATTATCGCGGGTACATCCCTACTTGACAGATTGTAGGTTTTTGGTACTCTTGGTGCTACCTTCGTGAGGCGCCAAATAGCATTGCGTAGTACCTACTGTAAAACGCGAGGGTTGCAGTACTGTGGTGTGGGGGTGCATGTCAGCAAGTGGCGTAGGGTCGAATGAATTCACAAAAGTATCTGGAAGTTCAAAATATGCACTAGAACCATCATTTTGTAAATTGAATGGCGTATAAACTTAGAAAATATGCTTTTCCAACAAGATAACGCACCCTGTCACAAAGCGACAGCGACAATGAAGTGGTTCCGGCTTCATAGGGTTGGCGCTCCCGGACTGCACTACGGTCATCAAATCTCAACCCTATAGAAATCTGTGGTCGATCTTCAAGCAAATAATCAAGGAACACTCAATCACATCAAAAGATACTCTCCAACGAGTCTTGTTTGAGGAGTGGAATGCTATTTCCCAACAAGAATGTCAAAAGTTAATTTCTTCTTTACCAAAAAGAATTGCAGCGGTAATAAAAGCCAAAGGAAATAGTATTGAATATTGATTTTTATAATAAATAACCAATTTAATTTAATGTATGTGTTTCATGTGGTTCTATTCTAACAGACTTTTAAGATTTTTTAAATTTTTGTTAGGTGGCAAATACTTTTGGCCGAAGGCATTTAGTAAGATAAAGCTCTCTAAAATTTGAACCTGTCTGTACCAATAGGACGGGATAGTGACTATTTTGTATACATGTAAGACAGAAAAAAAGACAAATAATACTGAGGTTGTAAATACGACGGCAATGATATTGTAGTGTTTAGATGCTAACAGGATACAATATCAGGGCTGGACTAACTAAATTTTTATACAATTTGACGGCAAAATTTTTAAAAAACCTTTATATCCGCAATAATTGGCGAAATGGTACTATACCTAGTTAAAAATAAAGTTCCAACTTAAAATACATCTTGTGTGTTAGAATTAGGGTCATATCTTGTTATTTAATGCTTTTACTTTTTGCGATTCATCCAAACTTACCTTTTTTTCTTTATCTTCGATACTCTTATCCAACAAGACCCTCGGATGGGTACCCATTCTTTGGAATTGTTGAAAGTCGGTAAACAAAAATGAAGTCCTATTTGAACCATCGTTTTTTCTTGCGAAATGATCCAAGTAATGGTTGTATAATTTAAATAACCTAAAAACAGAAATAATATATTTGGTCTTTAACATATTTGAGCTAGTGTTCTTGTAACCGAAACAAATAGTAGGAATATGTGCGGGGGAGGGTTTAAGGCCAAACAAAGAGACCAGAAGGATCCTCTTGCCAACACCAATTAACGTCTGAATAATGTTAACCGGGCGGAACCTACAGTATAACGTGGGATCCGAATGATTTTGTCGTCTAACAGTCTGCCAGCCACGAGCCTCGATGAGCTGCCGGACTGTTAATACGCCAATTAACGTCTCCGTGGCGTTGCGGGGAAGTATGTCTATTAACAATGACGTTTGACCCTTCCCGTTCAACGTCAGACCTGCGTCTCATTCAAGAAAGCGCAACCTACTTTGTTCGCCTTCCGGCTCAAGTAACCATGCGCCAAAAACATGCCGTCGGCAGTTTTTCTTGTCGGAGTAGGCTGTAGACCCGAATGTCGATTTCAGGTAACCACCCTACTCATGTGGAAAGGTGGTGAACCGACAACAAGCTGCCTTTTCTTTATAACGTGGCGGTTTTGAAAGTTTGTCGATGTCTGCTGGCATGCAGCATGATGAAATGTGGCCTAGCCAAATACACTTTAAAATAAAAGTGTACTGACCTGCTGGGGATCGAGTCCGGAAATATGGGCACAGTAAGCCGGAACCATACCATGGTGTTAAAACGTCAACGACGGAAACAAATAACTTTTAACCTGTGGTAACAGTAACTTTATAAAATATTGTCTAGAATGGGATAAATTAAATAATTTTTTTTTCTCTTTTTAGGCCACGAAAGTTTGTTACTTTCTCCGAATTATTTAGGTATTACAGGTATAGTATTTTTCAAGATCTAAGAAAGTGATTAGGCAAAAAAACATTAAACGATCGTTAGGATCTTGGCACGTACCTGGCCGTAACAGGGTCGTAATTCATATCTATATACAGTCGACACTATTTATAGTGAAACTCTATATAGTGAAAAACTCTTTATAGTGCAATTTTTTCAAGACCTAGAATATTTTAATGAAATTTAATGTAAAAAGCCCTGCATATAGTGAATCTGTAAAATAGTAACACTCTATATAATAGAATTTTTACCGGAATTTCATGTATAAATTTTTATGCAATTATTGAGATCTTGGCCATTTCGGGTTTATCTAACATTAGCACGAATTCCATTTTTATGACGCATTCTTTTGAAAAGGTTCTTAACGCGTTTATAACGCCTAATGGTTGGCAATAAATCAGGTAGATTTCTGTGAGAAACCCAGGGAATAACCCATTTTATAGAAACCAGGGGAAAAACCCATTTCAAATTCAGGTTCAGTTTCTTCTTGTTTAAGAATGAAGTAAGATGTCCAAGCGAGTGTGTTTAAATTTAGCTGAGAAAATTAAAGTTTTGGAGGAAGTTGATAAAGGCTGCAAAAAAATTGATGTTGCTGCAAAATTTGATGTTTCTCCAAGTTGCGTCTCTCTGATAATAAAAAGTCGCTACAGTATCATTAAGAAACCTAGTGTTCCAAGCAGTCGAAAACGAGTACGGGTGAGTACCTACGAGGATGTACAGTTTTACGATGGTTTCAAGTGGCCCATACGCATCAAAACCACCAATATCGGGAAATTTAATAAAGCAAAAGGCTCTACAATTTGCTAAAGAATTTAACTGCGTTAATTTTCAAGCTAGTGAAGGGTGGTTGAGTGCCTGAAAGACTCGCAATTCAATTGTTTTCAAGACGGTCTCTGGCGAGAGTGCAAGCGTTAGTTAGGAGGACTGTGACATTTTGGACTGACACTGTTTTAAAAAGTGCATTGAAAAAGTACGAGCCAAAACCGGTTTGTTTTTTAAATGTTTGCCAAATAAAACTTTTGCTTTTAAAAGTGATAAAAGTTTTGGTGTTAAAACAAATAAAGAAAGGGTGACACTTATGATTGGAGCAAACATGAATGGCTCAGAAAAACTGAAATTACTGCTCATAGGTAAAAGCAAAAATCCCCGTTGTTTAAAAGGAGTTAAATCTCTGGAGTTAGATTACGCCAATAATAAAAGGCATGCATGACTTCTGAGATTTTCGAAAGATGGATCAAAGAACTGGACACGAAAATGAAAAGCCAAAAGCGAAAGATTGTGATGTTTATAGACAATTGTCCTGCACATCCAGTTACTGTAAGTAAAAAATTAAGGAATATTGAATTGATCTTTTTTCCACAAACATGACCTCCAAATTGCAACCTATGGACCAGGGTAATATAAAAAACATAAAACATCATTACCGAAACAGAATTGTTCACAAAATTGTTAATGCGATTGATAACAACCTTCCAGTCCAAAAATTGATTACCCTTAAAGAGTGTATAACCGAAGTCGCTAAAGTATGGAGTGGAAATGTTTCTCAGAAAACTATCAAAAACTGCTTTTCTATATATTTCTTGTTCTTCCAATCTAACATTTTATTGGCTATTTCATGTTTATAAATATAAAGAATATTCTTCATTTTATCTGCAGTATTACACTGAAATAGTGTGTATTATAAAGTTCAATAGTGTCTTAAAATGTCCGAAGCCCTTTCCATCAGAAGCCGCAAATGTTTGCCCGTTGAGGCGAAAGTGACAGTTAAAAGTGTTTATTAAAAGTTAGCGGCACGAGACCACGAAAAGTACTTTTCATTGATGGAGACATCAGCTTTAAGAAGCATACCTGAAAGTACAGTTTGAAAAATTGTAAATAATTTGATAGCGCCCCAAAAAAAACATGAAAAGACAAAAGTGTGTCAAAATGTATTGATTTCTGAGACTTAATCCATCGCCAAATTTATGAAATGTTTTTTTTTTATGGGTCTAGCACACGTGCTACAGTCCCTAAAGCGCTACAGGAGCGACACGTGTGCGGAGAAAGCGATTCACGTTGTTCTTAAATCGCTGTAAATTGTACTCGGTGGGAAACACAGTCCTGGGCAAATTATTCCAAAGGGATGATGTTCTCCATATAAATGACTGCTTGAAAAGCGTTGTACGAGGAGTAACAAGCTGAACCTCATACGGATGTGAAGTATTAGCGTGACGTGTACTTCTAACATGCACCGCTCTGGGAAAAATTAAGCGGGCCACATCCTTCGAACACTTTCCATGAAAATACTTGTAGAATTGGTTCAAGTCGCCAACCGTTCTTCGATGTTCCAGCGAATCAAGGCCACCTGCCAGTTCCGGGTCTCCAATCAGACGAATAGCTCTTCTCTGAATAGAATCCAACAAATGCAGTGTATGTTTGGGAGCGGAGCCCCAAACATGGGAGCAGTATTCCATAGTTGGTCGAATTTGAGCTTTGTAAAGAATTAACAGTGAAGTGTAAAGCTTTCTGGTTCGAAATATATATATTCCCAACTTCTGAGAAGCTCTCTTTGCTATGCCTGCAACATGTTCATGCCAGGACATATTTGCTCCCAAATTTATGCCCAACAATTTGAGTGACGATGTTAGACGAATGGAGTGCCCCGACATAACTATATCGGGTTCAGCAACGTTAACTTTTTTAGAAAAAACTGCCGTCTGGGTTTTTGTAGCGTTAAATTCCACTTGGTTACTGTCACCCCAAGATAGAATTTCTTCCAGGTCTTCGTTAAGTTGAATGACTTCCTGCTGTCTGCGGATATTCGTCTGAGTAGCCGATGTCTGAGCGTTCAAAGTGAATGAAGAGATAAGTGTACTGTCATCTGCAAAGCTATAGGATTCCCGGTCTTTTCCAGCAGATCGTTAATATAAATGAGAAAGAGAGTAGGAGACAGTATGGAGCCTTGGGGTACACCGGCGTTGATAGTGAAGGTGTTAGAAAGAAATCCGTCGACTGCCACTCGCAAAGAACGCTTTCTGAGGAAACATGAGAGCCACAAACAAAACTTTTCAGACATACCATAAGAACATAGCTTAGCCAACAGCCCATCGTGCCAAACACGGTCGAATGTCTTGGATATGTCAAGAGCAACCGCTCGAGATTCTCCAAAGTGTTCAATTGCGTTGTTCCAAACATGTCTTACATAAGTCGGGAGATCTCCTGTTGATCTATTTTTACGAAAGCCATATTGGTGATCGCTAATAATGTTGAATCCTTCAAGATATTTTAGAAGATGCTGATTGACAGCCTTTTCCATGACTTTCGATATTATTGAAAGCAGTGCGATTGGTCGGTAGTTATTTGGCAAGGTCTTCTTGCCTTTTTTAGGTATTGGCTGAACTGTGGCACATTTCCAGCACGAAGGAAATATTCTCTTTCTGTAAGATAGGTTGAAAAGTCTACAGAAAACTGGTGTTAGTTCCCTCGCACAGTTTTTGAGAACTATGGCAGGTATTCCGTCAGCGCCAGAAGCCTTTTTGGTGTCGAGCTTCATCAAAATACGTTTTATGATACGCTGCCTGAAGACAATATCGGGCATCCTTGACTGCACTATGGGAGTATTAGGTGGTGTTTTTCCTTGGAAATCGACAGTAGAATGTGAAGCAAAGAGTTCAGCCAACAAGTTCGCTTTCTCAACAGGTGTCTTTGCAATAGAATTATCTGGCCGTGTGAGTGGTGGTATGGTGGATTTGGTGAAATTTTGACTAACTGCCTTAGCGACTGACCAAAAGGACTTGGAATTGTTGGGACAAGCGAGAAGTTTGTTTCTAATCAGTTGATTGTGTGCCTCCTTGGTTTCGTCGATAATTTCTTTGCATCTGTTCCTGACACGAACAAATGTGTTACGATTTATGGTGTTAGGATTTTCACGCCAATGTCGGTATGCAAGATGTTTAGAAGCAACAGCTTCTTTGCATTTTCGGTCAAACTAAGGCTTGTCGTTGGAAGGGCATTTCTTCGAAAAAGGAATGTAAGCCTCAATACCGGCCAAAATAACATCGGAAACCTCCTTGGCGCAGTCAGATGGGTCATCGGATCGAAAACAAACGTCTAACCAAGGGAAAGTTCGAAAATATTCCATGAGATCTTCCCATTTAGCAGATTTGTAGTGCCAAATCTTGCGCGGTTTAGGCGCGTCTCTGTCACTGATTGGTAGGATACTCGATGTCGATAATAGTTTATGGTCGGAAGAACCTAATGGCGGATTTACGCTGACCGTGCAAATCTCCGGATTGGTGGTTAAAAACAGATCAAGAAGACTGGCGAACTCCCCGTCTCGATCAGGGATTCGTGTTGGTTCGTTAATAAGCTGAGTTAAGCCACAACTGATTGAAAATGATTCGGCTTCACGACCTTGTTCATCGGTGTATGTATGCAGAACAAAAAGTGCCTACGTTATTGTCACTTTCACGGAAACTGTCCGAGAATAGTTGTGACGTAAAATGTTCCATTACAACTTTATGGCGTATTCTATGTCGTTTGGGGTTTTTGTTCAAAAAACAAAAGGCAAGTTATAATGGAATCACGGCGCTTACAACAACTCAGAATGGAATATCTACAGCGATTCAAGAACAACGTGAATCGCTTTTTCCGCATTTTCCGCACACATGCCGCTTCTGGAGCGCTTTAGGGACTCCCTGTAGCACGAGTGCTAGACTCATAAAAAAACTTGAAAAAATAAATACACCTAGATCGGAAAATCGAATGATAATCTACCTAGATGAGACTTGGTATGACACCTACGACACACCCAGTAAAGGATGGATCGATAAATCAAAAAAAAAACCACACCAAAGCTCCATCAAATAAAGGTAAAGGAATAACTATTTTATATGCGGGGTCAGAAGAAGGCTGGATACCAGAATGTCTATTTCTAGCAGCCAAGAATAATTCAGATTCCAGCTTAGATTATCACTGTGATACAACCGCTGAAGTTTTTGAAGAATGGCTTTAAAATAAATTAATGCCGAATATACCATCGAATAGCTGTACTGTGATGGATAACACAGGGGAACAGCTGTTTTGGTGTCGAGGTTTTTTGAGCTGATTCTATATCAATTTGATGTCCTGAATTCAAATAACGTATTCATTTGTACCTAGGAGCTCAAATTTTTAAGATATACAATTTTAGAGAAATATAAGTTACATTATTGTAACTCAAATCCGTAAGTGTAGTAAACAAAAGTAGATACGAAATTTTTATTTTAGTTATACAAAATACAATATTATGTCGTACTTACAAACAAAAAAAAAACATTGAAAAAATGAAATAGTCTCTCAACACTTAGAAAGCTTCTTTTCCGCGACATTCTTGAATGTTTTTTTAAATAGTCCCTTTTTAAACTCCAGCAGTAATCTGCCATCATGTGCATGTCCCATCTTCCTTGGTAGCGGTCCTCCATAACTTTAATATCTTGGTGAAATCTTTCACCTTGTTCCTCACTCATGTCTCCTAAATTTTCTGGAAAACGGTCTAAGTGGCTGTGTAAATAGTATATTTTAATACTCATATTGCACCCTAAGGATTTGAAACTATTAAGCATCTTGTTAACCATTTTAACATAGTTTTGAGCTTTATGTTTGCCTAGAAAATTTTCTACAACTGCAACAAATGATGTCCAAGCTTCTCGTTCAACTTGATTCATTGAATTTATGAAGGCAGGATCCTTAATTAATTGTCTTATTTGTGGGCCGTCAAATATCCCTGCTTTGAGTTTTTCTGTGCTCAACTGATGCATTTTTACCCCTATATATGCAAAACAAGACCCATTCTTATCAAGAGCCTTTACAAATTGCTTCATTAAGCCCAACTTTATATGTAACGGAGGAAGTATGATTTTTTCTCTTTCAACCAAAGCGTCGTTAATGACATTCTTTTCCCCAACGTCCATGTTTTCTCTCTGAGGCCAATCTTTTCTAACCCAGTGGTGTGTTTTTGTCCCTACTATCCCAGAGGCACAAGAAACACGGATATTTCGTGTAACCACTTTGCTGCCCAAGAAGAAAGTTTACCATTTTTAAGTCTACACAAATCATCCATTAATGTTCGTAATACTTTATCTTCTGCAAGACCAAAGCTATGGTATTATATTCTTCTTTTAGTTTCGTTGAGTGAGCTAGTGGTATTGAACCATATTTATTCCCATTATGTAGAAGGACACATTTTAAACTTCGCTTTGAACTGTCAATAAATAGGCGCCAATCATCTGGAATATATTCAGAAAGTCCCATTTCTTTCATGAGTCCCCTAATTTCGTGACAAAATATAAGATTGTCTTCTTGAGAAAAGAATGGTAGCAGATCTTTTTCTCTTGTACGGTAAAAGCTTTTTTCGATAAATTGAGATCCCTGGTGAGATCATTTAATTCATTTTGATTGAAGCGTTGAGGAACTGATGACGTCTCCTCATAGTCACTGTTAGTTTCATTAGCATCAGAACTTTTATTAGCATCAGAAGAGCGATCAGAGGGAAAATATTCGTCATCAGAGATATGTAATAGCTGATGAAATGTTGGAATCGGTATTTCATCTGAGTGCGGGATAGGGCGTATTGCCGAGTCTAAATTGGGATAAGTTCACTTACTGCGGTTATTTCGATTGATTCCATTAGTATTTACTAAACAGAAATAACAATCATTGAAGTGGTTTTTTGGTTCTCTCCAAACCATTGGTACGCCGAATTTTAGACATTTTCTTTTCCCGGTAGTCCACTGCCGTAAATGCTCTGTACAAGTTTTACATACGAGATGCGGGGCCCACGTTTTGTCCTGATCACCAAGCTTAACTCCAAAGTATCCAAGATACGCTCGCTTTACAAAGTCAGTAATAGTTTGTCTGTTTTGTTGAAACATGTATTCTCCGCATATATAGCAAAACACATCAGGTTGATTTACACAACTTCTTCTTGAACTGGAACCTGAACTCATTTTAATTCTGTTCAATAACACAAAAATACTCTTTTCTTAACATAAGATAACACGCCGAATTCGATCTACTCTCATTAGTAAGAACGCACAAACTGACGAGACTTACCCGAGTTAGGTGATTAAAAGGGTCAGTTCAGGTACCTGATAGGCAATGGTTCCACTATTTATAGATTTACCTGGAATTTACTCAATTACAGACTGACAATAAAACCATTGTACCTACATTAATGAATATATAATAATTTTAGAACTCTCATAAATGAATATACTGAATAAAAACCACATTGGTAGATAAGTTGATGTATCTAAAAAAGTAGAGCTGATAGAGAAAAACGGATTGCATGTATAGATTTAGCGTCCCAAATATAGTTAAAATCAGCTCTAAAATCCCAGGCACCAAAACAAAAATATTTTTTTGTTGCCCTGTGTAATGCATCCTATTATAGTCGCCAAATGAATAAGGTACCAAGTTCCACCAGTAGAAAAAAGTAAATACAAGCCTCTTTGTGCGAACGTGACATATATTTCCATGAAAGTTATACGGTTAACCAATTGTTAGAAGTTTTAAAAAGTTATGATTTTTCAAAGGAATATGCTTGTGATAAAATTGCAAAGGAAGCAGGACACGAAATAATTCGGCTTCCACCATATTATTGTATCTTTAATGGGATCGAGTTGATATGGCATAAAATAAAGTCTAATATACGTGCTTACAATAATACACCCACTTTAAACAGTAGTGTGATTGAGTTAATAAAGACAGAAGTCAAAAATGTAACCGTTGAAAACTGAAGAAACTGTATTCAACACGTCAAAAAAATTGAAAACTTATAAGGATCTATGTACAATATAAATTGTTTAAAACCTGTAAAAAAACTTATTATTGATTTGCAAGATAGTAGCGAGAACGAAATTGAACTAGATATTAATTAATAATTAAAATTGTAACAAATGTACGCGAGGATACTGTACGCTGTTTTAATATATTTGTGTAATTACTATATTGTGTATTATTCAGTACATAAAACATTAAAATTCAACCGTCTTATCACAATAAAATTTTAAACCAAACAATTATACAATCAGGCATAGTGCGGCCCCGCACGATGCCTTATCATTAAACAGCCATAAATTAACCACTTTCGAATCTTGTAGAATTTTGAATGTGTATTAGCTAAGTCACTTTCTTAGATATTGAAAAATACTATAACAAGTTGTGTTTGGAAGTTCCAGCCTGGTTTAGCGATTGTTCCAATGTAAATAAATTTTGTTTTGTTCACCCCTAACATAGGAGTAAATTTAATCAAACAGGTTAATTGAAGAATGGCAATTCCAAAAGTGTCTTGGTAGTTTACGACAATAACAAAGGAGTTTTACATTAAAGTTCCAACTTTACCTTGATAAAAAAAACTACGTTAGATATGTCTTTGCTTATTCTGTATTAGAGTTATTACGAGGCTGGTTTGAAAAGTCCGTGCAAAAATAAAAACTACTTATGTGTTTGGGGTAAACTTTTTTTATTTTTCGACATAGTCTCCTTTTAGGCTTATACACTTCGTCCAACGATGTTCTAGTTTGTTGATCCCTTCCGAATAATAGGATTTGTCCAAGTCTGCAAAATATCCATTAGTGTCTGCAATCACCTCCTCGTTTGAATAAAATCTTTGTCCCGCCAGCCATTTCTTCAAATTGGGGAACAAATAGTAGTCCGAGGGAGCCAAGTCTGGAGAATAGGGGGGATGTGAAACGAGTTGGAATCCTATTTCCATTAATTTTGCGACCACAACTGCTGAGGTGTGTGCTGGTGCGTTGTCGTGATGGAAAAGGACTTTCTAGTGGGCCAATCGCGGGCGTTTTTCTTGCAGCTCGGTTTTCAAACGGTCCAATAACGATGAATAATATTCACCTGTAATAGTTTTACCCTTTTCCAGATAGTCGATGAGGATTATCCCTTGCGAATCCCAAAAGACAGTCGCCATAACCCTTCCGGCCGAAGGAACGGTCTTCGCCTTTTTTGGTGCAGATTCCCCCTTGGTAACCCATTGTTTAGATTGTTGTTTGGTCTCAGGAGTATAGTAATGTATCCATGTTTCATCCACAGTGACGAAACGACGCTTAAAGTCCTCCGGATTCTTCTGGAACAGCTGCAAACCATCCTTGCAACACTTCACACGATTCCGTTTTTGGTCAAGCGTGAGCAATCGCGGCACCCATCTTGCGGATAGCTTTCTCATGTCCAAATGTTTATGCAAAATATTATGTACCCGTTCAGTCGAGATGCCCACAGCACTAGCAATCTCACGCACCTTAACTCTTCTGTCATCCATCACCATATCATGGATTTGATCAATGATTTCTGGAGTCGTAACCTCCACAGGCCGTCCAGAACGTTCAGCGTCACTTGTGCCCATATGGCCAGTCCGAAATTTTGAAACCACTTATAAACTGTTCTAATCGAAGGTGCAGAGTCACCATAATGTTTATCAAGTTTCTCTTTAGTCTCCTGAGGCGTTTTGCCTTTCATAAAGTAATGTTTAATCACCACACGAAATTCTTTTTCGTCCATTTCTTGAAAATCACTCGACTTCCTTGATTCACACGAATGCCAAACACAAAGAAATAGACCAATATGGCTGAAACTTGGTGTGCGTTCATTCAAGGGATGCTACTAACTAAACATGACCTTGATACGCGCCGGTGGTGCCATCTCTCGGACTCTGCACGAACTTTTCAAACCAGCCTCGTAGTACTACTTTTAACGAAAAATCAACTAAAACGACCTTTCGAGAGTTTGAAATTTCCACTCTTCAATTCAGCTGATATATTTATTGCAGTTTACCTTGTAAATTTGTTAGACAATATAAATATAGTGTTTATTGCGTGACAATATATACGTAAATCTACTTACCTGAACTTCGGTTAACCTAATGAACAGCACGTACTCATATTTGGGAGGCAGGTACGGCTCTAACACTGAGTAATCTTGACGCTGTACCACACCGTCGAGTAGTTTATGTAAGACGTGTGAGCGCCGCCTCATAACAACGAGATCGTCGTGCTGCGTCGAGTCCGTGTATTGGCCGTTCGTTATTGGATTCACAAATCTAAAAAAAGACGCATTAAAATGTGTGAAATATTTCTTGACGACGAATTAATTATTTGAAGTTGACATAGGGCAGTTTCTTTCCAAAGCAGGAAGGGACGTTAATCAGTGTTATATAAGGTGTTTTGCAAGTTGAACCTTTATTTTTATGTGTTTATAGTATTCATCAAATAAAGTTACTTCGCCAAACGTAGCCTATATATAACGAAGAAGATGTAGCCTCTTGAAATTACTCAAATTTTAACATGATCCTGTCTAACGTAGTGCGTCATTATTTCACCCGCTGGTAAGTTGTCAACATATAAAAAGTTGACGTTTTATTGGTATGGTAGGTTGGTCTGTTTTATACAACACGCAAGCATTTTCTAGCCATTATTTTGCATAGATATTCCCAGATTCTTTTAATACCAGATTAGTGTACGATATTTAATCGTGTTTATGTGCGTAAATAGTCGTTTTTTTTTGTACAATTCAAATAATATTTACAATAAATCGGTAAAATATAACAGTAGATATTTCTGGCTCCTGTAAACCTAGTTTTGAAAGCATACCTGCCTTTTGTGGGGGATGCTCAAGGCTACAGACAGACAGATGAATTAGAGTTGTTAACAATTACCACTAGGCAGCGCGATTGCTAGCTCTCTGATATAGGGCAGGTATGCCTTGAAAAAAGCTGAGTAGTGATACGACGAAATCCATCCCGAGATGGTTTGCCAAATGAGAGAATGCTAAATAACTGCAGACCTTTGTACAATTTTGGAAGATGAAACTGATGTACAATGAAGTAAATTATTTACATACAGACCGTATAAAACCTCCATGTTGTTCGCTTACCAAATTTTTACAACAAATTTAATTGATATTATTAACATAAAGCCTCTTGACTTATTGGTAGATCGCAAATTAATAGACAAAATGTGATGAAAATGTTACACGAATCTTCTAAAAGTTGTCACTAACTGAAAATCATGGCTTTTTTGTTTGAGATGCCATCTCTCGGAAAGTCTCGGGACTTTTCACCACATGTAGTATAAATGACTATTATAACCAGGTAAAAATTATGTCTCAGCTTAAAAAATAACTTGTATATAAAATCGTCTGCCAAAATTTCTTTGAGGGAGAGAAAACCATAATGAACACTGTTCAGGCGCGATATATTTCTGTACTTTAACTTTGAATTTTGGTATAAGAGTTTTAATACAGTCGTATCAACTCACCAAATTAAGTTTAAGGGAACATTACACTTTCTCGGGTCGGGAAAATCGACTTCTTAGAAAGTATCCTATTCGAAAGTATTATATTTCAATAATATTCTTTGAAAATTCCAGAGGAAAATTTTAAATACTTTCGAAGTTATAGCGCCAAGTGTAAGGGCCGACTTACCTTTCGGCCGTTTACAAAGGTTTTGCTCTACCTGCATCGAACATCTGCTGCTACTTTTATGAGAGAGACGAGATAGAAGCAGGTAAAGGCCTAGCTTACTTTAATGGGATAATATATTTTCAGTTAGAGGCAAGACTGTAGCTCCGAAGCAAACGGTACGCTGGCCTGCTCAGTTTGAAAATATCGCTCGCAGGGTTAAAACAGTACTCAGTAAATGTCTCAGCTAATTTTGTGCAAAATGAAAAAAAAAATACGGGAAATTTAGTTCAAAAGGCAGTTTTATGGTAGTCGATTTTCAGAATAAAGTAATTCTAGTTTTACCAGTATATCTGCAGAAAAAATTGTAAAAATTTCTGATCCGACTTTTGTGTGCAAAGTTTGTGACGGAGACGTGAAATTTTCGTTTTGTATGCAGCAGGCATAGCCGATTTAACCTAACTAGATTTTATATGTGAAAGTTCGTTTGTCAAAACTTTAAACACGTTTTTCTCAAAACAACATTTTTGTAATCGACGTGCATGATAACTTAAAAACCATTTAACCGATCGGTCTGTATTCTCTATCTATACAACAATAGCCCAGTATAAACTAGAATAAAACAGTTTGGTTAATTTTGTTCCTCTATTTTTAATGTTTTTTTTTTACGAAAAAAAATGCTATTTTTGAGATAATCAACTTTGGGGGTCCACTATTTTGTGAATTTTTTGCTCAAACAAAATAATCGTAGTCTATACTGGGGTCATAGTCATACTTTTTCTAAGGATATTTTTTTCAGGCGTTCCAGTGAGCCACAATCGTGCATTCCAGATCAAAATTTTCAAAATGGCTTCCATGAGGCTGCAAAAAAACCTATAAAAATCATTTAAAAAATTATGTAAAATTTTTTTTCTTGTATTTGAAGACTTAAAATGTAAAATTACGGATTCTAACCTGAACTAATTTATCAGTCCCACAAAAATTATTAAAATTTTGAACCGAGAAAGTGTAATGTTCCCTTAAGTGTAGAGACTAACATTAAATTTAGGACTCCTTAAAAGGTCAAGAAACGATTTCCATAGGACAACTGGCAGCTACGTAGGTTATACTTAAAATTAAGTCAATTAGATATGTTAATTACGCGTCGTATAATTTAAGTCTGTCTTAAATTACTAGTGCATGTAAGTGACTCTTAGAAATGTGACTTTGACTTGAAATAACGAAAAAAAGATTCTGATTAGGTTTTTTCTTATTGCCATTACCTTACCTGTTCATATATTCTTTATATGTTCCTAATAAATTTGGTTTTATAAATTGAACCATGCACCAGTATTCTCTCAAGTTATTCTGTAACGGAGTACCGGTTAGTACGATCCGCCTTGCCGTTTTTAACCTATTCATTGCTATGCTGAGATTCGTTTTTTTTCATTTTTGAGAAGATGGCCTTCGTCACATACTACGAGGTCCGGCCCTATAAACATAAAAAAGTGAAATATTATAATTATATTCTTTTTTTTTTCTGTCACGGTGTCGTGGAGTCGAATCAAATAAAAATATGAGGTGGTTCCAAAATTCTGATCAATTTTGATTCTGGCAGGTATTACAAGGAGTTCAAGCTAAGCCAAAAAATCCGTTCGGCGCTTTTCTTTTTAAAGCAAAAAAAAACATTTTTTAATATCTTTACTAATTTCTAAAAAATTAATAAATTCCGCTGAGGCTAGTTTATATGATTTTCGTATTAAAACAAATCAGAAATTGTCTTTCCCAGCTTACATTCAAAATTATTAGGTCTGATGTCAAATTCTATGAAAAAAAAAATTTAATATCTGAAATCGGGCGAAAGTTCCACGAGTGTATAAAACATTTGCTTGCTCGAAAAAGGGATGCTTACATCCCTTTTTCGAAGAAATGCCCTTCCAACGGCAAGCCTTGGTTTGACCTAAAATGCAAAGAAGCTGTTGCTTCTAAACATCTTGCATACCGACAGTGGCGTGAAGATCCTAACACCATAAATCGTAACATCTTTGTTCGTGCCAGGAACAGATGCAAAGAAATTATCGACGAAACCAAGGAGGTACACAATCAACGGATTAGAAACAAACTTCTCGCTTGTCCCGGCAATTCCAGATCCTTTTGGTCAGTCGCTAAGGCAGTTAGTCAAAATTTCACCAAATCCATCATACCACCACTCACACGGCCAGATAATTCTATTGCAACGACACCTGTTGAGAAAGCGAACTTGTTGGCTGAACTCTTTGCTTCACATTCTACTGTCGATTTCCAAGGAAAAACACCACCTACTATTCCCATAGTGCAGTCAAGGATGCCCGATATTGTCTTCAGACAGCGTATCATAAAACGTATTTTGATGAAGCTAGACACCAAAAAGGCTTCAGGCGCCGACGGAATACCTGCCATAGTTCTCAAGAACTGTGCGAGGGAACTAACACCAGTTTTCTGTAGACTTTTCAACCTATCCTACAGAAAGGGAATATTTCCTTCGTGCTGGAAATGTGCCACAGTTCAGCCGATACCTAAAAAAGGCAAGAAGACCTTGCCAAATAACTACCGACCAATCGCACTACTCTCAATAATATCGAAAGTCATGGAAAAGGCTATCAATCAGCATCTTCTAAAATATCTTGAAGGATTCAACATTATTAGTGATCACCAATATGGCTTTCGTAAAAATAGATCAACAGGAGATCTTCTGACTTATGTAACACATGTTTGGAACAACGCAATTGAACACTTTGGAGAATCTCGAGCGGTTGCTCTTGACATATCCAAGGCATTTGACCGTGTTAGGCACGATGGGCTGTTGGCTAAGCTACGTTCTTATGGTATGTCTGAAAAGTTCTGTTTGTGGCTCTCATGTTTCCTCAGAGAGCGTTCTTTACGAGTGGCAGTTGACGGATTTCTTTCTAACACCTTCACTATCAACGCCGGTGTGCCCCAAGGTTCCATACTGTCTCCTACTCTCTTCCTCATTTATATTAACGATCTGCTGGAAAAGACCGAGAATCCAATCTACAGCTTTGCAGATGACAGTACACTTATCTCTTCATTCACTTTGAACGCTCGGACATCGACTACTCAGACGAATATCCGCAGACAGCAGGAAGTCATTCAACTTAACAAAGACTTGGAAGAAATTCTATCTTGGGGTGACAGTAACCAAGTGGAATTTAACGCTACAAAAACCCAGGCGGCAGTTTTTTCTAAAAAAGTTAACGTTGCAGAACCCGACATAGTTATGTCGGGGCACTCCATCCCTCTAACATCGTCACTCAATCTGTTAGGCGTTAATTTGGGAGCAAATATGTCCTGGCATGAACATGTTGCAGGCATAGCAAGAAGAGCTTCTCAAAAGTTGGGAATATTGTTTCGAACCAGAAAGCTTTACACTCCACAACAACTGTTAATCCTTTACAAAGCTCAAATTCGACCAACTATGGAATACTGCTCCCATGTTTGGAGCTCCGCTCCCAAACATACACTGCATTTGTTGGATTCTATCCAGAAAAGAGCTGTTCGTCTGATTGGACACCCGGAGTTGACTGACGGCCTTGATTCGCTGGAACATCGAAGAACGGTCGGCGACTTGAGTCTATTCTACAAGTACTTTCATGGAAAGTGTTCGAAAGATGTGGCCCGTTTAATTCCTCCCAGAGCGGTGCATATTAGAAGTACACGTCGCGCTAATGCTTCACATCCGTATGAGGTTCAGCTTGTTACTCCTCGTACAACGCTTTTCAAGCAGTCTTTTATATGGAGAACATCATACCTTTGGAATGGTTTACCCAGGACTGTGTTTCCCATCGAGTACAATCTACAGCGATTCAAGAACAACGTGAATCGTTTTCTCCGCACACGTGTCGCTCCTGTAGCGCTTTAGGGACTTCCCTGTAGCACGTGTGCTAGACCCATAAAAAAAAAAAAAAAAAAAAAAAAATTTTGCAGGCTTAAATTAACACTTCGCGTACAATATGACATGTTAATACTACTTAAAAATACAGTCCACGTTCGGCCTTATGGGTGAACCTCACGTTCTTTTTGCACATTCTACTCTGTAAATAAACATTCAAATAATGAAACACAGGAACGAAAAAATCGATTTTTTTTGTCCGTGGATTTAGAATCTCCCCTTGCGGACGATTACTTAAATAAAAATAAATTAATATCCGATGCGCAGTATGGTTTTAGACAGAAGTTAGGCACTGAAGATGCTCTTATAAGGGTAGTAAACCTTATTTCTGAGAACCTCGACAATGGCAATAAATCACTTTTGATATTCTTGGACCTGACAAAGGCTTTTGACACTGTGTCTCACCGCATTTTGTTGGAGAAAGTTGAGCATATTGGAATTAGAGGTATCCCGTATGATCTAATAAAATCATATCTGATCGGACGTACGCAACAAGTAAAAAATAGGAGAATCAATGAGCTCATCACTTCCAATTGAGTGCGGTGTGCCGCAGGGTACAGTGCTTGGGACGTTGTTATTTACGATATACATAGATACCCTTTTGCGTATTTTATCTCAAGGATCTATGGTTTGTTATGCCGACGATACTGTCATAATGTTACAGGATAAAATATGGGGCCGGGTCTTTGAGAGGGCAGAAATGGCTATGAGTAAGGTAAAGTTGTGGTTGGATTTGAACTTATTAACCTTAAATATTGATAAATCAAAATTTATAGCTTTTACGTTTAATAAAAGGAATTATCCCGACAAGAATTTTATAAAAATTCATGAACCTGGTTGTAATAACTTTGCTGCTTGTGATTGAAATCTGAAGATCTGCTCCACCGATAACATTAAATATTTGGGTGTATACTTAGATTCGCATTTAAGATGGGATTCTCACATAGATTATATAACAAGTAAAATTCGAAAAATGTATTTTAGGTTTTATCAGATTAGGCAGGTTACCCAAGAAACATTTGTTATATGTATATAAAGCACTTGTGGAGTCAGTGATAGGCTATGACTTGGTAGTTTGAGGGTCCGTGCGTGATTCGGTATCTTCGTCTTTAATAATAGCCCAGAAAAGGGTTCTAAAAATAATACTGTTTAAACCGTGAAGATTTCCTACGGACCAACTATACGATTTGGCTAGGGTTTTGTCGCTGAAGCAATTATATATAAAATCGGTGGTAAGAATTTTACTGAATAACAAACATAAGGTAAACACAGTTGATCACTCTATTCATAATAGACTAATTACCCTGAACAACGTGAATGTACCATCTACCCCCTTTAGTGCTACTCAAAGGTCCCTATCTTTTTCTGCTCCGAGAATTTTTAATATAATCCCTCACGAACTGAAAGTGAAGCCATATAGGTTGGTAAAAATTAAATTGACTAACTGGTTGCTTGATAACAAAATAGATCATTATTGAGAAAATAAATAAAGTATGTATTTAAAATAAGATAGTTCTAGTACATTTGTAATAAGCACTAATAGTAGATTATGAAATGGTGATGCACGCACATTCTTCTTTAAGAAAATTGTGCATCGCTTAAAATGTATTATTGCCTTGTAATTTGGTTTTTACTGCTAGGGAAATTGTCTTTTCCTGTATTGGTTCTTGTAGTATTAAGTTTAAGTTTAAAGTGTAATAACTATGATTTGTTGGCAGGAATAAATGTATTTTTATTTTTATTTATTTTTGCAGTCGGTCAAGTAAGGACGTGACCGCTCTTATTGTTGAAAAAATGTGTTTTGAGAACATTTTTTGCCATCAATGTATTCTTGTATGTGCTAACAACGACGCAATTATCTTAGGAAGTTGTCCAATCACCTCCTGCATCAATAATCGCCTGGCATCTTCGAGTCATGCTGTCGGCGAGATTTTTTGCATACTCGGGTAATCTCTAAATTTTTCGAATCTCGCGAGACAACCGAGTCGAAGTTCTCAGAGCGTTCAGAGTGCTTTACAAAGGATCAAACATTTTCAAAAGGGTTGGCGTCCGGCGATTGTGAGGGCCACTCTAGTATCCTATCGTGGGCCCAAGTGAGCCGCTTCGCGACCAGATTTTCGCCCAGCAAAGGTTTCTTCAACATTCAAACCGGAGTTTCTCATTTTTGCCGCTCCTTGGCAGAACGCCAATTTCGGGTTCCGTGAAAACAAAGACACGATTAGTTTTTAGACTTTTTGAGTAACTTTGACTATCGAGCCACGTTTTGGCAAGTCGTCGACATTTTTCATCTCGCTAAAACGATTTATCCACTTCTTCACAAACGATACCGACTTTTTTATACAATTAGCGGCCGCGGAATGTGTCATTTTAGGTCCCTTCGGATGGGAACAAAGAAAGACTACCTCGAAACGACGCGCAAACAAGTGACTTATTTTGAATTTCATTTGATTTCGATGAAACCTCGGAATCGACTGATACATTTTAGTAAAAATGAGTCGTAGAAAAAGGTTCCCTGTACTGATTTTTTGTTGAATCGTATCTACTAAAAATGAATTATCGTGGATACGTTCTTACTTGACCGACTGTATAACTAATCTTATTTTACATTACGAATTAATTCCTACCTGGATCAACCAATCCTTCGTGAAACGATGCCCTTAATTTCTTGGGTATAGCCTTGTTATCCGGATTGCTCAAGGTCCTAAACATGTTATACCCTATAATAAGCACGCCACCGTTTTCATGCCATTCTTTTACTATGTAATTTCTCTCGTGGTTTATACTGGAAGTCTTACAAGACACCAGTTCATACACCTAAAACATTTATTTAATTCTTAAAACCAACTATGTTTCTGACAAGTACGTCACCAATAGAATATTGTTCTAGCTTTAGAGGAATTTCTTTTTATCTACGAAAGCGCTACAGCTGGAATATAATAAAAGCGATGGAAAAGATTCTGATGATGAAGCTTTCCACTGAGATAACAATTGGTATACAGAAGAGATTGATGACTTTTAATTATTAATTAAACAATAATTTCATAATATTACTATGTGTATTTTGTTGACCTTACAATTCAAGCTAACGAACATCAAAACTTACTAAGTAACCTTTGTAAATAATCAATATTTCACTCTAAGTAATCCAGACACATCTATTGGAATCAGACTGCTGCAGATGAAATATCGATTTAGCGAGGAGTAAGTTACTGTATTGTTTAACTTATATTCCCAAGTCATCTTCAAGAAAGTATATGGGAACGGAGTGAAGGAACCAGGATAGGGGTGAAGTGAAAAAACGAAATATTTAAAGGGGCTACGGACGTCATTTGAACCTTCTGGTCGGCAGAAATTGGTCGTTTTTGTCGTTTCTTTTTCTTTTATCATTTTTATGGTTAAATAAGTGTACTCACAAATTGTAAGCTAATTTTTTAGTTAACTCTGCATGTTGTTATGTTGCATGAGCAATACTTTAATTGATCCAAACATAATTTTAGCGTTTTTTCTTCTGACAAAACAACTTTTTTTCCTTATCTTACCCAAAATAACAGAAAATGTTCCTTAGTCCCTAAGCTTTCATTTGAGGTACTTAAGAATTCACTTAAATAATTTAAACTCGAGAAATTGGCCATTTTAGTCTCAAATTTATTTTCTTCAATGAAAATTTACGATTTCTTTTTTTTTAATTATTTTTTCTTAAGTTTTATAATATTTTCAGTAACCAAAGTTATTTTTAAAACAGGTTACTGTACAGGGTGGTCCAAATTGGACACTTTTAAAGGTAAACCCCTTTATCTAAAGGAGATAGACGAAAACTGATGTCGGTGTCTGAGGCTCAATTTTTATGATAAACTCAATGGTGAAAACTGCATATCAACATCTAGTACCGTTTCAGATATACGAGGTGTTTTACAAAAATCTGCATTATGGAAAAATGTTTATAATTCTTTTCCTATTGAAACTTTTTGATTTCTGTAGTTAATATATATATATATATATATATATATATATATATATATATATATATATATATATATATATATATATATATATATATATATATATATATATATATATATATATATATATATATATATATATATATATATATATATATATATATATATATATATATATATATATATATATATATATATATATATATATATATATATATATTTTAAATGGGATACCTCCATATTTTTTCTTATCCGAATAGAGCTTTAAATTACCATTCTAAAAATATAGCACACTTTATATTTTGCTTAAATCTGCTTCAAAATATAAAGGTTTTCAGTTTTTACACGAGTTTTAAATGCACATTTTGTAAAGTAGACTTTGGACGGAGCGGCCATTTGGTTTCATTCAACTGTTTACTCGTAGTTGTCAAATTTTACTTCAGGATCAGTTATTGAATTGTCAAATAAATCGCAATAAAGTTTAAAAATTACAAAAAATGGGATATGATAGTCTGTTTCATACAAACCGGAGAAAATTCGGAAGCAGCAAGTAATTTGTACCACGAACGGTATCCAGAGAGGCGTCAACCCTCCAAGGATATATTCGCTCGATTGCGACATAACCTAGTTTATACTGGCCAGTTTGAAAAGAAACGACCCAAAAATTATGCATCAAACAAGGATAAGAAGTTAGAAGAAATAGTAGTTTTAGGAACTATCGGAAATAATCCCAACACTTCAACCCGACAGTTAAAAGGACTATCAAGAATTAACGTAAGTCGTATTTGAAGCAGCACAAATTCAGGCCATATAGGACAAGAAAAGTTCATCACCTTAGAGACGGAGATTTTCAACGGCGTATGGATTTTTGCCAATGATTTCTGGAGAATTGTAACCATTTTCCGAATTTTTCATTAAATTGCATTTGGACAGACGAAGCTTATGTAAGCAATGCAGGTATTTTTAACTATTATAATTCTTATACGTGGGCACAAGAAAATCCTCATTTAGTCGTGGAGCAAAGAAATCAAGGCAGATTCGGATTTAATGTGTGGGCAGAAAGCAGGGTTATAGGTCCATTTATTTACAAAGGAACACTCCTCTCAGAGATATTTAGAAATAGAACCTCTTGTTGATGAACTGCCGTTAATCGACCTTGGAAATATATTTTTTCAACACGACGGAGCACCCCCTCATAACGCTGCAGTTATCAGTAATTTTTTATCGGCCAATTTCGACAATAACTGGATAGTCAACCAAGGTCCGAACAGTTGGCCGGCAAGGTCACCGGATTTAACACCCATGGACTTCTATCTCTGGGGAAGAATGAAAGACCTAATTTTTAAATTGCCGATAAACACCAGGCAAGAGTTAGAAGTCGCAGTGATACAAAGTTTTGCAGCTCTCACTCCTCCTCTCGAGCATCTCTTATAGAAAATTGTTTCGTTTTAGTTTGTACTACTCGGAATAAATTGTTTTATTGTTGTTTTGTTTTATTTTCTACATAGTTTAAAGTGCTATAGCATTTAGTAAATTTCATTGTAGTTATGACTACTAGAGTTACTTCTGGGATTTTTTTTTTTACGATTTGACTGCTATCGGTAAACCATTGATATTGCCGCTCCGTCCAAAGCCTACTTGACAAAATGTGCATTTAAAACTACGCGAGTACCTTTATACTTTGAAGTAGATTTAAGCAAAATATAAAGTGTGCTATATTTTTAAAATGGTAATTTAAAGCTCTATGCGGATAAGGAAAAATATACAGGGTATCCCATTTAAAAAATATATTTTTGCGTTAATAACTATTAAAATATTAGTTGTAAAAAATGTAACTTACATTGTTGAAATCCACGTGAAAAAGTGCTTTGAAAATGTTTTTACAGATATCAAAAATTTTCAATAGGAAAAGAATTACAAACATTTAGGCTGAAAAAACTGGCCATTTTACCTACAATTTTATGCTTTTTTTGTTTCAAATTTACAGTTACTTTTAAAAAATTATTTTTTCTTGCCGTATCAAAGATTATAAAAAATGACAAAAAATAACCGGTCAAGTGCAAGTTGAACTTGCACAATTAGTGTTCCGTACGTTGATTGCTTTTAAAATAAAAAAATTTGTTACGGTGGTATAAAATGATCAGTGACGTCACAAAACACACCCCAAATGAGTTCTCAAGAAAGTTTGTTTCCAATCTTTACTGAAAACTGATGACCTTGAAATTTTTGTTTCATTTATATACCAGATAAATTATTAAAGGTAATGCACTCGGGATAATTTTCGTTCAATCTACACTCTGTGGAGAATATTCCAGAATTTTTTCAAAATTTTTTGATCAGTACTTTTCGAGATAAGGTGGGGGGACAGCGATTTTTTGCTATTTTTTAAATATAATATGGAGAAAAGTGTGCGCAAGTATTACATTATTTATATATTTTTTACTCGTGTTATCACAACCTTTCATTTGATACCACACTGGATGACCTAGTAAAAATTTTTTTTTTTCACTTCGGATTTCACCACCCAAAACTAACCCCTTAAATCAAAATTTAACTTTAAAAACTGCACGACCCTGGTGAGATCATCAATTCCTATATAATTACCAAATTTCAACTTTCTATGACAAATAGTTTCGGAGAAAATCGGGTGTGACAGACAGACAGACACCGAAGTCATCTTATAAGTGTTCCGTACGGAACACTAAAAACGGCCAATTTCTCTCGACCAGAAGGTTCAAATGACATCCATGTCCCCTTAAATTTTTCGTTTATTTTATCTAGAATTAATATCTGTCAGAATTTTTAGTTTATCTTCTATAAATTTATGATAAAATTGCAAAAATACGTTAAAAAACCCAAAAACGAGCCAATTTTTGAGGGTGTTGCCTCAATTTTTCAGCGGTCGCAATGTTTTTTCCTTAAAGTACTCGTCGAGACGAGTATTTTTTTTTTAAAGTAGCAGTATCTGACGATTTCACCTCAAAATTGTATTCTGACTGGAGTATAAGCGTATCGCTCTTGAAGGAAACTATGTTGAAGAATAATATCGATCTTCAAAAGTTTTGGGACTTTTCACTCTATGTATTAGATTTATTTACTTTTTACATACCTCAAATTCATCGCCTTTTGGTAACCATTTCTTAAACTCGCTTTTCCAATTAAGGACAGTGTTAACGGGACACACGACCAATATCTTTTCGACTTTAGTTTTATCGCTGTGCGATAGTAACGTGTGCGCAAGCGTTATAACTTGCAATGTTTTTCCTAACCCCATACAGTGGGCCAAAATACAACCAGATCCTGGATCCTTCTTTAATCTCGCCAATGATTCGAAACACGCGTCCCACATGAACTTGACACCTTGTACTTGATGCGGTTTAAGTTGTTTGACCAATTTTTTACTAACACTCAGTAGGGCTTCGTCAGTTTTATCGTCGAAATCGAGGACTACTTTGTCGACCGTTGCGTCTGCTTTCTGTTCAAATATTTGGTTGTACTGTAAAATAAAAAAAATCAGTTAATAAATTATATAATTTATATTAAGTACCCAGAAGAAAATAATGCTCCAATATATACGTTATATGTCAACTATTTTGAATATAAAGAACTTGTAACATTCATTTTTTCCTAGATTTTAAGATCATCTTACGACACTGTTTTTCTCCCTGTAATTTATATTTTTTTTCCATTTTTATATTTATCGCAGTGATTTCAACTTTTGAGCAGTGTAGCTTAAAACAGTGTTTTAAATTTTTGAGCAGTTTAATTTAAATTTTACAGTGTGTTTACTTGATTTTTTAATTTACATCAAATGTGTCTGATTGGCTAAAGATTTGTATCCGAGAAGGAAGCCATTTTAAAGACGTTACTTTAAGGAAGGGAAAAAAATATTTAAGCGAGCGGATGGCATTGTTAAAGGCTTTTTTTCCAGCCGAGATGCAGTAACGGCTTTTAACATCATAGCCGCATCACAGCCGCAACGGGCTTTTTAGATCATCAGCCGCAGTAGGCCTTTTTTTTCGATCAGCTAGCCGGAGTAGGCTTTTTCCATCACGTTGCCGTAGTAGTTTATTAGTGATGTGGTAGTGCAGAGACGGTTTTTAGCGTTGAAGTTCAAGGCCTTTTCCTTGAAATATCCTGCTCATTCCCAGACATTTCGGGTCAAGAAGTGTTTAGCAGCCCAAAAGGAACTGGGGTAGCAAAGGTTGAGACAATATGGTTATGAAGATCTCACCGGGACAGGCTAAAAAACTAACAGAAAAACCGTAAGTCATAAGCACATCAATCCATAGATCTTGCTTCCTGCTGACAAGTGCGTTTACATCGTCTATTCAGCACGTGTAACTCGTGAAGTTAATTCCACGAACTTTTAACATCGTGTTTAGCTAAGCCTTTAATTAGAATCCTGATTTAAAGACTCTATATAATCGTACCATCTACTAGATTAAGGGATTTTATTTAGTAGTAGTAATTTTAAAGTGTAGCGAAGTTAGAACTTTTAACTTTGTCATTAATAAACCCTTTTCTTTATTTAAATCTAGCGTTTCACTGAATCACCCGTTTTATCTTTCAGGACGCAACGGTTGTACCATATTAAAATTTTCAACAACTACATACCCCTTCAGTATTTTTTTCATTTTTTTGAGCTGAAGTTAGATTCTTTTTATTTTAAAATGAATGGTGCCCAAAATCTGTACAACCAAAATTTTAAACAACTATATAGACTATCTTCAAAAGACGTACAAAAACTATCTCTTATCCACATTTCTCTACCAAAAAAAAAAAAAAAACTGAGCTAGTTTAGTCTAATTTCTTTAGTTCTTTCAGTATTAATATCCACTCAATCCATTCTCAGAAATTATGATATACATAGGGGGCAAATAACGACTTCTATTTAATATTTATTAAAAGTAAAGTAGACCTTTTAAAATAGCGGTCCAACGTGAGGTTATAAAAAAAGGCTCCGCTTTAAGAGGGTACAAAATTGCGGCTCAACGTGCGGGCGTTATTAAAAGGATACAAAATTGCGCCCAAACGCGAGGGCTTTTTCTATTAACACGTTACAAACTTAATAAAAAATAACCGGCCAAGTGCAAGTCGGACTCGCGCAATTAGTGTTCCGTATGTTGATTGCTTTTAAAATAACAATTTTTGTTACGGAGGTATAAAATCATCAATGACTTTACAAAACACACCCCAAATGAGTTTTCAACAAAGTTTGTTTTCGAACTTTGTTGAAAACTGATGACCTTGAATTTTTTTAAATATACCAGATAAATTATTAAAGGTAATGCACTCGTGATAATTTTCGTTCAATCTACACCCTGTATTCCTATATTAGTGCCAAATTTCAAAAGCTGGACAACTACGTCACGAGAAACTTAAAAACAGACGAACCAAGACCTTGTCTTACCGGAAGAAGAAAAAGAAGAAGAGTTCGGTTTGGGGGGGGGGGGGGGGGGGGGGTTGGTGAAATCAGAAGTGATTTTTTTTTTTGCAAGTGTGTCAAGTGAAAGCTTGTGAAAACACGATTTCAAAAATATATATGATGTAATACGCGCGCAAACTTTTCTTTATATTATTTTTAAAAGATTTCCAAAAATCGCTGTTCCCCCACCCTATCTCTAAAATTCTGAAATATTCTCAATAAGGTGTAGATTCAGCGAAAATTATTACCCGTTCATTACCTTTGATAATTTATCCGGTATAAAAAAAAATATATTTTGCTTGACAATACAGTGGAGAGTTGTGAATTTAACCGGGACTAACAGCTGTGAAATATACGTTTCATATTCGGTGCAACCGGTAATATACTCATATACTTTTCAGTACATTACTGCTTTAACACATAAATCAAATAAATTTCCATGATGACTGGTGACCAATGTATAGGTAATGAGACGAAATAATTTTTATTTCTTTATAAATATTTATTATTGAGTAGAAATTATTTGTGTTAAACTTTAACTATAAAGATGTCTCGCCTTTTATATATTTTTGGTAATTCTTATATTGAAGACGGATGTGTGACTGAATTTCATAGAATACCTCAGCAATCATGGTACGGAACACTAATTGAGCAAATCCGACTTGCACCTGGCCGGTTTTTTTCTTTATAAATTTAAACCATCTACAGCTTAACTAGTTACAGTCACAATAGTAAACGTGGTAATACTCATTTCGTTTGTAAACTATTTTTATTCTCTATTCTCTAAAATATAGATCGTGTTTGTGTCCTGCCGAGTATTTTTGAAGGTATTTGTCTTCTGTTGTAACAGTTAATAGGTGTATAAGTAGGAAATGCGGATTTTTTTTCTAAAAAAACATGTTAAATTCGGAAGAATGATAAAAAGTGCTTTATTCAAAGTATACTCCATCGCTTGTTATACATTTTTCCCATCTTTCGGGCAATTTGTGAATACTACGCCAGTAAAAATCTTTCCCTTTTGCTGCGAACCATTCATCGAGCCATTTTTTCACATCTTTGTACGAACCAAAGCGATGCTCAGCAAGTGCGTGACCCATTGATGCAAACAAGTGGTAATCGGAAGGAGCCAAGTCTGGTGAGTAAGCCGCATGAGGAACTTCCCAGCTGAGGGCTTCCAACGTGTCGCGAACTGGTTTTGTCGTATGTGATGGAGCATTGTCATAAAGAAAAATGACTTTGTGTTGCCTCTTTCGGTATTCTGGCCTTTTTTCAAGCAGCGAACCGTTCAAATCGATCAATTGTTGTTGGTAACGTTTAGTATTAACCGTTTCCCCAGGTTTTAACAACTCATAACAGACCACGCCACCTCTGGTCCCACCAAACACAGAGCATCGTCTTTCTGCCAAAGCGATTCGGTCTTGCGGTCGATATGGATGGTGCGCCTGGGTCTACCCATGATTTTTTGCACTTGAGATTCTCAAAATAATTCCACTTTTCATCCCCTGTAACTATACGATGCAAAAACGACTTCCTTTTGTACCGACCGAGCAAAATGTCACACGTGTTTTTGCACTTTTCCATTTGCCTGTCGTTCAACTCATGTCGTACCCATCTACCGGTCTTCTGAATCTTTCCCATCTTTCGTAGCCGATTGGAAACAGCTTGTTGACTAATGCCCAATTGCTTGGCGAGTTGTTTTTGTGTTTGCGAATCATCTTCGTCCAACAATGCTTGCAATTCCACATCTTCGTTTTTTTTTTTTGACGGTTTTCCACGGTCCTTGTCTGCAACATCGAAGTCACCACTTTTGAAACTCCGAAACCACCGTTCACACGTATCTTGCGATGGAGCATGTTCACCATAAGCTTCTCGAAGTAATCGATATGATTCAACAGAAGTTTTCTTCAAATGAAAACAAAAAATTAATGCTTTCCGCGAATGTTCTTTGTTCGGTATAAATTTCGACATATTGAACACAACACAACACTATGCACACATTTTTCCAATTTATTACTCGTGCGCGTCTGAGACTTGTTGATGACACAACAAAATGGCGCAGTGTCAAATCTTTACACCACAAACTGCATTGGTGCACCATCTGTTGTCTGAAATCCGCATTTCATACTTGTACACCTGGTAGTTATTGAAAATTATATTCTGGATCTTTTAACACTATGCAGTTATATTGACAACGTGACGATCGTCTATCTCAGGAAGGCAATGGCAAACTACCCGTAGTATTACGCCTAGTTAAGCTCTCTCATGTTGGCCGTTCGGAATCGGCCTTAAACTATAGGTGCCCTATGTCTGTGGCAACACTTAAAAGGGCACCAACCACAGGCAAAGGCGAGAGGGTCGCCTACGTCCGTATCGGATATGGCACTTTAAGAAGAAAAAGAATGATTATCCGCTTTGTCTAGCAAATTGTTTGTATATATTGCTTCCTTCGATGAATAATTTTCTTTAGAACCCTGAACTTCTAACGTAATTTGTCTTTACAGCATCAGAGGTTTTTTAATACTAGAAAAAGCACATTCTTTTGATTTTAAGCCTAACAATATTGAATAATACAAGCTATTGTCAAAATGCGAATTGATTGGTTTTGACATGTCTATTTACTGCAACCAGTAGCATATATGCTGAAAAACCATAAATCTTCTGGTTATTTTTCTCATTAGTTACAGAGGATCGTCATTTATCATTACTTTTCTATGGTTGCTTTGGATACAAGAATTTGCTAGAGGAAATATACATGCCAATTTGTTTTTTAAGTATCTTTTACCTTTTTTTGCTTCTCTGCAATACGTGCTTTCCTATTTTTCTCATCTTGCTCAGCTTTCTTTGTTGTTTCAGACAGAGAATCTCGGTCAATCATCTAAAATAAAATAAATTTTAATTATTGTTTCAATTATTGACCTATCTCATACAGAAAAAAAATTATAGTATTATAAATTATAAAATTTACACACCCTTCTAATATGTTTTCTAGTTGATTTATCTTCTTCGTCGCTGCTACTATCTTTAATCTTTTTTATTCTTTTTCTACTTCGTTTTCTGAAAACGAACATATGTATTAGATAATAATGCCAACCCCCTTTTTGATTTGTAACGTTCGTACTAGTTTTTTACCTGTAGGATAGTAACATTTTACAAAGACCTCTTTTTAAGTTATCTACCTAACTATCCACTGAATGCAAGAGATTGCTAATACATGCTTTTGTGGATTTCCACAAGGCATTCGACATCATTCAAATGGATAGTATTATGGAAGCACTCATTGAAAGCTGTATTGATTACAGACACGCCACCTAGATTTAAAACATATATAAGAACGAAACAATGACTATTAAATTGCATGAACTTAAGAATAACATCAGAATTGAGCGAGGAGTTCGGCAAGTTTTTTATAACCATCCTCGAATACACTTTTAAGAAGTTAAATTGGACCTGAACTAACTATGATTCGCAGATGACGTTGGTCATCATTTCTGATGATTGGACAGAGATGGAAATTAAGTTGAGAGAACTATCTGTTCCCTGCGCACGCGTAGGTCTAAAAAACAAAATTAATGACTAACTTAGTAGCCTCAACCCTAAAACTTTTGACGAAGAAATCGACCAAATAGACAAGTCATATATCTAGGCCACGAAATAAACGTTGTCGACCGAAACAAAACGTCTGAATTTAGAAGATTCGGTCTAGCTTGGGCAGGGTGTGGAGCTCTAAAGGATATATTTAAGTATGACAATCCAATTGGTCTGAAGAGGAAAACATTCAAACAGAGCGTCCTTTTCAGTCTTTACTTATGAAACTAAGAGGTGTGCCTTTACTACAGAATTTGCACACAACTGAGGATTGCGTAAAGACGCTTGGAGAGGTCGATGCTTGGTGTGACGCACTGGAGTCGCAGAGACATCCCGCGCGTAGCTACTAAATTTGGAAATGAGCAGGGCATATGACCAGACTTACAGACATGAGATGGACGCGCAAAATATTGGGATAGAAATCAACGGCACATAAAAGCAGGAGAGGGAGAGCACAGACACCTTGGTCAGACGATATTATAACGGCCGCTAACGACTGGTTGCAGATTGTGCAGGATAGACATAGATGGAAGTCTATAGGAGAGGCCTACGTCCAGCAATAGACTCAGAGGGCTGGTCGATAATTGATGACCTAACTATAGAGGAAAATTTGTAAAACTTTGGTTCATTCCATTAAAAAAAAATGTTTGTGTTTGCGACTCATCATCTTAAAAAAGGTTTCGGTCCGCGAAATCTATCTTCAGATGTTTGAACGAAAAAAAATTACAGGGTGCTAAATCAGGGTTATAGGGTGAATGCAACTCGGTAAATCCACAGCTTTCGGTAATGGCTTGAACAATGTGGACCCTGCAGTTGACGTGCAACAGGTCTTAGGCCACCATTCCGTAAACCTCTCCATTAAGCTGCAAAATGCAACGAACTCACATCAAATTTTGTCAAAGTACACTGACAGTAATTTGACAACTAATTATTTTGTATGACGACATTTTCGTGGCTAGGTAGATAACTTAATAAAACATCCTCGTTTATCGGGCCCCTTTTATTCGCAAAAGTCAAATTTATATTTTGAATTAGGGCTATTTAACTGGCAATACATACTTAAAATTAAGTTTGGTTCGTCCTGTCTTTAGCAGTTAATACATTACGTATTATATGAAACATTTTGATTTATGATCTTGTCGCAGTAAAATTAAATTTTATAGAACAGAAACGCGGAGCAAGACCTTCTAATAAATGCTTTGATCTTGTTTCAAAAGTACCTTTAAGTCACCAAAACAAGACATGTAAGGTTTACGCCAGGTCAGAGCTCGTCAGCCAGCCTAGGTGAAGAGACAAATCACAATCACACAGTCACATCAGAAGAGATTTAGAAAAAATACACACAAAAGTGCCAGTAGCCAACAAACCTCAGTGCCATCCGGGGTGAAACCGCCGAAACTTTTAATTTAAGGGCAAAACACAACGAAAAAGGGATTTGTTTTTATAAGCGAATAGGGTACTAATACCGCCACTGGTTAAATGGTAGAAATTGTAAAAATAAAGAACTAATACCACAACTGAATGTTTAGCGGTAGCTCTAAAAATAAACGAGAACACTGTTGACTCCAGTATAGAGATCCCTTTAGCACTTTTCCCTCTAAATTCGCGATTTTTTAGAAGAATTACACTTTCAATCCCACGCCGGATGGCGCTGAGGTTTGTTGGCTACTGACACTTTTGTATGTAAGCTTCTTAAATCACTTCTGCTGGTACCGTGTGATTACTATTTGCCTCTTCACCTAGGCTGATTGACGAGCCATGAAGCAAGACATGCTAGTTTGGCCAGTTAAAGATGGCACGCCTGGGTAGACCATAATTTTGGACGGTCTTTGTTCGCTAAGACGATATTTATCTTTTCTTTTGTTTGTATTTGCACGTACAGTCGGTCAAGTTAGAATGAATCGCCTATAATTTGTAGTTGGTAAAAGAAATTCCTCTTTTCAGGTTATAGTTGGCACTCCTGCAAACAATGCCTTTATCTAAAGCATTGTTTGCATTATTAAATATAAGGTGCTTCATCCGCTTCGACACTGTGTGCCTATATAATTCTCCAAAAGGTTCGAAAATAACTCTTATAGCCGCTGATAAGTATATGGACAAGTCGACGGCATTCCTCTGCAAGTGGGTGAAATGACACTTTCAGTTAAATAATATTGATGATCTACCAGAACGTGGCTCGAGAAAAAGCATCGGACAAAGACGAAAAAAATTATTATTAATATATTTCAGATTTACAAAAAGGCATTAGTACCGGCTGTCAAACGGTGGTTTGTTGATAAAAATGAGAATTCTTCAAGAGGATAACGACTCCAAACAGTAAGAAGTCACATGTGTAGCCAGTGGAAAGGAGAATCCGGTATCATCATGCTAGATTGGCCATTCCTGTACCCCGATGCAAACTCAATCGAGAACTTGTGGTCATACAAGCAGAAGCTTCATAATAAAAAGGTGTACACGGTATATTCGGGCAATTTGAAAATCTTCATCCCATGAATACGAGGAAAATTTAGTAGAAAGTATACCCCAAAGATGCCGGACGATTATGGACGCTGGATGAACTACTGAACTATTAGCATTTTAATGCTACTTTATTGCCGGAAGATGTAAAAAACTTTTAAATAAATACAATTTCTAATAAACAATCGGCGACAAGTTTTTACTTGACCGGCTGTACAATAGATATTTGATGTGTTTAAATTTACTTTTAGTTGTGCCATATTTTATTCATTTATTGCTTTGAAAATTAATTTTGGATAACTTTTTTATCCCTTTACAAAAATATAATCGTAAATTACTGCACATTATTTAATTTAATGAATCTTACTTCTTGTTTTCCTCTTCATTGTCACTATCTTTCTCCTTATTTTCTTTTTCCGAGTTGCTACTGGAATCTGACGACTTTTTATCGTTTTCTTTATAATCTTCATCATCATCGTCACTGTCTTTGCTCGTCTTCTTATTTTTGTTTTTAGCTCTATCTTCGTCAGAGTCTGAATCTGATAAAACTGTAGATTTCTTCATTCGTTTCCTTGTTTTCCTAAACAGACAACGGAGATTGATGATAGAAAATTTATTTCATGTTAATTGTTAATTATACTGAACTCATTTTTTTTTTTTTGCTTCCTTTTCTTACCTTACTAATTCTGATTTACTTTTCTCTTTCTTTTTGGAATATTTAGAAAAATCGTCATCGCTGTCGCTGGTATCTATTTTTTGTGTTAATAATTTGTCGTTCTTCCACTTTTTGCTTTTTTTCTTATTATCATCCTTTTCTTTGTCACTTTCATCTTCTTTGTCACTTACATCTTCTTTGTCACTTACATCTTCTTTATCCTACAAAAAATTTTATACTGAAAACAAATTTTAATGTTTCCAAAAATTTTTTTACCTATGCTCTTTCAATATATTATACATATGTATAATTTGATAATAAAACAAAATAATATCGGTTCAGGAACCGATGAACAAACAGAAAAAGATATGAAAGAAAAGACACAACTTCAAGATAATAAAAAGCTTGCACGGTGCTGATAAGGATCGAACCCAAGATCTCAAGGTATGCGTATTTGTAGCTTAGCCACGGCAGGAGTGTGCTGTTGGCTGCTAGTCGCAGATCGCTCTTATCGCCTACAGCACCACCAAGTGAGATTTCATTTTTATTTTCTCGGCGTTAAGCGCATTGTCATCGTGAATTAACAAGCCCAATTTTATTTCATTACGTTATAAGCTTTCTTATTTTCATCCTTTTCTCTGTCACTATTTCATTATTTTCTCTGTCACTATCAGATGGTACACCGTTTACTTTCGGTTCTTTACCCTAGAAAAATAAATGAGACTAAAAACAAATCGACAACTCATAAAAATCACAAAAAATATTACTTTTGGGATCACACGTTGAAGCAATACACTAACAAGAAGCTAGAAGCATTTGAAATCTGGCTCTATCGAAGAATGTTAAAAATCCCATGGACAGCCAGGATCACTAATGAGGAAGTTCTACAAAAGATAATCCAAGAAGAAAACTCTCGACAATCATAAGAGTACGAGAAACATCCTACTTAAGTCATGTAACCAGAAAGGACAAATATTCGCTATTGCAAACTCATGATAGATAGACAGGGAAGAGTTGACGGTAGAATCGGTGTCGAAGTCTTGGCTGAGAAACATCAGAGAATGGACCAGCATGAATGTAGAGGAGTTTTTCATATTGCGAGAGACAGAGAAACATTTAGAGAAGTGGTTGCCAACTTCCATTAGGAAAAGGCACGGGAAGAAAAAGTCTGTACTCATTCATCGGACATGCATTAGTTAAAAACACCTCTAAAAATAGATAAAATTCCACTCTCCCGAATGGTATGCGTTTGATGAGAAACGCAATTCGTGTTGCATCTCTGGCTGCTGTAAACCTAGTTTTAAAAGGATATCTATCCTCTGTCAGGGGTTGTTTAAGGCTGCGCACCGCTAGAGGAATTGTTAGGGTTCTATCTCATGTATATATAAATCAATATTAACTACTAAATTTCATGTTTTAGCAGTTTAGCATCTGTTAATCCATCTCGGGATGTGTTTCCTTGTATCACAACTTATCACCTGAGCTAGGATTAACAGAGAACAAAGCTGAAAAGTACGATAGCATTAGCGCTAGGAACGGGCTGATCAGTGTTTAAGGCAGTGATGGTATTGGAACCCCGGATGCAAACAGATCAGGGATCTTATATTGTGATCGAGAAGGGTACAATGGTGAATGGCTGCTCAAGAGAAGAAGACGTGTCGTAAATCCCCTTGTGGGAATTCTTATAGAACATTAGGTTGAGAAAGCATTTACCACTGTTAGGAGTGCAGGATGAGCCGAGATGGCCAGGTTATCTGGAAGTTGAGCTGTCAATGGTAACTCCCAAATCTTTTATTGAATTCACAGATTGAAGTTCATGATGCTCAATAGTATAGGAATTGTTTTTTATATTTCTAACTACATTAATAATGTTCATTGAATTTATTTAAAAGATATTCACATCATATCCATGAGATATTATTGCAACTCTTTATAATAATATACGTGCAACCCATTAATTTGAAACGTAGTAGAAGTCTGTTGGTGCTCTGGAAGCAAAATTATGGTAATTTTAAGATTTATTAAAATTTCAGATCAAGAATCTGTGAAAGTATATTTTATTCCTTTTTCGCATTTTTTAAAATTCTCATAATTTTAGTTCTAGATCATCTAGACATTTCTTTAAAAAATAATATTGAAAAGTTTAACTTCTAGTTTCATCACGTCAAAATAATAATATGATTTATCTTTAGTAGAATATTTAATGGTTTCCCTCTCTTTGGGATAAACAAATAGCTACTTCAGATGGTTTTTTTGTCAATAAATTTTTCTTTCTTAATATTTTCTAATAAATCACATACTAAATGTTCTTTTTCTTTCGGAAGCAGAGTATCACTTACATACTTTTTTAAATTTGGGAAATTATTTGAGCGGCAGCAAAAATGAGGCTTTCCCCATGTCAATTTCATAGTACATTTTGGACAATACCTTGCAACTATTTCTTTTATTTCCACTCTAGATTCGCTATTTAAAAAATTAATATCCTGGTTTTTCGCGCTTAATCACACAAATTACATTCACATAATTTTTCTTCTTGAGACCTCATATTTCTACGTAATGCTTTAAATGTCGAATAATCAGGTAACTCAATGGATTTAATTGTTTCATTTTTTTTTAATAGCCTCATAAACTAAGATTTTATAAGAAGTACAAATTACTGTGAGAAGACGTTCATCGTCTGAGCCGAAATTTATGATTTTTAAAATATTATCTTTTAAAGATCCAGCAATATTCAACGAATCTTTTTTTTCACACGTAATAAACATAATTTTTTTGCTCTTCTTCATGAGTAAGGGCACTATCTCGTTTTTTAAACATTTGTTGAATTAAATAATAATAAATATATTTTTAGTCAATTTCCACTGGTTTATTTATAAATGTGATGACGCGTTTCGCTGTCGATGGAGCGTCTTCGGATCAAAATTTTACACTGTCAAGTTTGGTTTAATGTTTACAATTTTATATTATTTCTTAATTATAATATTACATCTATTTAAATTATATTGATAGTATGGGAAAACCCACACAGAAATGATTGAAATTAGCATATGTTGAATTAGACTTTCTATGGATGAAACTTTTTTCGTATTTTTTTTACAATTCTTTGTATAAATGTACGTCCAGTTTGTCCTATGTATACTTTAGGACACGACCCACATGTTAATTGATATACTCTTGATTTATTATCTTTATTGATTTGCGGTTTGTAGTTTTTGAGATATTTCCCTATAGTATTGTTTATCTTGTAAGCTATGTTGATATTTTTTCGACTTAAAAATTTTCCTAGTTTTCTGTTGGCTTGCCGAAACATACATTTAAATGTAGTTTTTCTGTCCTTAAAACATGGGTATATTTCTGAGATCGCCTTGTTTCTAAGTTTTTTTCTAACGATGTTATCGATTAAGGTAACTGAATAACCGTTGTTAACGGCTACTTGTTTCATGTAGTTTAATTTTTTAGTAAAATTGTATTCTGATAAGGAGATATTAGTTAGTCTGTGTGTAAAGCTACGATAGGCCGCGAGTTTATGATGGTTGGGGTGGTGAGAACTATTGTGAATTGTGGTATCTGTATGACAGGGTTTGTGACATATTGCAAATTCATGTTTTTTACTGATTGTTAAGTCTAGAAAGTTAATTTTCCCTTCGACTTCTTCTTCCGTTGTAAAACTGATATTTCTATATAAAGAATTAATGTACTGTAAAAAGTGAGTTAATTCTCTGTCCGTTCCTGCAAAGCATACAATTACATCGTCTATGTATCGATACCAATATAGACAATTATTACTATTGTTATTATGGTTGTTAAATATTATTGTTTCAATACTGTCCATGAAAATTTCGGCAAGTTTTGTCTCTGTCATACAGAACAAAGCAATCTCAGAAATATACACATTAAATGTGTACTACCTCGTCTTAAATTAATGGTTTTCACGTATACTATTATAGACAGTTGCAATAATATCACATAAATATGATGTAAATATCTTTTAAATAAATCCAATAAGCATTATTAATGTACCATTTACCACTGTTAGGAGTGCAGGATGAGCCGAGATGTCCAGGTTATCTGGAAGTTGAGCAGGCGCTGCTCCACTTTATCTGCGCCTGGATAAACTTGTACATGAAGTCTTTGGATCGGCTATGCTCCGGGGGAAGAACGTCTACACCCTAGCGTGAAATGATATCCTAATCTTCATAGTTAGGTGTGGGAGGTTCCCTAGAGACCGCGGTGATTAAGGTAATTGGGAAATTTTCGAGGTTGGCAAAAAAGATATTTCTGGTTTGTTTGCAAGACGCTGAGCGTTGGTCTCGAATTATCGCAAAGAATGAACTATTTCGAACACATATATACGTGGGCTGTGAAAAGTTCTAGGCCTAACAATGAAAGACAATTTTTTGACGTGAAATATGTTTTATTTTTCAATATAATCTCCTGAAATTTCAATACATTTATTCCTACGTTTTTCCAATAATTCAGTCCCGTGATTCTGGAAGGTCTGCAAAATATCTATTGACGTCTGCAATAACTTCGTCATTTGATGTAAAAGGCTTTCCAGCCAGGAATTTTTCAGGTTTGGAAACAGATAATAGTCAGAGGGAACCAAATCTGGTGAATACGCTGGACGTTCAAGCAATTCGCACTTTAATTTGTTGAATTTTGCCATCGTCAAAACACTTGTGTGAACACGTGCATTGTCTTGATGAAAAATGATTTTTTTCTTCTTTAAGGCAGGTTTTTTTTTCACGAATTTTTGCATTCAACTGATCCAAAAGGTTACAATAATATTCACAGTTAATTGTTTTACCTTTCTAAAGACAATCGATCAACAAAACACCATTGTAAACCTAAAAAACTGTTGCCATAAACTTCTCTGCTGATGGAACCGTCTTTGCCTTTTTTGGCGCAGTTCCACCAGCTTCAATCCATTGTTTCGACTGTCCTTTTCACTCTGGTGTATAGTGGTGGATCCAAGTTTCATCAACAGCTATGAAATGACGTTTGAAATCAATTTTATTTTGCTTAAAACGATCCAAAACAAGCTTGAGAAATACGCATGCGTTTTTGGTCAGTTGTCAGCAAATGTCTTCTTTGGTGCACTTTCACCGGCTCGAATCCATTGCTTCGACTGTTCTTTTCGCTCTGGTGTATAGTAGTCGATTCAAGTTTCATCAATACTTATGAAATGACTCTTCAAATTCATTTTATTTTGGCAGCATTGGTATAAAAACTAAAGACGAAACGAAAAGAATCGCATTTTGAGAAGTTACCAAAAGTGTTCTTTGTATTTGCTGAACCATCACAAGACGCGTTTGGCCGTATCAGGGCTCATCAGTTTGGCTAGGTTCAGCAAATACGAGAACACATTTTTAGTCCTTTATCCAGGTAACTAACGGAAAACTATAACAAATAGATGCTTATACTGCACTCTGTCGGCGACTTACTAAGTCTATTCAAGCAGAGCGGCACAGCACGGCTGGCACTTAATGCAGAAACGCACCTTTCTCGAGCTTACCGCTCGAAGGCATAGATGGCAGCATTGGTATAACAACTAAAGACGAAACGAAAAGAATCGCATTTTTAGAAGTTACCAAAAGTGTTCTTCGTATTTGCAGTTGTTATACCAATGCTGCCATCTATGCCTTCGAGCAGTAAGCTCGAGAAAGGTGCGTTTCTGCAATAAGTGCCAGCCGTGCTGTGCCGCTCTACTTGAATATACTTAGTAAGTCGCCGACAGAGTGCAGTATAAGCAACTATTTGTTATAGTTTTCCGTTAGTTACCTGGATAAAGGACTAAAAATGTGTTCTCGTATTTGCTGAACCTAGCCCAGTTGATGAGCCGTGATACGGCGAAACGCGTCTTGGGATAGTTCAGCAAATACGAAGAACACTTTTGGTAACTTCTAAAAATGCGATTCTTTTCGTTTCGTCTTTAGTTATTATACCGATGCTGCCATCTATGCCTTCGAGCAGTAAGCTCGAGAAAGGCGCGTTTCTGCAATAAGTGCCAGCCGTGCTGTGCCGCTCTGCTTGAATAGACTTAGTAAGTCGCCGACAGAGTGCAGTATAAACATCTATTTATTATAGTTTTTCATTTTATTTTCCTTAAAAACGATCTAAACACGCTTGAGAAATACGCATTCGAATAAGTTTTTGGTCAATTTTCAGCAAATGCTGCACCCATCTTGCACAAAGCTTTTTCAAATGTAATTCTTCATGCAAAATATTTCGAATTCAATCTTTTGAGATGCCTATGGCCTCAACTATTTCACGTATTTTCATTCGTCGATCATCTAACACCATATCATGGACTTGTTGAATGATTTGTGGTATTGTAGCAGTTTTTGGACAACCTTCGAGGCTTGTACAACCAGATTTAAAAAGAGCAGCAGATTTTTTTTCACAGTGGAAAGTGAAGGTGATGCATTCTTATACACTTTTAACGATTTCGGATGAATTATTGTTCGTGTTAAACCATCCAAAATAAAGAACTTAATCACTGCATGATATTAAATTTTTCCATTTTCAAAAAATCAATGACCCGTCAATATTAAACAGCTGCTACTACTCGATTGAATTGACAAATCGAAATAAAATTTTTACAGTGTTTATATAAAGGAGGAACTTTCCAATACAATTATGGTTTCACAGTTTCTAATGCCATATATGTGCCAGGCCGAGAACAAAACATTATTTTGTTTGTAGAAACGAAGTTACACGTTCTTTTCACCCCGGGTTGAAATTTAAAGTCGATTTTTGGCGAACATATTACCCTTTAGACTAACTATATGTCTAGCAACGATCAATTTAAAAACGTTAATACAAAGTACTAATGGATAGCTTTTTATCTAGAAGCATAATATAAACACGGAAAAGTTCACAATGGAAGTAACAACAGATAATATACACATTGAATAATGCTAATGAAGTATACCTTATCTTCATCTGAAGATTTAGACTCCTCTGCACCTTCATCGACAGATTCATTTTCCTTATCGTGCTTATCCTTATTTTTCCTACTCTTCTTTGTCTTCTTAGTTTTCTCGTCGTCATCACTTTCGTCTTTCTCGCTTTCCTTGTCGCTGCTTTTTTCATCAGAATCTTTAGTCTGATCCTACATAAAAATAAAACAAATCATATTTTCAAAAATTCATATTATAAACTAATCCTTTAAAAGATATCATTCTAGTGATATCGCATTAGAATACTAAACCAAACAACATTCAACCATAAGTTCATAACTTGAGTGTACACCACGGTATGTCTGAAATAGGTTTTAATGAAAATCATTAATTTGAGACGCGGTAGATGTACGAGGCTGGTTTGAGAAGTCCGTGCAAAGTCCGAGAGATGGCACAACCAGCGCCTATCGAGGTCATGTTTAGTTAGTATCATCTCTTGAATGAACGCACACCAAGTTTCAGCCATATTGGTCTATTTTTTTGTGTTTGGCATTCGTGTGAATCAAGGAAGTCGAGTGATTTTCAAGAAATGGACGAAAAAGAATTTCGTGTGGTGATTAAACATTACTTTATGAAAGGCAAAACGCCTTAGGAGACTAAAGAGAAGCTTGATAAACATTATGGTGACTCTGCACCTTCGATTAGAACAGTTTATAAGTGGTTTCAAAATTTTCGGATTGGCCATATGGGCACAAGTGACGCTGAACGTTCTGGACGGCCTGTAGAGGTTATGACTCCAGAAATCATTGATCAAATCCATGATATGGTGATGGATGACAGAAGAGTTAAGGTGCGTGAGATTGTTAGTGCTGTGGGCATCTCGACTGAACAGGTACATAATATTTTGCATAAACATTTGGACATGAGAAAGCTATCCGCAAGATGGGTGCCGCGATTGCTCACGCTTGACCAAAAACGGAATCGTGTGAAGTGTTGCAAGGATGGTTTGCAGCTGTTCCAGAAGAATCCGGAGGACTTTAAGCGTCGTTTCGTCACTGTGGATGAAACATGGATACATTACTATACTCCTGAGACCAAACAACAATCTAAACAATGGGTTACCAAGGGGGAATCTGCACCAAAAAAGGCGAAGACCGTTCCTTCGGCCGGAAAGGTTATGGCGACTGTCTTTTGGGATTCGCAAGGGATAATCCTCATCGACTATCTGGAAAAGGGTAAAACTATTACAGGTGAATATTATTCATCGTTATTGGACCGTTTGAAAACCGAGCTGCAAGAAAAACGCCCGCGATTGGCCCACAAGAAAGTCCTTTTCCATCACGACAACGCACCAGCACACACCTCAGCAGTTGTGGTCGCAAAATTAATGGAAATAGGATTCCAACTCGTTTCACATTCCCCCTATTCTCCAGACTTGGCTCCCTCGGACTACTATTTGTTCCCCAATTTGAAGAAATAGCTGGCGGGACAAAGATTTTATTCAAAAGAGGTGATTGCAGACACTAATGGATATTTTGCAGACTTGGACAAATCCTATTATTCGGAAGGGATCAACAAACTAGAACATCGTTGGACGAAGTGTATAAGCCTAAAAGGAGACTATGTCGAAAAATAAAAAAGGTTTACCCCAAACACATAAGTAGTTTTTATTTTTGCACGGACTTTTCAAACCAGCCTCGTATGTTGGTTCTCTGGAAGCAAAATTATGGAAATTTTAAGATTTTTTAAAATTTCAGATCAAAAATCTGTGAAAACATATTTTATTCATTTTTTCGTATTTTTTAAAATCTCATAACTTTAGTTCTAGATCATCTAGAAATTTCTTTAAAAAATAATATTGAAAAGTTTAACTTCTAGTTTCATAATCTAATAGGAACATGTTTTTTCAATGAGGTATAATTTTGCTAATTACGTCAAAATAATAATTTGATTTATCTTTAGTATAACATTTAATGGCTTCCCTTTTTTTTAAGATAAAGAAGAAACAATTTTGGTAATCTCTTTGCTTTCTCTTGCATTATGAAACCACTGATTGGTACATTTAAACTTCTCATCACTGTAAATTATTTTAGTAAACCATTATTTACGCAGAGTGTTAGTCGTTTAAGTTAACGGTTCTCTTACTCAATGACCTTCGAAAATTGAATCGCTTTGTGCCCAAACTGTTGACATTGTCGAACTAGACAATCGGATATTTTAGTAGATACTAGCATTAACTTTTCTACTTTTAGAAGTTGGACAAATTTTAGTTTTCCACAGAGGAAAACGAGAGCAGTTTTACACCTCACACTGTTCCCCAATAGTCGACCACGAACTGAGTTAAAAATTTATAATTCAAAAAACATTTTTTTCTAGGCAAAGGGCGCGACAGTCGCAAAGGAAGAAGTGTTTTTGGTGACAGCGGCATTCTCATTAATGTGGTGAAGTTATGCCCGCTGTATGCAAGTAAGAGATAAAAATTATCTTAACAGATTGATCGTTATAATCGAGTGCTCGGTGTAACCGTGCTCGTTTTAACCCAAATCATATACAAGTAATTCCTTTTATCAAGAAACAGGACTTTAAAAAATTGCGCGTTACGAGGCTGGTTTGAAAAGTCCGTGCAAAAATAAAAACTACTTATGTGTTTGAGGTAAACCTTTTTTATTTTTCGACATAGTCTCCTTTTAGGCTTATACACTTCGTCCAACGATGTTCTAGTTTGTTGATCCCTTCCGAATAATAGGATATGTCCAAGTCTGGAAAATATCCATTAGTGTCTGCAATCACCTCCTCGTTTGAATAAAATCTTTGTCCCGCCAGCCATTTCTTCAAATTGGGGAACAAATAGTAGTCCGAGGGAGCCAAGTCTGGAGAATAGGGGGATGTGAAACGAGTTGGAATCCTATTTCCATCAATTTTGCGACCACAACTGCTGAGGTGTGTGCTGGTGCGTTGTCGTGATGGAAAAGAACTTTCTTGTGGGCCAATCGCGGGCGTTTTTCTTGCAGCTCGGTTTTCAAACGGTCCAATAACGATGAATAATATTCACCTGTAATAGTTTTACCCTTTTCCAGATAGTCGATGAGGATTATCCCTTGCGAATTCCAAAAGACAGTCGCCATAACCTTTCCGGCCGAAGAAACGGTCTTCGCCTTTTTTGGTGCAGACTCCCCCTTGGTAACCCATTGTTTAGATTGTTGTTTGGTCTCAGGAGTATAGTAATGTATCCATGTTTCATCCACAGTGACGAAACGACGCTTAAAGTCCTCCGGATTCTTCTGGAACAGCTGCAAACCATCCTTGCAACACTTCACACGATTTCGTTTTTTGTCAAGCGTGAGCAATCGCGGCACCCATCTTGCGGATAGCTTTCTCATGTCCAAATGTTTATGCAAAATATTATATACCCGTTCAGTCGAGATGCCCACAGCACTAGCAATCTCACGCACCTTAACTCTTCTGTCATCCATCACCATATCATGGATTTGATTAATGATTTCTGGAGTCGTAACCTCCACAGGCCGTCCAGAATGTTCAGCGTCACTTGTGCCCATATGGCCAGTCCGAAAATTTTGAAACCACTTATAAACTGTTCTAATCGAAGGTGCAGAGTCACCATAATGTTTATCAAGCTTCTCTTTAGTCTCCTGAGGCGTTTTGCCTTTCATAAAGTAATGTTTAATCACCACACGAAATTCTTTTTCGTCCATTTCTTGAAAATCACTCGACTTCCTTGATTCACACGAATGCCAAACACAAAGAAATAGACCAATATGGCTGAAACTTGGTGTGCGTTCATTCAAGAGATGCTACTAACTAAACATGACCTCGATACGCGCCGGTGGTGCCATCTCTCGGACTTTGCACGGACTTTTCAAATCAGCCTCGTATAAAAGAGCTCTCGTAATAAAGAGTGCAAGCAAGTTTCACTGTATATTTGTTAAAACTGATTGTAAATACCTTATCCTTGTCTGCAGATTTCGACTCCTCTGTGTTTTCGTCAGATTCTTTTTCCGAATTTTTCTTATCTTTATTTTTCTTTTTCTTTTCGTTCTTCTCAGTTTCTTCGTCTTTATCACATTCGCTTTCCTCACTTGCCTTATCGTTGTCTTCCTTATCGGAATCTTTAACTTGATCCTACATAAAAATAAAATTAGGAATCACATGGTTCAAATAAATGAAATTAACATATATTCAGACAAAGATTATGTTCTTCTTGCTAAAAAGTTTAAATTGATAAGCATTCTTCACTATTAACGCTGGTGTACCTCAGGATTCCATGCTGGAACTGGAATACTCTCTTGTATTGTATTAACGACCTGGTGGAAAGGACTAAATATATAATTTATACTTTGCTAACAATAGCACACTCACGACGTGTAGCCGAGACGTTGTCTTAGCATTGCATCGGTGCTGAAAGAGTGTAAAAGGAATTTAATCACTGCTTATGACGTTAAATATTATTGTGCAGTTTGTGTTTCAGACTATTAAATGCTAGAGGACTGTACAGACGAATAAAGTTTTGAGAGCCGTTCGTGTATCGTTAAGCGTAATTCTTTACAACAAAAAACTTAGCTCGCCAAAAGTAAATTGCCCCTCGAACGTTGTTTAGTATTTATTATATTATATATTTATAAGTTATAAGTACGTTGGTAAAAATATAAATACCGAAACAGTATGGACCTGAATCCGCTTAACAGGTTGACTGCCGACCACTCCGATCGGAGTGCGTCGAGTCTCTTCGCCAACGCTGTCTACTCCGATCGGAGTTCGACATGCGTTCTTACGAAACGTTTTAGTATTCCATCGGCGTTGTATATGAAACGTGTTTCTAGTGGTGGCGTTGCTTAAAAACGCAAGTTCTAACAGGTGCTTAAGTGGTTCCGCGGATTTGCTTTTGGTTTGGTTGTAATCTGCCGTACAATATGGACAATCAACCTGGGCCTTCTGGTATTAAAAAAAGACATTGTAGTGATGAAAAAAAGGTATATGATAAGAAAAAGAAGCTAACTGACACTGAATTATTGCAGCTATTGGAAGAAAGCGGAGGTAGTAGTGACGACCATTACGTACCAGACACAGACGATAGTGATGTAAATTCAAGCTTCGAGTCCGAAGAAGAGAATTTTATAGACCCTATTCGGCCACATCAAACACTTCCTAGCCTTGATGAGATAAAATGGAACGACAGAGGTGCGTTAAAACAAATTTTGTTCCAGAAAACCCAGGAATTATTGGTGCAAATTCCAGGACAGGGTGCACCTATCGATTTTTTCGAAATGATCATTGATGATTTTTTACAAACTACATATTGTAGAACGAACGAACTCTTACGCAGTCGAGGTTTTGCTGCGCCCAGAAACAAGTACAAAATCACGTATTACTAATTTTAAAGATCTTACTCTTGACGAACTAAAAATTTTTTTGGCCCTGTTACTTCACACTGGCACAATATCCTTGAGCCGTCTTAACGATTATTGGAAAACTGATCCGCTATTTAATCTACCTGTTTTTAGAAAATATATGTCAAGGAATAGATTTTTGCTTATCTTGAGGTGTTTGCATTTTACATCTCCAGATATGAATCCGGCAGATCGGCTAGGAAAGATTAGATTTGTGGCAGATTTTTTTAACAACAAGATGGGAGAAATTTACTATCCTGGAAGAGAGTTGTCTTTGGATGAAGCTATGGTACTTTATCAGGGTCGTCTCCAGTTTAAACAGTATATCAAGAATAAGCGTCATAAGTATGGTATGAAGTTATACATGCTGACAGAGCCTAATGGACTTATTTTGAAATTTCGTGTCTACGAAGGTGCGACAGATGTTTATGGTGGAAGCGGACATACTGAAAAGATTGTTTTACATTTATTGGAGGAAAAATTGGGTGTGGGACATGCTGTTTATCTAGACAATTTTTACAATAGTGTTAATTTAGCTAGGAAATTACTTCAACAAAATACATACTGCACTGGTACGTTGAGAGCTGAGAGGAAAGATAATCCGAAAGAGGTAATGAGTGCAAACTTAAAACGTGGTGAGAATAAATCTATGTTTTGCAATGGAGTGCATGTCGGAAAATGGCGCGATAAACGCAATGTTCAATACATTTCAACAGAATTTGGAAGCGAAATGGGCATTTTTAAAAACAAAAGAAATCAAGAATCTGAAAAACCTTCCGCAATCATTGGATATAATGCTTTTATGTCGGTATAGATAGACAGGATCAAATGATGGCATATTATCCTTGCAGCCGTAAAACCATTCGGTGGTACAAAAGTTATTCATGCATGTGCTGCAAATGAGCATGATAAACGCCTTGTACAATAAATATTCGCGGTCTGACCAGTTACGATTATATGACTTCCGATTGGATGTCATAAGAAATTTACTAGCCAGACGACCAATTACTAATTTGCCGCAAATTCCTCCAGGCCAAATAAATGTCCACAGCATTAGCAAAGTAGAAAAATTGTTAGTGAAAAAAAAAGGAACTAAAGAAACAAAACGGGTAAGCAGAAAGGAATGCAAAGAATGCAGGAAAAATAAAATAAGAATTTTTTTTGTTGAATCGCTAGAATCGCACCTACCAAAAATAAATTATCGCGGCCACATTCTTACCTGCCAGACTGTATATCCAGCAACGATAGGTGAGTTAAAAAATTATCGAGACATCAATAACTATCGAGAGGTATTCGTATATAATATACAGGGTTACAGGGAAAGTCGTCCTAGATAATTAAGGACGTTATAGTTTAGGTCGTTTCTGACCGATTTGACTCTATGACATGATGTCCTAAACTTAACCGTTTTCGAGATATTGAAGTTTAAGATTTTCTAAAAAAAAAAACATGTTTTTTTTTTTGCTTTTATATCGATTTTTTTTTATTAGAGGTTCTCGAGTGCGATTTTTTGGTTATTTTTAGTTAGTCTGTATGTCAAGTATCAAAAATCATCAAACAAATTTGAATTAGTTACTAACAGTTTCAAATGGCGGCTTGTTAATGTTTCTAAATTACGAATTTTTACCAAGTGTTTCCTACTTTAAATCAATAAAGAGAAAAAAAAATGTATGGAAGTTATTCTGCAAATTATTTTTAAAAAAACTTTTACGTCTTTTAGCTATCAAAAAAGGTATAATACTAGGAGTTTAATAGGAATACTGTACACAGAATGACACCTAAAGCGGGCTTGGGTAGCAAAAGGTAAATTTTTAGTTCTAGATGAAAATACGAAAAATACACAAATAAAACAAAAAAACCTTGCAATTTAATATTCTTTATTAATTATAATTCATGTTCTATATGGTCGCCCCTATTTCTAACACAAATTCTCATTCTTTTTCTTAAATTACTTTTCACAACGCTGGTTGTGAGGGGCCGCCTCATTTCGTCAGCCGCATCAATTTTTTTTTGTCTTAGGACATCCACGTTTTCGATAGGAGTTATCTGGTCGTATACGAGACTTTTCATGTGACCCCACACATAAAAATCCATCGGTGTTAGGTCTGGGCTTCTCGCCGGCCAAGGTATGGGTCCGCCTCTTCCAATCCATTTGTTGGGATAATTGTCATTGAGCCATGCACGAACACTTCCTCTGTAGTGAGCCGGGCAGCCATCGTGTTGAAAGTACATGTTTTGTCTCAAACCAATAGGTAGGTCTTCCAAATTAGGTAAATCGTTCCGCAAAAAATTGTCGTATTCCTCGCCATTCAAATTATCTGGCGGGAAGGATGGCCCAACCAAATAATTTGAAATTATACCCATCCACACATTTAAGCTGAATCTTGTTTGTAATCCTTTCGTTCTTTTTTTGTTTGGGTTGCCTTCCTCTTTAGAAGCCCAATAGTGGGCATTGTGGTAGTTTGTAAGACCGTCTTGCATCTTCGACATCGGTATTGAGCATAAATCTGCAAAATTCTAATCGTCGCAACGGATCCCCTTCTTCAATGACTTGCACGGGCGTATAGTGGTAAGGGTGTTGCCCAACAGTATGCATTACTAACCATACCTTCCACTGCGAAATACCAAGCTGTTGTGCGACAACGTTTGTAGATGTGGTTGGGTCCACCTCAAAGAGACGTCGTATTTCGTTTTCTTCGTCTTCGTCATAGATACGTGGTAGTCCCATGTCAGTCCGCCGTCTTTGTACGGAACCAGTTTCTCGTAGTCTTCGATAAGTTCCATCAAATACGCTAACATCAGGTACACGACGAGTAGGGTATCGCAGTATGTATTCATCACGTGCACGCGACGACACTCCTTCGCAAAATCCGTAACACATTAGGAGGTCAGCATATTCCTCATTGGTATACGTTGCTATATTCACAAGCAGAGATCAAAATCCAGTTACGAGCCAATTCACACAGTCACAAGATGAAACACAGATATTTTTGAAAAGCACGGTATAGCACATCTACCACGGACGAATCGCATGAGCAGACTAAAAATCATTCAATAATGTTTAGTGAACAGAAAATGTCACTCGCACAGAGAGTACCCCGACCGGAAAAAAATGCTTACCCAACCCTTTTTATTGTTTGAAGGTGCAGGTAGTAAACCGGTAATTGGTAGTATCTAAATTCTATTATTATGTTACTCTACATTTGGGCCTATTGAAATCTCATTTTCTTAGAATTTTCAATAGATCCAGTAGATATTATACCGTTTTAGACAGCTAAAAAGACGTAAAAGTTTTTAAAATAATTTGCAGAATAACTTCCATACATTTTTTTTTCTCTTTATTGATTTAAAGTAGGAAACACTTGGTAAAAATTCGTAATTTAGAAACATTAACAAGCGGCCATTTGAAACTGTTAGTAACTAGTTCAAATTTTTTTGATGATTTTTGATACTTGACATACAGACTAACTAAAAATAACCAAAAAATCGCACTCGAGAACCTCTAATAAAAAAAAATCGATACAAAAGCAAAAAAAAAACATGTTTTTTTTTTAGAAAATCTTTGAATTTCAATATCTCGAAAACGGTTAAGTTTAGAACATCAAGTCATAGAGTCAAATCGGTCAGAAACGACCTAAGCTATAATGTCCTTAATTATCTAGGACGACTTTCCCTGTAACCCTGTATATATACAGTCCCTGGGCAAATTATTAGACGCACTGTATTTTTTTTAGTAATTTTATGTTTCTTAAGAGTTTTTATGCAATAATGGTATATTTAAACTACAATATTATTAAGTTGGGAATGTGGAATCTTTGGCACAATGATACTACTCAGTATATATCACCACTACACCAAACACTTTATTTTTGCACTCGACGCGCGTTTCGCTAACCATGTTAGCTTCATCAGGAGCGATGATTGACTCAATCATCGCTCCTGATGAAGCTAACATGGTTAGCGAAACGCGCGTCGAGTGCAAAAATAAAGTGTTTGGTGTAGTGGTGATATATACTGAGTAGTACAATATTATTGATTTTTATTTAAAAGAATTGTTGTAGATTACATATTTGTATTTTTATTTTTAACATATGGCAACACTGTGTTGACAAAGTGATACATGAACGTAAATAAGTACAAACCTGTATCAGTCGCGATCGGAATCGAGTCAGGTACGGACGTGTTTCTGTGGCTTTATGGACTGTGATTGTTTGTTTAACAGTTTTATACTACTCAGTTATTAGTTTATTTTGTATGCAGTGTTTTAAAAAAGTAATTGGACTATTTTCATTATGGGTAGAAAAGGCGATCTTTCACCACGTAAAAAAGTTGAAGTGAAAGCCCTTGTGATTGCGAAAACATTTACAAACTGAGAAATATCACGAAGATTGGAGGTTTCTGAAGCTAGTGTACGACGCATAAAAAAGAAAATTGAGTCAGGGAAGGAATTAAGCCCGAAAAGAAAGAAAAGATGCGGTAGAAAACCAATTTTCACTCCACGATCAGAGAGATGTTTGAAGAAAATTTGTGTAGAAAACAGATTTGCTACCACAAAGGTAATAAAATCACAACTCCAGGATGCTAGCGTAAATGCTTCTGAGCGCACTGTTCGAAGAAAAATTGAAAGAATTAGATTTTAAGGCCTGTCGCCCCGCCAGGAAGCCCAAGTTAACAGCTGCAATGAAAGCAAAGCGCCTGAAGTGGGCCAAACAATGGCAAGACAAAGATGTGGACTTCTGGAGATCGGTAAGATACAGCAATTTAATCAATAATTGATACATTATTATCATTTTCAGTTAAATAAAGCAAATAAACATGGAAGTTTATATATTTTTCCTATATTTGACAGGTCTGCTTCAGTGACGAAAGCACATTTGAAATTTTGCAGAATAAAGCTCAGTATGTGCGTCGTCGTCATGGAGAAAAGTTTTATCCTGATTGTGTCGTCCCGACTGTTAAACATCCCACCAAAGTGATGATTTAGTCAGTCATCAGCGGCAAGGGCACTGGACGTCTGTACGTCGTCAAAGGAATAATGAGGCAAGATCAGTACAAAGAAGTATTACAAAATCGGTTGATTCCGCAGCTCAGAGAATGGTTTCCAAATGGGGAACCATTCACTTTCATGCAAGATGGAGCTCCCGGCCACACTGCTCGGTCTGTTAAAGCTTTTTTGGCAGAAAAAAATATCCCTCTGTTGGATTGGCCCTGATATGAAAACCATTGAAAATGTGTGGGAGCTGATGAAAAGAGAAGTGGCTAAAGATGTGATTACCAACAAAACCCAGCTCCTAGAAAAGATTATTCATGTGTGGAATCATCATCCTCAAATGCAGGAGACAGTACAATCTTGCATTGATGGCATGCCGCGCAGAATTAAAGCTTTGATAGCGGCTAAAGGTGGCTCAACTAAATATTGACTTTTACTAACATTAATTTCACTTTTCTTTAAAACTTAATAAACTTATGCTTTTCTAAATGAATGCTGTTTTATTTATGTCAAATAAATAGGTAATTGATTGGATAATATAAAAATAAAAAACATCAATTTAAAATAATAAAACGGTACAATATCACTCGGTAATTAATATTTTGCATGAAATCTTGCAGTGCGTCTAATAATTTGGTCAGGGACTGTATATATACATATATATATATATATATATATATATATATATATATATATATATATATATATATATATATATATATATCACTTATTTTCACCCCCGGTGTCATCAAATTTAGAAAGTGATAATTTTTTTTAGAAGAAAGACAAGTCTTTTCCGACACAATAATTAATTTTTGAACAATAACTATCGATATACCGAAAGTTATTAATGACTCTCGATTGTTATCGATATAGCGACGATAACTATTGATATATTGATAAGTTAAAACTATCGATAGGAAGGTTGCCAGCGACTCTCGATAGGTAAAATCCATTATCGACCATCCCTATTCGCAATGTTGTCAAAACGTTGCCTCTGGAGATGATTTGTGTCAATATCGACGAATGACCGGACCGGCTTCGCCATGACCTTGGTCCTAAAGGCGATCATTACAAATAATCTGTAGCTGGTTCTATGATGTGTCATGTTTCTCTTCGAGCGCTAAACTTATGACCGTACGATGAATATTCCACAAGAGCTTTTAAACATATGCAAAGCTCAAATTCTGGAGAAGGAATACTACTTCCAAGATAGCATTTGTTAGACTATATCCAAAAGATTATTTGAATGAGGACCTGAAACTCACCATAAACCTCGATTCTTTGGAATATTGAAAACGAGTTAGTGACTCGAGTCTATTTCGTAAATACTTTCGTGAAGAATATTTGATAGATGTAGCCCCAGAGATTCTTTCAGAGCGTTGCTTGCTACGAATAGACGTCACCCAAACTCAGTAAACCGCTCCTCGTACTCTCCGCTTCAATTCTTTTCTTGGGAGAATATATGTGGTAGCCCTAATTCCGTGGTTACCGTGCCGGCATACGGTATCAAGAATCACGAGTTCAATCTCGGAAGGTCAGTGTACTTATTTAATTATATATTTAAGTATCTTTGGCTTGGCCACATACATAGTATTCAGTATATATCACCACTACATAAAACACTTTATTTTTGTGCTCGACGTGCGTTTCCCTAACCATGTTAGCTTCATCAGGAGCGATGGTTGACTAAAGCTTAACTACAAATCTACCCTATTTATACTTAGGCTAACACCTGAATTACTTAAGTGGAACTAATGGCATAGGTGAGGATATCAGTTCTGGTCCAGTAACCAGTAGAGGAGACTATAAGGGATAGGCCCTCTGTCTTTATTTAAACTACATTTACATTTCATAATTTCCATACTTTCGTATGCATTTAACTATCTCCTACACGTTTATATATTTTTAATTTATCTTAGATTACACAGGGCAACAAAAAATATTTTTGTTTTGGTGCCTGGGATTTTAGAGCTGATTTTAACTATATTTGGGACGCTAAATCTATACATGCAATCCGTTTTTCTCTATCAGCTCTACTTTTTTAGATACATCAACTTATCTACCAATGTGGTTTTTATTCAGTATATTCATTTATGAGAGTTCTAAAATTATTATATATTCATTAATGTAGGTACAATGGTTTTATTGTCAGTCTGTAATTGAGTAAATTCCAGGTAAATCTATAAATAGTGGAACCATTGCCTATCAGGTACCTGAACTGACCCTTTTAATCACCTAACTCGGGTAAGTCTCGTCAGTTTGTGCGTTCTTACTAATGAGAGTAGATCGAATTCGGCGTGCGTTGTTATTTTATGTTAAGAAAAGAGTGTTTTTGTGTTATTGAACAGAATTAAAATGAGTTCAGGTTCCAGTTCAAGAAGAAGTTGTGTAAATCAACCTGATGTGTTTTGCTATATATGCGGAGAATATGTTACATGTTTCAACAAAACAGACAAACTATTTACTGACTTTGTAAAGCGAGTGTATCTTGGATACTTTGGAGTTAAGCTTGGTGATCAGGACAAAACGTGGGCCCCGCATCTCGTATGTAAAACTTGTACAAGCATTTACGGCAGTGGACTACCGGGAAAAGAAAATGTCTAAAATTCGGCGTACCAATGGTTTGGAGAGAACCAAAAAACCACTTCAATGATTGTTATTTCTGTTTAGTAAATACTAATGGAATCAATCGAAATAACCGCAGTAAGTGGACTTATCCCAATTTAGACTCGGCAATACGCCCTATCCCGCACTCAAATGAAATACCGATTCCAACATTTCATCAGCTACCACATATCTCTGATGACGAATATTTTCCCTCTGATCGCTCTTCTGATGCTAATAAAAGTTCTGATGCTAATGAAACTAACAGTGACTATGAGGGGACGTCATCAGTTCCTCAACGCTTCAATCAAAATGAATTAAATGATCTCACCAGGGATCTCAATTTATCGAAAAAAGCTTCTGAAGTACTGGGCTTCTAGGTTGAACGACAAAAATTTACTGGAACAAGGAACCAAAATTACCTTTTACCGTACAAGAGAAAAAGATCTGCTACCATTCTTTTCTCAAGAAGACAATCTTGTATTTTGTCACGAAATTAGGGGACTCATGAAAGAAATGGGACTTTCTGAATATATTCCAGATGATTGGCGCCTATTTATTGACAGTTCAAAGCGAAGTTTAAAATGTGTCCTTCTACATAATGGGAATAAATATGGTTCAATACCACTAGCTCACTCAACGAAACTGAAAGAAGAATATAATACCATAGCTTTGGTCTTGCAGAAGATAAAGTATTACGAACATCAATGGATGATTTGTGTAGACTTAAAAATGGTAAACTTTTCTTCTTGGGCAGCAAAGTGGTTACACGAAATATCCGTGTTTCTTGTGCCTCTGGGATAGTAGGGACAAAACACACCACTGGGTTAGAAAAGATTGGCCTCAGAGAGAAAACATGGACGTTGGGGAAAAGAATGTCATTAACGACGCTTTGGTTGAAAGAGAAAAAATCATACTTCCTCCGTTACATATAAAGTTGGGCTTAATGAAGCAATTTGTAAAGGCTCTTGATAAGAATGGGTCTTGTTTTGCATATATAGGGGTAAAAATGCATCAGTTGAGCACAGAAAAACTCAAAGCAGGGATATTTGACGGCCCACCAATAAGACAATTAATTAAGGATCCTGCCTTCATAAATTCAATGAATCAAGTTGAACGAGAAGCTTGGACATCATTTGTTGCAGTTGTAGAAAATTTTCTAGGCAAACATAAAGCTCAAAACTATGTTGAAATGGTTAACAAGATGCTTAATAGTTTCAAATCCTTAGGGTGCAATATGAGTATTAAAATACACTATTTACACAGCCACTTAGACCGTTTTCCAGAAAAATTTAGGAGACATGAGTGAGGAACAAGGTGAAAGATTTCACCAAGATATTAAAGTTATGGAGGACCGCTACCAAGGAAGATGGGACATGCACATGATGGCAGATTACTGCTGGAGTTTAAAAAGGGACTGTTTAAAAAAACATTCAAGAATGTCGCGGAAAAGAAGCTTTCCAAGTGTTGAGTGACTATTTCATTTCTTCAATGTTTTTTTTTTGTTTGTAAGTACGACATAATATTGTATTTTGTATAACTAAAATAAAAATTTCGTATCTACTTTTGTTTACTACACTTGCGGATTTGAGTTACAATAATGTAAACTTATATTTCTCTAAAATTGTTGTATATCTTAAAAATTTGAGCTCCTAGGTACAAATGAATACGTTATTTGAATTCAGGACATCAAATTGATATAGAATCAGCTCAAAAAACCTCGACACCAAAACAGCTGTTCCCCTGTATTATTTAATCTGTTACTGTGATAGATTAAACATTGCTTTTCGATGGGAAAAATACAGCCAGAACCCAAGAATGGCTCGAGACGTGTGTGACTGCACTTCTGCTCCATGGAAAGCAACCATATGTCTATGATTAGTGAACTGAAATGCGGTCGTACACGAACCGATGATGCAGCATGGTCCCGGAAGTCTAAATGAGGCAGTCACTTTAAAAAATACAAAAATACCCACCATATTGTTCTGAAGGACGGCAAAATGAAAGTGAAAGAGATAGCTGACATCGTGAAGACCTCAACAGAACGCGTGAGGCACATTTTGCGTGGACGTCGTGTCGAAGAGACAGAACGCTGTTTGGCAGTGTTTTGGCCTAATCCAAACTGCGTAGATTCGTAACAATGGGCGAAACACAGAATGACCCCTAAACGCCCAACAATCAGTCGGCAGCGTGGCTGGAACCGCAAGAAAGCCAACCGAAGCGTCCAAAAACCCAAATATCAGCTGGAGAGGTTTTGGCAAGTATTTTTGGGATGCGCATGTAATAATACGGATAGACGATCTTGAGACTATTTCGTTGGTTTTTAGACCATTTGAGTGATAAAATTCATAAAAAAGGTCGCATTTAGCGAAGAAAAAAGTATTGTTTCACCAAGATAATGCACCAGCTTACAAGTCCCTAAAATCAATGGTAAAATTGGATCGACTGGGATATGAATTGCTTCCTCATACGTCGTATTCACCAGATTTGGCCCGCAGTGATTATTACCTCTTTCTAAATTTGAAAAGGTTGCTGCCGGAGAATAAGATCAGTTTCCCGTTCGACTTCTTTAGAGAGCTCGAGCTGAAGAATAAAGATTTTTTGACAAAAAACATTGTTTCTCTTCGTAAATTTCTTAAATTCATTGTATGATTGTAAATAAATATGTAACGGAATTCCTAAACGCTGTAAATTGTACTCGGTGGGAAACAGCCCTGGGCAAATTATTCCAAAGGGATGATGTTCTCCATATAAAAGACTGCTTGAAAAGCTCATTATCTTGAAGTGTACTTACCAATAAAGCTTCCGCAAGTAAAGAATCTCCATCTCCACCCTCTCTGACATCCAATGGATCAATTTCATTCGAAGTATCTTGCCTATCTTCTTTATCGTTCTGCTTTTCCTTACTCACTTCTTCATCCTTATTCTCCTCCGTACTTGACCTCTCGTCACCGCTACTATCCTCTTTGCCTTTTCTTTTTTGTTCAATTTCAACGTCAATTTAATCCTCTTCCTGTCCGGTTTATCCGATTCGTCTGAACTTCTCGACGGTTGGTTCCTTGTGCTGCGTGTACGACGAAGAGAATCCATTTTAATTAACCTGGTAAGATAGTTATTTTGGGATATAATTTAAATAAAATCAAAAATGGTGAAAAAAGGGGAGAAAAAAAAACAGTATAGATCTTTCAAAAATGTTTTCGTAAACTAACTTTAGCAAATAAAGCAGTTTTAATAAGTCTTTTTAGTTGTCAATCATTTTCAGTTAAAAAAAATATATATTTTTTTTAGATGTCTGCAGTTTAAACAGCAGCAAAAAACATTCAATTACATCTAAGTGACGCACATAATACGTGGTACGATCCAAAAGTTCCCGGACTAAGGTTATATAGCAAGAAACACGAAATAATATCGACTCGCACCGATAGGTGGCGCTAGGTACATTCTTAACAACACCGAGTGAGAAATTTCAACCTGCTAGTTCGTTCAGTTTGTTCTGAATGCACGTTTGAGTAAAGGTCGAATTGAGTATTTCTACGATGTTAACAATGGATGAAGTCAAATTTTGTTTTAAGGGAACATTACACTTTCTCGGAACGGAAAAATCGACTTCTTAGAAAGTATCTATCCTATTGGAAAGTATTTTATTTCTATTTTCGGTTTGAGGCAAAACTGTAGCTCCAAAGAAAACGATACGCTGGCCTGCTCAGTTTGAAAATATCGCTTGCAGGGTTAACATCACTCAGTAAACGTCTCGGCTAATATTGTGCAAAATGGATAAAAAAATACGGGAAATTTAGGTCGAACCTATTGTGCCGATCCCCTAAACGACAGTTTTATGGTAATCGATTTTCAGATGAAATTAATTCTAATTTTGCAACAGAAAATTGTAAAAATTTGTGATTCCAGTCCAAAAACACCTGAGAACGAGGCGTATGAGGAGTCGGAAGGAATTTTGTATGTTGTAGGCATAGCTGATTGAACGTAAGTAGATTTTATGTGAAAATCCGTTTGTCAAAATTTTAAACGTGTTTTTCTTTTGCTCAAGACCACGTTCTTGTAATCTGCGTGCACGATAACTTAAAAACCATTTAACCGATCGGTCTGAAATTTTAATATGTTCTACACAACAATAGCCCCAGTATAAATTAGAATAAAAAAGATTGGTTAATTTTTGCCCCAATTTTTAATGTTTTTTTTTACGAAAAAAAATGCTATTTTTGAGACTACCGTTTTGTGGATTTTTGCTCAAACAAAATAATCGTAGTCTATACTGGGGCCATAGTCATACTTTTTCTAGGGATATTTTTTTTTCAGACGTTTCAGTGTGCCGCAATCATGCACGCAAGCAGATGAAAATGGCTTCCATAAGGCTGCAAAAAACCCCAATAAAAAAATCATTTAAAAAATTATAATTTTTTTTTCTTGTATTTGAAGACTTAAATTATTAAAATTTTCGACTGAGAAAGTGTAATGTTCCCTTAAACTCGGGAAAAATCCTACTGAAATGATTTGGATTGTATTTGGGGACAAAGCGCTGAGCCGTACGCAAATCTTCGAGTAATTTTCGCGACAAAAGGTCCAGAAGATCTTCGACTGCAATAATTATTCGTGAAGACCGTCGTCGAAAAATTCTCTAATGACCTTTCTATTGACTATGGAACAGCCGGAGCTTTAGAGCGAGCGTTTCTTTTTGCATCACTTTGGTTTGTATACAACTCCCTCCACCCACCTTATTCGCCTAATTTGACACCTTGTGCCCTGGGGACAAGATGAAGTTAAAGGGTCGCCGTCTTGAGAAGATAGAGGAGACTCGACGCGAATCGCAGGCGGCGCAGACCAGTGAAAAATTGGCGGGACCGGTGTTTTCGAGTGCAGTGATGGGAGTCACGGGGGCTAACTTATTTATATTTTATCGCGTAAGAGGAAAGTTTCCAATATATTATGACTAAAGCTCCAACATAAGGTATCATTACTTCTTTAAAATATCGATTCTTTATGCTTAGAATACGTAGGCCAACATTTTTCAAACTCCGAGTTCAGACTATACTTTTTTGAAGGTTTTTTGGTACACTGAATTCAAATCTGACCTCAGAATTGCTCCATCACATCAAGTTTTTCAAGATATCCTAAACTAAAAATGCAAAAAATACGGTTTTTCGCTATATTTGGGATTATACCATATTACACCCCGAATTAATTTTTTCTCCGCAAAATTCGATGCAGCGTATGAAAGTACTACTTTTCCCCTTCAAAATGCATTTTGAATTTTTCAGATATTTTATTTCTTCCTGGAGAAATCGTCCGTTGAAATTAATGAGTTTGGCGTTTTCGTTACAACTATACAAAAAAAAAGTTGATCCGACAGACGAGAGTAGTACAATTATGATTTTTGGGATGCTGAATCTGAATTCGTTGTCGATTTAAACCCATCGAGCCAACCTTAAGAAATTCAAAATGGCGGATTCAACATGACGAGTAGGAATTCTGAAGAGTCTAAACTACTGATGAGAAAAAAATTTCTAACAAAAGTTGTGTATTTTTACTAGAGAAACATGATGCCGTCATAAAAAATATGGGTACACGTTTAAAAATCAAAGTTGACCTTGAAATGACCTTCAAAATGATTTTTTTTCCAAGATCAGCACAATTATATCATTTTACGAGGCTGGTTTGAAAAGTCCGTGCAAAAATAAAAACTACTTATATGTTTGAGGTAAACCTTTTTTATTTTTCGACATAGTCTCCTTTTAGGCTTATACACTTCGTCCAACGATGTTCTAGTTTGTTGATCCCTTCCGAATAATAGGATTTGTCCAAGTCTGCAAAATATCCATTAGTGTCTGCAATCACCTCCTCGTTTGAATAAAATCTTTGTCCCGCCAGCCATTTCTTCAAATTGGGGAACAAATAGTAGTCCGAGGGAGCCAAGTCTGGAGAATAGGGGGGATGTGAAACGAGTTGGAATCCTATTTCCATTAATTTTGCGACCACAACTGCTGAGGTGTGTGCTGGTGCGTTGTCGTGATGGAAAAGGACTTTATTGTGGGCCAATCGCGGGCGTTTTTCTTGCAGCTCGGTTTTCAAACGGTCCAATAACGATGAATAATATTCACCTGTAATAGTTTTACCCTTTTCTAGATAGTCGATGAGGATTATCCCTTGCGAATCCCAAAAGACAGTCGCCATAACCTTTCCGGCCGAAGGAACGGTCTTCGCCTTTTTTGCAGATTCCCCCTTGGTAACCCATTGTTTAGATTGTTGTTTGGTCTCAGGAGTATAGTAATGTATCCATGTTTCATCCACAGTGACGAAACGACGCTTAAAGTCCTCCGGATTCTTCTGGAACAGCTGCAAACCATCCTTGCAACACTTCACACGATTCCGTTTTTGGTCAAGCGTGAGCAATCGCGGCACCCATCTTGCGGATAGCTTTCTCATGTCCAAATGTTTATGCAAAATATTATGTACCCGTTCAGTCGAGATGCCCACAGCACTAGCAATCTCACGCACCTTAACTCTTCTGTCATCCATCACCATATCATGGATTTGATCAATGATTTCTGGAGTCGTAACCTCCACAGGCCGTCCAGAACGTTCAGCGTCACTTGTGCCCATATGGCCAGTCTGAAAATTTTGAAACCACTTATAAACTGTTCCAATCGAAGGTGCAGAGTCACCATAATGTTTATCAAGCTTCTCTTTAGTCTCCTGAGGCGTTTTGCCTTTCATAAAGTAATGTTTAATCACCACACGAAATTTTCGTCCATTTCTTCAAAAACACTCGACTTCCTTAATTGACACGAATGTCAAACACAAAGAAATAGACCCATATGGCTGAAACTTGGTGTGCGTTCATTCAAGAGATGCTACTAACTAAACATGACCTCGATATGGTGCCATCTCTCGGACTTTGCACGGACTTTTCAAACCAGCCTCGTATTGCCCTTTCAAAACCCTCCAATTCTTTTCTGAAACTTTTTTTACTAAAAGTTGGCACAAAAAAAATTAAAAGCCTGGTACATTAAATGGGACATCATGTATGATAACAATTAAACCATGTTGATGCTAGACAGATGATTTCTCCGAGATGAAAAAGGACATCTGAAAAATTCAAAATGCATTTTGATGGGGAAGAGTAGTACTTTCATATGCCGTAATGAGTTTTGCGGAGAAAAATTAATTGGCGGTGTATTATAATCCCGAATTTAACGAAAAACCGTGTTTTTTTGCATTTTTAGGTTAGGATATCTCGAAAACCTGATGTGATGGAGCAATTTTGAGATCGGATTCGGATCGAGCGCATCAAAAATCTTTGGGAAAGTATACTCTGGTCTCAGGGTCTGGAGTTTCGTCAAATTTTGTCGGCCTATGTTATTCCTATATGTATTAACTAATTTTTATTCTGATACCACTCAGTGAAAATTAGGAGTTAATAAATATAAACCACACTTTTGGTTCTGTTGGGAGCCAAATTATTTCCTCATCATTTTCTTTGCTAAAAAAAAACGAATGCCTTCCTGCCTACAACTTTATCATTTATTGGAGGAAAATAATTCTGTAGTCGATTTAAAACAGTAAAAAAGTAAATATCGCAAAATTATTTTCGTTCCAAGACCAAAAACCAGTTTCCTTATTGCAAATTACCGAAATACCATAACCTTTAGAAAAAAAACCGTTACAATGCCTGTCACATATCAACTTACTTCTTAACCTCAAAAATCTCTTTCTTCCTTTTATAAACACTCTGTAATTCCTCACATTTAAACTGAGGCAAACTTATGAAAACTCTCGCTTTAAATTTAGGATCATTTATATCGGCTTCGGGATAAACTTTGGCCTTTTTGTGGCTAGATTTCCGATTCCTACTTGATTTTTTCTTTGAGGAATCCTCAATTTCTAAATCTGACACATCAGAGTTATCGGATTTGTCGGACAGACTACTCTCTTCTAGTAACTCTTTTTTTGTTCTGCGTTTTTTATTTCTTGTGGCTGTTTTTTCCCTTTCTGAGTCAGTGTCATCATCGCTTTCGCTGTGTACTTTTTTCTTATTTCTTTTATCGTTTCCTTCCTCCTCTGAAGAACTTTCTAAAAATACACTGTATATTTTAAAAAAAACTACGATCTAATACTCATAAAAATATTAACTTGTAATATACGAGGATGAATTCAAAAGTTCGCGGCCTAGTCAACAAAACCAAATAAAATACAGTAGAATCTCGAAAAAGTTAACCAAAATATTCCAAGGGTAATTAACGTTTTCTAAGCGGTTTCCAAAATTGAAAAAAATAAAATAATAAACCTAGATTTTTTTGGAAATGACATGCTAAATTTATTTCATTGACTTAGTTTTCATCACTACAAAAAAGAAACTTAGATTTAATTTGTACCGGTTGGTTTAAAGTTCACAGTCACTCTTGAATATTTTCGTGCGCAGTAACTTTATATTAATTTGTACGGAGTTTTAAAGAAGCAGTCGAGACTTGTTTGTTTTTTTTCTTTTGTGTAATAGCTCTTGACCATTTTCGTGCGCATACTGACAAGGTCTGCCACCTGATTTGCATCGTTATTGTTTTCAAACCATTTTATCAAGGTATTGATGCTTTCAACTGCTTTCGAGAAGCTCACTTTTGGTTGTTGAATATCTTGCTCGATAATTGACCCGTCGTTATCACTATCGGACACTTCGAAATCATCATTATCTTCTGAAATTTGATCATTGTTCCAATTTTCAATGTCATCAATGCTGATGTCAACATTATCACCCACCTTTGACATCAACAATTGAACTTCTCGAAGTGTATCGTTGTATGCACTATTTGATGTAATCAATTTAGAGAGCGGAATGTCGTCTTCACTATCGTATTGATCAACATCCCACTTTTTTATCTTATTCCACGCTTTTATAAGAACAGCTTGCGGCAATTCGTCCCACACTGATTTAAGTAGCAAAATAGCATCACGAATTGTATGTGCCTTCAAAATATTTTCAATCGGAACGTTTTCTTGTGCGACAATGTTCCATAACAATTTAGTTCGATATTCTAACTTGACCAATCTTATGGGATTTTGATCCATGGGTTGCAAAACCGCTATTACGTTAGGTGGTAAAAGCATTGCAGCAATGTTTCCATCATCAGACTGTAGCATGTCAATTGGCTTATGGGCAGTACAGTTATCAATCAGCAACAATGCCTTTGGTGGTAAATTATTTTTAGCAGAAAATTGGCGAACCTGCAAAAATTTTTATGCAATAACCTGCAAAATTTTTTATGAAATTAAAAAAATAAGTTTACCCGTTTTATAAATGGATGATGGAACCAGTTAAAGAATAACTCTGAATTCATCCACGACTTCTTCGAATTGGCGTATTCCAATGGGTTTTCAAATCCCTTAAAGCAACGTGGATTTGCAGATTTACCAATGACCAACGGCTTTAACTTGTGCGAACCATCTGCGTTAGCACACAACAAAAATGTGATTCTTTCCTTTGCACTTTTTTGGCCCGGTGCGGTCTTTTCGTTTGCTGTGACAAATGTTTTATCCGGTAAAAAAAACGATAAAATAGTCTAGATTAATCCGCGTTATATAGTTGCGAGTCAGAGATGTCCATTTCATTAAATTATGAATGAAAGATGTAACATCCGACGTATAGCTTGAAAGGATTTCCCCACAAATTTTGAGATGGCGAATACCATGTCTTCTCTTAAAATTTGCCAGCCATCCATCACTGGCATTAAATTTTTTTCCAGGGTGCAGTATGGCGAATTCGTGCTTAGCTCTTGATTTTAAAATTGGACCAGTCATTGCACAATTACGCTGTCGTTGGTTCAAGAACCATTTATACAACCTTGCCTCAAGATCAGCATATTCCGGTTTATGTAGTATTTTCTTGGGTGCTTTTTCATATGTGTTCGCCACAGCCTCTAAAATTTCATGGCGTTTTTTCTTTATTTTTGAGATGGCTACTTTAGATACACCATAATTCAACGCCAATCGTGTTCCGTGAATACCTTGATCAATCTTTTTTAAAATCTCCACTTTCTGCTGCAAATCTAATCTGATTTGTGATGATTTGTTCTGCTTTGACATTTTTTAAGTAAACGATACACAACTCACAAACTCAAACGCTAACGACTAACTAAATCCATGTTGTTTGACAATGAAGATGATCATAGGTTTTCGCAGCTCAAAATAGAAAAGAAGTTCGGGGAATACCATAATCCAACAAATAAAATTAGAGCTCGGTGCTGCCACTGAGAATTTTTTAAAAGTGGCCAAATTGCCACTTTTATGAACGGAAAAAACCGTTGTTTTGAAAAATTCATACGCTCTGAAAAGTTAACTAAGGAGTTAACTTTTTAGAGCGGCACGTGGATGCTGAAATACGGTTAACTAACCCGAGCGATTAACTTTTACGCGAGTTAACTTTTTCGAGATTCTACTGTACGTACAAAAATATTTTTATTTTTTCGACGTAGTAATCTCCACCTAGCTTTATACTTTTCTTCACCTGCTTTCCAAAGCTTCCACACCTGTTTCAAAAAAAAAGATTCCTCAAGGTCCTCAAAATACCGGTTAACTTTTTTTTTATGGCTACAGGGAAGTCCCTAAAGCGCTATGAGGCGGCATGTGTGCGGAGCTTTGATTTCGAGGTGTTTTTTTAGGTTCGGAAGCAGATGAAAGTCCGAAGGTGCCAAATCAGGAGAATAAGTCGGGGGTGGGGCAGCAATTCGAAACCACAATCACGAATTTGATCCATAGACTTAACAGACGTGTGAAGGCGAACATTGTCCTGTTTGAACAAAACTTTCTTTCTCAGTAATCCCGGTCGTTTGTCTTTAATTTCTTGACGTAAACGTCGTAAGTCGAGTTTATTGTATCGCCTTTCAGAAGGTAGTCCACCATAATACCTTTAGCTTCCCAAAGAACTAACGCCATCATTTTGCAGCAGACAGAATTGCCTTCGCTTTCTTTGTCGGTTCACCATATTTTTTCCATTGCTTGGATTGTTGTTTTGATTCTGGAGGTTCGTCCATTGTCACAAACCTGTTAAGAAAATCTTGCGGATCAGCCTCAAACATCTCCAAACAGTCGCGAGAAATCGTGAGTTGAATTCGTTTTTGTTCAACTGAAAGCTATCTGGGGATCCACCTAGCGGAAACCTTAGGAAATCCGAGTTCGTTGGCAATGACGTTGTGTATTCGTTCATACAAGATGCCTGTAGTGTCTTTAATCTCCCTGAGAGTTAATCTACGGTCTTTCAATATGAGATCAGACACTTTGCCGATGTTTTCTTCAGTCGTAGACGTCGTGGGCCGGCCGGAGCGAGGGTCATCTTCGATGCTCTCTCGTCCACGTTTAAATTCTGCAACTCATTTTTTCACGGTGGTATATGACGAAGCAGATTCCCCTAATGTTGTTTTCATATCATCGTGGATCTCCTTTGGTGTTAATCTTTTTATAAACAGGTACTTTATGGCTGCACGTTGTTTAATTTTTTTCCATTTTTCCAAAAACGCCGCACTTGTTCTCACTAAACTCGTTTTAACCTAAAAACCACAAATTCTACAGCAGCAAAATTTTACATTGTGACAACCAAAGAAAGTATGAACTTATTGAGGGTACTATAATAAAAATATTATAATTATTTTTTGGGAAGGCCGCGAACTTTTCAAGCCATCCTCGTAACATTTTTAAGCAACATTCAATAGTTTTTATTGAAAATATTAGACAATTTTGCTTTATCCTTGGGCTTACCAGCTACCCCGCGTAACTTTTATTAGCAATACTACGTGATTTCCTTTCACCATATCTTTGTGCCAACTTAGAGAATTTGTCTTTCAAATTTGACGAATTCGTTTCATGTCTTCTTAGCGTTCTGCGTCTTCCATTATTTTCACTAGCAGAATCGTCAGAAGAATGATCACTTGTAAGTATCTTCTTTTCGTTTTTGTTTTGTCTAGTGTCTCTTTTATTATTCGATTTTTCATTGTTCTCTTTTGAATCTGAAATATTCGTAAATATACATATATGCATATATACATATATATATATATATATATATATATATATATATATATATATATATATATATATATATATATATATATATATATATATATATATATGCATATATACATACATACATACATATACATATATATATATATATATATATATATATATATATATATATATATATATATATATACATACATATATATATATATATATATATATATATATATATATATATATATATATATAATATATATATATATATATATATATATATACAGTGGCGAACAAAGTATGGAAACATTTAAATTTCCATCTCTAATCTTAACATTTTAACGGTTTACAATTACAATATTTATTTATTAATCGTGTACATGCTAACAAACATTTTGAAGACTAAAACAGTTTATTAGAAATGTGCTTAGTTTTTAACGTAACAAAAGTATGGAAACTTTTTTGGTATAAAATAAAAAATTCCACTAAGACGAATAAGATGTCGAAAATATTTAATATTTAGTGGGATATCCTTTTGCGTCAATCACTGCTTGACATCTTTTGCCCATACAGCCAATAAGCCTAGCACAAAAATCGGGTGGTATTTTTTTCCATTCTTCTTTTAATGCGATCCAAAGTTGGTCCCGGTTTTTTATATTTCTTTTCCTAATTTGTTTATCCAGATACACAGTGTGTCGCGTAGAACATGCTAGGTGGACAAAATTCATGTAATGATTTCCAGGAAATCTTATTTGCAAAACGTAAACAACACCACCAAACCCCGAATTCCGAGAAAAGGTTGTTTATCAAATTTGCAAGTGGCGAGTCATAAGCGTCAGAAGTCAGGTAATGAGTTTAATGCAGCTCTTTCAATCAATCAGTTGCAATTTAGCGACACTTTCGTGCACATTTTATAGTGACATATTGTAATATTGTGAAAGTTTTTGTGATGAATATTAATACTGAGGGTAAGTACTATTTTTTAATGTATTTTTTAATCAGAATCTATTAATTTGAATTTTTAGTATTTTTTTTAAATAGCCTATATATTTTAGCGTGTTTTTTAAAAAAAAACTTTGAAAGTTCAGAATATACAGACATTCACCTCTATCAGGCTAGTTTTTAGATATTACACAGAAATAACTTTATTCTTCGTAAAAATACACATATTGTTTAGCACACTTCAGTACAACATGTTTTTTTTTCTTTTTTTCCAGAACACGTTTACTCTATTTCAAGGGCAGCCTTTTTTGAGGAGTGGTTGAAACACACGAAGAATGAAAAAAACTCGCGTGTATATGACTTTCTTTCTTCAAAATTTCACTTTGGTGACATTACTGAAAGCAGCCAAAAAGAAATAAAGTTGAAGATATCCAACTTGTCTAATAAGTTTGGTGCCAAATGGTTGGCTTCAGGAAAGTCGAAGGAGCGTTTTTTAATTAAAAATAAGAATTGGTTGGATGAAGCAGACATACAGTTTACTGCGAGTTCTTTTGCGCCACAACCTTCAACATCAAGTGAGAATGTGACTCCTGCAGAAAGACCTCGCAAAGATTTCGAGGAATCGTCGTTTAAGACGAAGAAACGTCGCGTCGTGGATCTCGTAGAATCCCGAAGTGTCAGTGAATTGGTGACTGCTGCCGAAATTGCTGTGCGTTCAGCAGGGCAAAGGAAAATTGCCAATGTGATTAGAGACATTAGTGAGAGCCCAGATAATATTATTAAGTCTAAAAATACCAGTTCCGTTAATCCTAGGCAATTAAGTAGTGACGAAGCCTTAGCTTACTATATAGATTCTAAGTCAACAACGCATTCTTACAAACAAACTAGGAAGTGGTCCATGAAGGCGGGGCATAATGTGTTTCCGTCATATTTTAGTTTAAAAAAGTCCAAACAGGCCTGTTACCCTGCAGAGGAGCACATTGCTATAACAGAAACTCGTGCTGAAATAAATTTGCAAGCCTTATTAAATAAAACAGTGGAACGTCCAGTATTAGCACAGAATGAAGTTATCAGCAGTGTGGTCCCAACAAGTTCATCGTTTACACTTGTTAGTAAATGGGGATGTGATGGAAGTTCTGGGCACAGCACATACAAACAGAGATTTGAGAACACTGAATATACGGACGAGTTTCTTTTCGCATTTTCTTTAGTTCCCTTTAAGTTATATGATGGGTCCAAAATTATTTGGCAAAATCCTCGGCCTTCATCAACTTTGTATTGTCGCCCAATCAAATTTATGTTTGCCAAAGAAACGAACGACTTCACGTTAGTGGAGACAAATAGATTGTGGGAAGAAGTTAATGCTCTTCTTCCAACACTTATCAACTTTGGTGATTCTCAAACCTCTGTAAAACACGAACTCTTGCTGACAATGACAGACGGAAAGGTGTGTAACGCCTTAACGGAAACTAGCTCATCCCAAAAGTGTTTCATCTGTGGCGCCACCCCCAAGACGATGAACGATGACCCCGCGATGTTTAACAGCAATCAAGAACATTTTGGCTTTGGTTTATCTACACTTCATGCTTGGATTCGTTGCTTCGAATGTCTTTTACATATCAGTTACAAGTTGAATATTAAGAAAATGGCAGGCTAGAAGCAACGAAGACAAAGCAGATATCAAGGTTCGTTCCAAGGAAATCAAATTGAAATTTAAGAACGAGATGGGACTCATTGTAGATAAACCAAAGACAGGATTTGGTTCTTCAAATGATGGAAATACAGCCCGTCGCTTTTTTAAGAATGCTGAGATGAGTGCTCAGATCACAGGGTTGGATGTTACAATTATAAAAAAGTTTGATGTTATTTTGAGAACATTGTCTTCTGGATTCGAGATAAACTTAGTTGAATTCAAAAAATTTTGTCTTGAAACCAGAAAACATTATCTTAGTCTCTATTCGTGGTACTGTATGCCTGCTACTGTGCATAAAATATTAATTCACAGCACAGAAGTCATCAAAGCGGCATTGCTTCCAATTGGGCAGCTTTCCGAAGAGGCTCAAGAAGCACGGAACAAAGATTGCCGCAGATTTAGGGAGTACAACACCCGCAAGTGCTCGCGTGTTGCCACGAATAGAGACTTCCTGTGCATGTTAATTATAACATCTGATCCTTTGATCAATAGCCTTCGAGAGATTCCCAAAAAAAGCCGGAAAAAATATGTACAGATGTATTAAAGTTAATTGCATAGAAGAGTCAAGATTGGAATCGTCATCATATTGTCGGACAATGCCACAAAATGATGACGATTATACAGTAAACGACTCATCAGAAGACTCTGATGATGATTATTAGGTTCAGCTACTATTTTTAGTTATGTAGTGCTTGTACTAAGCATGTAAACCTTGACTTGTAAATTTTTCTTTATCAATAAATAAGTATTTTTATTTTACATATAATTACAGTCAGTGTCATTATGCTAAATTTATTACAGAGCATTTATAACATTTATTTTAAAATTAAACAAAAACAATTTTTGACTGGAATTTTCAAAAACAATTTTTTTTTGAATCGAACAGTAAGAAATATGTACCTTAAAAAATCAAAAACATTTTAAAATACCAACTACTTATGTATGTATAACACATGGGCTGAAAAGTCCCGGGCCTAACACATAGATGGCGCTAGTTTTATTGCAGTCACCTTTTTTTCAGTTAATACTAACCTTCAAAAGACAGCTGTTAAAAATTTCATGATATTCTATTCATTAGTTTGTGAGTTATTGTGCTAAGAGTGACGCTACTTTTGTTATTTTCAAAACAATGGATCAAAAACAATTTCGTGTTTTAATTTTACACTGCTTCTTGATGGGGGAAAAAATACCGTTCAAGCGAAGCAATGGCTTGAAAAGTGTTATGGGGACTCCGCTCCATCAGAAACAACAATAAAACGTTGGTTTGCTGACTTCAAACGTGGTCGTAGAGACACCGATGATGCAGAACGCAGTGGACGTCCAAATGAGGCGGTAACACCAGAAAACATCAAAAAAATCCATAAAATCGTTTTGAATGATCGAAAAGTGAAGTTGCGTGAGTTAGCTGACATCGTAAAGATATCAAAAGAACGTGTTGGCTTTATATTGCATGAGCATTTGACTATGAGAAAGCTCTGTTCAAAGTGGGTGCCGCGTTTGCTCACTGTTGATCAAAAAACAAGAACGTGTTGATGATTCTGAGCAGTGTTTGGCCATGTTTAAACGTAACAAACCGGAATTTTTGCGTCGATATGTGACAATGGATGAAACATGGATCCATCACTTCACTCCGGAATCAAAACGATCGTCATCTGAGTGAACAGCAACTGGTGAACCTCGTCCAAAGCGCCCGAAAGCACAACAATCGGCTGGAAAGGTTATGGCCTCGGTATTTTGGGATGTGCGTGGTGTAATATTCATCGACTATCTTGAGAAAGGAAATACCATCAACAGTGAATATTATATAGCGTTATTGGAGCGTTTGAAGGCCGAAATTGCAAAGAAACGACCGCATATGGCAAAGAAAAAAATTTTGTTTCATCAAGACAACGCACCGTGTCACAAGTCAATCAAAACAATGGCAAAACTACATGAATTGAACTTCGAATTGCTCCCATATCCACCGTATTCGCCAGATTTGGCTCCCAGCGATTACTGGCTGTTCGCAGACCTGAAAAAATGCTCGCCGGTAAGAAATTTCGCACGAATGAAGAGGTTATCGCTGAAACTGAGGCCTACTTTGAGGCAAAAGATAAATCGTTCTACAAAAGTGGTATTGAAATGTTAGAGCGGCGCTGGAATGATTGCGTTGCTCTTGATGGAGATTACGTTGATGAATAAAGCTAATTTTGAACCAAAAAAACCGTGTTTTCTTTGTTAGGCCCGGGACTTTTCAGCCCATATGTTAATGCACAAGTTACCTACCTGAAAGGCAGGTATTATTTGACTTTATCCTTTTTGTGTCAATAAAACTAAGTAATATGGATTAATTGTTTTATTTTTAATTGACAAATGCAATAAATGATTTTTCATCTGGTTATTATTAAAAATAATAATAGTGTCTTTCATTTAGTTGCACATTCAAGTTTGTAGAAAAATTCGTGCACATACGCAGAATATTTTGTTTTTGTTATACAATGTTTTGTGCAGCTGGACAAAAAATACAGGTAAGGGAAATGCAGCTAAATGAAAGACACTGTATTATAATTTTTAATTCTAATAACCATACAAAATACCCTTGCCCTTTAGTTCCGTTATCTACCTGCTAAGCTGATGCAATCCTACCGCGATATGCAAAGGGTGGCTGTATTACACAAATTTTATCGATATTGAGTACCTGCGGTAAATTGTGAATAAAACCCACATTTATTAACCGATTTTCATGATTAATACCTTATTTTATTTTCCAGATACGCAGCTGTCAGAAAAATGTATAATATTTTGTTTTTCTTTTGTTATTGCGCTTTTTTACCGAAAAAAATAATGAATTTTACACGAAAAATTTTTTTTTCTCTCCATTAATTTCTAAATAACTCCAAAACGATAAAAGATAGAATAAAATAATATTCAATCAACTTTAATAAAATTTCGTTACGCATTTTTTAATGTTTTATTTATAAAAATCTGACAAGTTGTTCCTGAGTTATCGTTAAATATGTCTGCGTAGCTGACTAATTTAGGGGAAAAAAATTAGCCACGCCCATAAAAAAAACCAACGCGATGAATTTTTTCTTAAAATAACTTAATATGCCTAAAATATACATAAACAATTGAAATAAGTGAAAAAATAATTTTGTCCAGCTAACTTGTACTAGTCGACACACTGTGAGATAGTGTCAAAGATTCTCTATCGGGTTCAAATTAGGTGATTGTGAAGGCCAACGCATCACCCGAATCCTTTGTTCAGAAAACCAATTCTTGGCCAAGCGAGATGTGTGTTTTGGGTCATTGTCTTGCCAAGAAAACTGCTGTTAATAAAGAACTAAAGCAGGAATATCAGGGTGTAATGGTGTCAGACATGACTATTAGACGTCGTCTGTTATCTGAAAATCTTCATGGTAGGCGTGCTGTTAAAAAGCCACTCCTTAAGGCGTCACAGAAAAGAGAGATTGAAATTTGCTAAGGAACATAAAGACTGGACTCAAAAGCAGTGGTCTCTAGTAATCTTTAGTGACGAAAGTAGGTTCAATCTCTTTGGAAGCGATTCTACTGGTTACGTAAGAAGACCCGTTGGTCTAAGATATGACCCAAAGTACTTTGTACCTACTCTCAAACATGGCGGTGGAAATATTATGGTATGGGGTTGTTTTTGACGGTCTGGAACGGGGCCATTGGCAAAGATAAATGGCAGAATGGACGCTCAAATGTATCTTGAGATATTGGAAAATAATTTGATACCTTATGAAGAATTGCCACTGTCATGGATTTTTCAACAAGACAATGACCCAAAACATACATCACGCTTGAACAAGAATTGGTTTTCTGAACAAAGGATTTGGATGATGCGCTGGCCTTCACAATCACCTGATTTGAACCCGATAGAGAATCTTTGGTACTATCTGGATAAACAAATTAGGAAAAAGAGATATAAAAAACCGGGACGAACTTTGGATTGCATTAAAACAAGATTGGGAAAAAAACCACCCGATTTTTGTGCTAGGCTTATTGACTCTATGGGCAGAAGATGTCGAGCAGTGATTGACGCAAAAAAATTCCACTAAATATTAAATATTTTCGACATCTTAGTCGTCTTAGTGGAATTTTTTATTTTATAACAAAAATGTTTCCATACTTTTGTTTGTGCATAATTTTGTTACGTTAAAAAACTAAGCACATTTCTAATAAAAAATAACTGTTTTAGTTTTCAAAATGTTTGTTAGCATGTACACGATTAATAAATAAATATTGTAATTGTAAACCGTTTAAATGTTAAGACTACAGATGGGAACTTAAATGTTTCCATACTTTTGTTCGCCACTGTAAATAGGCTGTTAAGTAAGAACGTGACCGCTCGTATTTTTGAGAACATTTTTTTGTCATCAATGTATTGTTGGGTGTGCTAACAAATGGCGCAATTACCTTAGAAAGTTGTCCAATCGCCTCCTGCATCAATAATCGCCTGGCATCTTCGAGGCATGCTGTCAACGAGATTTTCTACATACTCTGCAAATTTTTCGAATCTCGTGAGACAACTGAGTCAAAGTCCTCAGAGTCTTTCCTCTAAGCTTTCTCTTTCCAAGGGACCAAATGTTTTCAGTAGGATTGGCGTCCGGCGATTGTGAGAGCCACTCTAGTATCTTATCGTGGGTCCAAGCGAGCCGCTTCGCGTCGTGATTTTCGCTCAGCCAAGGTTTCTTCAACGTGCTTCGGATTTTGACATCATGAGCATGAAGATGTTATCGAATAGTCTCATGGAACACTTTCAAACCGATTTGTTTTTCGATTTTTGGAGTGACTTAGCCTACCGAGCCATGTTTTGGCAAGACGTCGATATTTCTCATCTCGTTAAAATGATTTACCCACTTCTTCACAAACAAAACCGACTTTTTAATATATTTAGCGGCCGCGGAATGTCATTTTAGACACCTTTGGACGGGAATAAAGAAAGACTACCTCGAACCGACGCGCAAACATGTGACTTATTTTGGATTTTACGTGATTTAAGTTCGGAATCGACTAATACTTTTACTAAAATGTGTCGTAGACAAAGGTTTCCTCTACCGAAGTTTCCTGAAACTGACTACACTTTTGTACTGAATCCACTTTACAGGATGTATTAAAACTGAAGAATTCCTACAATACTGCTTACCTGAGTCACTATTATCGACTTCTTTCGATGGTGACTTTTCATTTCTTTTTTTGTCTTCTGTCTCTTTTCTTCTCTTTTCTATTTTTCAATCTCTCCTTGTTTTCCTTTGAATCTAAAATAAATATATGTATATATATATATATATATATATATATATATATATATATATATATATATATATATATATATATATATACAGTGACAGCCAAAAAGTATGCAATATATGGGATCTTTCTTAACTATTAAATTTAGAAGGAACGTAAGTTTATAGGTGGATTCTGCATCACGTGCAACCCAAAAAATGTTTTCGCAGTGCTGATTGTCTTTTGTCGTTTGGCGGGACATTTGAATTTACTAAAGTTTAATGTCACAATGTCACCAGTTATTTCTTGATTTTAAGTTACGTTTTACAATCAATATTCAAAAATTCTGTAAAACCGCAACTGTCTCACGGACAATTATCAAATATTACTTACTAGTGCAGTAAAAAAAGCATTTGAAATTGCACAGTCTAGATACAGAAATATTATGATTTTATCGTCTCTAGGGTATCACCAGGAGTATTGTCCTGAGTTTTGGACCTCGAAAAACTTGTGCTGTTTTGTTTATAAACAATTTAAGTTTTCAAAACGCGTTTTTTAAGCTTAAAATGTGAATAACTCCGGTTGTATAAGTCGGATCGAGACAACAAGAAAACCAAACTATGAAATTTCCCACAAATCCCTGTTGTCGCTCAAGTGTGTACGTAACCTATAAAATTGAAAAAAAAAAAACAGGCAAAAAACTGATTTTTTTTTTCATTTTATTGTACAGGCCGACTAAGTATTGATCGATCGGCTTGAAACTTTCAGAAAATATGCCTTTTGTTATAGCAAAATTACCCTAAAATTTTCGTACAAAAATATTGGACCCAGTGGGCATAATTAAATTTTTTATTTAAAATTTGAATTGCCCGCCATTTGGTCCAAAATGGATCTTTTTTTCAAAATTTAAGTATTGACGCCAGCTTTCCAATGCCATTAAAAAAATTTTTTTTACAGTCATTTTAACCATTTTTTTTTACATTTATATATTAATCCAATAACATCAAATGCGTTTTTTTCGGCAATTTTGAAAAAAAAATTGTAAACGATAATAATTTTTTTAAAATATAGGTCTCGTTTTTTCAAAATGACCGAAAAAAAACGCATTTGTTGTTGGGTATGGTATAGATATGTGGATGATATTTTCGCGATTTTTGATACAAACAAAGCAAACATTGATGATTTTATTTCTAAATTAAATCGCCGGTATGATTCCATTAAATTCACTTACGAAGTTGAGAATAAAGGACAATTGCCTTTTCTAGATATTTTAATTATTAAAAATAATAATAGATTAGAATTTGATATCTATAGGAAGGACACAGTAACAGATAGATATATTCCCAATGATTCATTTCATGGCAAACAACACAAATTAGCCTCATTACATTTTTCAGTTTACCGTTTGGTCACTTTCCCTCTGAATAGAGTAAACTTTAATAAAGAAAGGAATCGTATTAGAAATATAACTAGAGTTAATGGTTATGACGATGACTTAGTAAATAAGCTAATAAATAGACATAAGTTTTGGTTTAATATTCAGAATTCCACCTTTTTTACACGCGAAGAAAATAACACCAAGTATGTCTCCATACCATATAATCTGAAATATAGCAAAGGACTCAATAAGGTATGTATTTAATAAGGTAGGTCTCACGTTAGTCTAAAAGTCATCAGACAATCTGAGGAATATCTTAGGAAATCCCAAAGATAAGATTCCTAATTGTGAGAAAAGTGGAATTTATGAAATTAGTTGTAATGATTGTGACAAAAAGTATGTTGGGCAAACTAAAAGGTCAATTAAAACACGATTGAAAGAACATTTAGCCCACTTAAAATACAGTAGAACAGAAAAGTCTAGCATTGCCGAACATGCCCTTGAAGCTGATCATATTGTCACATTAGATAATCTAAGATTAATAAAAAGTGTATCTGATAGGAGATTGTTGAACACATACGAAAGTATGGAAATTATAAAATGTAAAAGTAGTTTAAATAAAGACAGAGGGCCTATTCCTTATAGTCCCCTCTACTGGTTACTTGACCGGAACTGATGGCCTTGCCTATGTCATTAGTTCCGCCTGAGTAATTCAAGGGTTAGGCTAAGTATAAATAGGGTAGATTTGTAGTTTAGCTTTAGTCAATCATCGCTCCTGATGAAGCTAACATGGTTAGCGAAACGCGCGTCGAGTGCAAAAATAAAGTGTTTCGTGTAGTGGTGAGGGCCATCCTGGTTGTCGGAACTGAGTGTTTAAGATTTAGGTCGTTCAATAATAAAGAAATTTTGCAAAAGAATTTCTATCCCAACATTGAATAGGTAACTTGAGTTATGTACTACGGTTTAAAATAATAAATTTCAAAAAAAATTTTAAGGGGTATTTATAATTGTGACTGAGAAAATATCGAAATGCAAATTGGCTCTTTTGGACTAAGCACACGAGTAGCGATCTTGCGATCAAAGGGCCTATGTGGGGGTCTCATCTAAAACTTTTCAAAACACCTCCATTATTCCATTTTGTACAACGACCTTTTTGACTAATATACTCGTTGCACTGATAAAATTTTTAATTTCTCACCATCCTCAGCCTTAATTTTAAACTTTTCTGAAAATATCTTCCAGTCCCTAAACTCATTTCTTTTAATCACTATTATTTCAAAATGGAAGGGATTATTGCGGGTATTAGTTACTTTAATGGGCTACTCACTCGGAGCGTATACGGTTTTTTTCTTCACCGTACGGAGTCAACAGTAAACATTGAGTGGTCTACACTAAAAAAATTTAGTGAAATTTTTTTAAGAGCTTTAGAATGCTTTACAAATTCTGTCAGCAGTACAAGTATAGCTGAGTTTTTCTGCTGGCCTGCACAATTATCACAATACAGCGCGACTCCCTTTATGTCTCTATTATCTAAGAGCATTAAATATTTCCATACGATCATACAAATTTTACTGCTTTCTCTGTGTCCATCAGTCTCACCTAACAAGTAACAGTAAGTCAACCTAGTACCACTTCCATAAAATGAAAGATTATACATAACATATATTCTTGCATAGAAAAAGACCATACTTTTCCCGTGGGGAGTATCCAGTACACTCTGTAAGTAACCTGAACTGCGTGGTTACAAAATTTTTATCTTTTTTTACTCCTTTCTTGATCCTCTGCATATCTGCACATTGGCCCTACCGACTTAGTAAGATATAGATTGGCCCAAATCTCATATACAGATAGGCCCTTTGTAGTTTGTACGAAAAAACTACAGATTGGTCCTTTTGGCGGAATGTAATTGAAATGTAAAAAAAAAACCGGTTAAAATGACTCTAAAAAAATTTTTTTAATGACATCGAAATGCTGGCCTCGAGAAAATTTTGAAAAAAAAGTCCATTTTGGACCAAATGGCATAAAATGGCGGGCAATTCAAATTTTTACGTAACAAATTCAATTGTACCCGCTGAGTTTAATACTATTGTACCAAAATTTCAGGGTATTCTTGCTATAACAAAAGGCACATTTCCTTAAAGTTTCAAGTCGATCGGTTCGCTTAGTTGACCTGCACAATAAAATGGAAAAAAAAAGTTTTATGGCCTATTTTTTCAATTTTGTAGGTTATGTACGCAACCGAGCGACTTAAAACTAACGAGGATGTGTTGGAAATTTCATTACGAAGAGTTTGATTTTTTTTGTCTCGTTCCGACTTATACGAGGCTGGTTTGAAAAGTCCGTGCAAAAACAAAAACTACTTATGTGTTTGGGGTTAATCTTTTTTATTTTTCGACATAGTCTCCTTTTAGGCTTATACACTTCGTCCAACGATGTTCTAGTTTGTTGATCCCTTCCGAATAATAGGATTTGTCCAAGTCTGCCAAATATCCATTAGTGTCTGCAATCACCTCCTCGTTTGAATAAAATCTTTGTCCCGCCAGCCATTTCTTCAAATTGGGGAACAAATAGTAGTCCGAGGGAGCCAAGTCTGGAGAATAGGGGGGATGTGAAACGAGTTGGAATCCTATTTCCATTAATTTTGCGACCACAACTGCTGAGATGTGTGCTGGTGCGTTGTCGTGATGGAAAAGGACTTTCTTGTGGGCCAATCGCGGGCCTTTTTCTTGCAGCTCGGTTTTCAAACGGTCCAATAACGATGAATAATATTCACCTGTAATAGTTTTACCCTTTTCCAGATAGTCGGTGAGGATTATCCCTTGCGAATCCCAAAAGACAGTCGCCATAACCTTTCCGGCTGAAGGAACGGTCGTCGCCTTTTTTGGTGCCGATTCCCCCTTGGTAACCCATTGTTTAGATTGTTGTTTGGTTTCAGGAGTATAGTAATGTATCCATGTTTCATCCACAGTGACGAAACGACGCTTAAAGTCCTCCGGATTCTTCTGGAACAGCTGCAAACCATCCTTGCAACACTTCACACGATTCCGTTTTTGGTCAAGCGTGAGCAATCGCGGCACCCATCTTGCGGATAGCTTTCTCATGTCCAAATGTTTATGCAAAATATTATGTACCCGTTCAGTCGAGATGCCCACAGCACTAGCAATCTCACGCACCTTAACTCTTCTGTCATCCATCACCATATCATGGGTTTGATCAATGATTTCTGGAGTCGTAACCTCCACAGGCCATCCAGAACGTTCAGCGTCACTTGTGCCCATATGACCAGTCCGAAAATTTTGAAACCACTTATAAACTGTTCTAATCGAAGGTGCAGAGTCACCATAACGTTTATCAAGCTTCTCTTTAGTCTCCTGAGGCGTTTTGCCTTTCATAAAGTAATGTTTAATCACCACACGAAATTCTTTTTCGTCCATTTCTTGAAAATCACTCGACTTCCTTGATTCACACGAATGCCAAACACAAAGAAATAGACCAATATGGCTGAAACTTGGTGTGCGTTCATTCAAGAAATGCTACTAACTAAACATGACCTCGATACGCGCCGGTGGTGCCATCTCTCGGACTTTGCACGGACTTTTCAAACCAGCCTCGTATAACCGAAGTTATTCACATTTTAAGCTCTAAAAACTATTTTTGAAATCTTAAATTATTTATAAACAAAAGAGCACAAGTTTTTCGAGGTCCAAAACTCCTGGTGATATCCCAGAGAGGATAAAATCATAATATTGCCGTATTTAAACTATGCCTATCTCATCATTACTTTGACCTTTTTTTACTGCACTATACAGTTTTCGTTTTTAAAGTACATTCTAACTCTAAAAACGAGCCTCGCATAGTAGTATGCTTTGCACGATTTACTAATTCCTACAATATTGCTTACCTGAGTCACTATTATCAGCTTCTTTCGGCGATGACTTCCTCATAGCACTTTTTAGGGGACTTTTATCCCTACTGTTAGGATCTTTCTTTGGAGTGTCCTCGTCAGAACTTGACAAAATAATGACGGAACTGTCGAAAGTGACGGATTTTTTGGTTCTAGGCGATGGGGTAGAAATATCCAGCGGTTTCATATTAGGTGCTAATAATTTGCTGATGTCAACTAATTTTATTTTCGGAACAGTAATTTTATGATTATTTTCTTCAGATTTAATAGGAATATCGGTAGTTTCATCTCCTAAAAGAGTTTAAAATATGTTTGTCGCGTTGGCATGGCTTATCAATAGAAAAAAATCGCAAATGCAATGCGCAATTAGTGTTCTGTACGTTGATTGCTTCTAAAATGAAATTTTTTGTTACAGAGGTATAAAATGAACGATTTCACACAAAACACACCCCAAATGAGTTATCGACAAAGTTTTTTTCCGATCGGTACTGAAAACCGATGACCTTGATATTTTTGTTTTTTTAGGGTTCCGTACGGAACACTTATAAGATCACTTCGGTGTCTGTCTGTCTGTCACTTCTGATTTTCTCCGAAACTATTTGTCATAGAAAGTTGAAATTTGGTAATAATATAGGAATTGATGGCCTTATCAAAGCCGTGTAGTTTTGAAAGTCAAATTTTGACTTAAGGGGTTAGTTTTGAAAACGCGAATAAAATATATATATATATATATATATATATATATATATATATATATATATATATATACGAGGCTGGTTTGAAAAGTCTGTGCAAAGTCCGAGAGATGGCACCACCGGCGCGTATCGAGGTCATGTTTAGTTAGTAGCATCTCTTGAATGAACGCACACCAAGTGTCAGCCATATTGGTCTATTTCTTTGTGTTTGGCATTCGTATGGATCAAGGAAGTCGAGTGATTTTCAAGAAATGGACGAAAAAGAATTTCGTGTGGTGATTAAACATTACGAGGCTGGTTTGAAAAGTCCGTGCAAAAATAAAAACTACTTATTTGTTTGGGGTAAACCTTTTTTATTTTTCGACATAGTCTCCTTTTAGGTTTATACACTTCGTCCAACGATGTTCTAGTTTGTTGATCCCTTCCGAATAATAGGATTTGTCCAAGTCTGCAAAATATCCATTAGTGTCTGCTATCACCTCCTCGTTTGAATAAAATCTTTGTCCCGCCAGCCATTTCTTCAAATTGGGGAACAAATAGTAGTCCGAGGGAGCCAAGTCTGGAGAATAGGGGGGATGTGAAACGAGTTGGAATCCTATTTCCATTAATTTTGCGACCACAACTGCTGAGGTGTGTGCTGGTGCGGTGTCGTGATGGAAAAGGACTTTCTTGTGGGCCAATCGCGGGCGTTTTTCTTGCAGCTCGGTTTTCAAACGGTCCAATAACGATGAATAATATTCACCTGTAACAGTTTTTACCCTTTTCCAGATAGTCGATGAGGATTATCCCTTGCGAATCCCAAAAGACAGTCGCCATAACCTTTCCGGCCGAAGGAACGGTCTTCGCCTTTTTTGGTGCAGATTCCCCCTTGGTAACCCATTGTTTAGATTGTTGTTTGGTCTCAGGAGTATAGTAATGTATCCATGTTTCATCCACAGTGACGAAACGACGCTTAAAGTCCTCCGGATTCTTCTGGAACAGCTGCAAACCATCCTTGCAACACTTCACACGATTCCGTTTTTGGTCAAGCGTGAACAATCGCGGCACCCATCTTGCGGATAGCTTTCTCATGTCCAAATGTTTATGCAAAATATTATGTACCCGTTCAGTCGAGATGCCCACAGCACTAGCAATCTCACGCGCCTTAACTCTTCTGCCATCCATCACCATATCATGGATTTGATCAATGATTTCTGGAGTCGTAACCTCCACAGGCCGTCCAGAACGTTCAGCGTCACTTGTGCCCATATGGCCAGTCCAAAAATTTTGAAACCACTTATAAGCTATTCTAATCGAAGGTGTAGAGTCACCATAATGTTTATCAAGCTTCTCTTTAGTCTCCTGAGGCGTTTTGCCTTTCATAAAGTAATGTTTAATCACCACACGAAATTATTTTTCGTCCATTTCTTGAAAATCACTCGACTTCCTTGATTCACACGAATGCCAAACACAAAGAAATAGACCAATATGGCTGAAACTTGGTGTGCGTTCATTCAAGAGATGCTACTAACTAAACATGACCTCGATACGTGCCGGTGGTGCCATCTCTCGGACTTTGCACGGACTTTTCAAACCAGCCTCGTAATATAATACTTGAGCACACTTTTCTTTGTATTATTTTTAAATAATCGCGAAAAATCGCTGTCCCCCACCTTATCTCGAAAAGTACTGATAAAAAATTTTGAAAAAATTTTGGAATATTCTCCAGGGGGTGTAGATTGAACGAAAATTATCACGAGTGCATTACCTTTAATAATTTATCTGATATATAAAAAAAAAAACCAAAAATTTCAAGGTCATCAATTTTCAGTAAAGATTGGAAACAAACTTTCTTGAAAACTCATTTGGGGTGTATTTATGAAGTCACTGATCATTTTATACCACCGTAACAACATTTTTTATTTTAAAAGCAATCAACGTACGGAACACTAATTGTGCAAGTTCAACTTGCATTTGACCGGTTATTTTACGAGGCATGTTTTTTAAGTAAGTACCGTTTTGGAATTAAAAAAAGACGTGCAAAGATATCGCTATAATTTTATTTTTACATGAAAGCCTGTACCTTAATCTACTTTTCTACATAATTTCCGTGAATATTGAGGCACTTGTCATAACGTGGCACCAGTTTTTGAATACCCTCCTCATAAAATTCTGCCGCCTGACTGACCACTGTATCACAAATGTTTTGACTTCGTTATCGTCTTGAAGACGCTGACCACCCAGGTGCTTCTTCAAGTGCAGGAACAAATGGTAGTCGCTGGGCGCCAGATCAGGGCTGTATGGAGGATGATCTAGAGTTTCCCATTTAAAAGATTTGATGAGATCTTTGGTCCGATTAGCCACATGTGGACGGGCATTGTCATGCAGCAAAACGATACCCTTACTCAACTTGCCACGTCTTTTGTTCTGGATTGCACGACGCAGATTGTTCAATGTCTCACAATAAGACGCTGCATTGATTGTCTCATTACGAGGCAGAAACTCCACTAGCAATACTCCTTTTCTGTCCCAAAAAACTGTGCACATGATTTTGCGGGCAGAAATTGTTTGCTTAAACTTCACTTTTTTGGGTGATGATGAATGTCGCCATTCCATGGATTGTTGTTTCGATTCTGGTGTGACGTAGGCCACCCATGTTTCGTCACCAGTAACAATGTGGTCTAAAAAATGTTCACCTTCATTGTGGTACCGCTCAAGGAAAGTCAATGCACTGCCTAAACGTTGGGTTTTGTGCAAATCCGTCAACATTTTTGGAACCCAACGTGAACACAATTTCCGGTAATTCAAGTTCTCGGTCACAATGCGATACCAAACACTACGAGAATATTGAGGAAAGCAGTCGCACAATGATGAAATTGTAAAGCGTCTGTTTTCTCTCACCTTTTCGTCCACTTTCTGCACCAAATCTTCATTAACGACCGAAGGACGCCCACTCCGTTCTTCATCATGCACATTTGTGCGGCCATCTTTAAATGCTCTCACCCATTTCCTTACCATTCCATCACTCATAATGTTTTGTCCGTAAACTTCACAGATCTCACGATGAATATCGATCGGTTTTACGCCTTTAGCACTAAGAAATCGTATAACAGCCCGTACTTCACAATCGGCGGGACTCACGATTGTCGGAGGCATCTTAAACACTCAGTAAACAACGTATACAATGAAGAATCAGACTGTAATGGCGTCAGTGCGTAGACATGAGATGTAGGTTACCAGCGCGCATGCGCGGAACGCCGACCGTATCGCTGCGGCGGCGGAATCGCAAAACGGTACTTACTTAAAAAACATGCCTCGTATATACCTGATAAATTACACAGGTACCCAAAAAAAACAATTCTCTGTCTTTCAAGTGAGACACGTGTTTTCTTAAGTATTGTTTTATGCTGAATCCAAAAAAGAAACCTAAAAAAAAACATTCGCCGTGAGGTTTTTTTAGAAAATACACTTAAAGTTGTCAGAAAACTATTAAATTGAAAAAAATACATTTTAATAAATAACGTAAAACTGTATAATCATTAAAAGTATGGAATAAAACTATTATTTTTGACACCTTTAAATGTCCTGAATCTGCATTTATCATAAAAATTTAAACATATTAGGTTTTAGTGTTCATGTTTAACAAAAAACACGCATACATCACCTTTAACTAAGCTACGTAGCAAAATACTATTTAAAATAAATATATGCAACGGCTAAATTAAAAAATTGTTTTTAATTCTTATTAATATTAAATAAAACTATTATTTCATTGCATTTATTTACTTAAAAAAGCATTTTACCAACCACATAGCACCCTTGTAAGCGTTAAAAGCGAGTTTTGACTGTTGAACGAGTTGAAACTGAACATAAAACTTTATTTTTTGATGTCAAGTCAGGATTAAAAACCTCAAAACACACTAGAAATTATAGTTTTGTTTAATATTAATACAAATTAAAAACAATTTTTTAATTTAGCAGTTGCACATATTTATTTTATACAGCATTTTGCTTCGTAATAGGTGTTTCGGTTAATAATGTCAATTTTTTCGCAACTTTTAAGCATTTATTTCCATCAAAAATGACTTACCTCAATAATCAAAGTACTTGCCATCGTTAGCTATGACTTTTCCCCATCTTTCTGTCAAAGAATGTATTCCACACCAGAAGAACTTTTCATCTTTTGAGGCCAACCATTCAACAACTCAAATTTTCACTTCTTCGTAAGAATGTGTGTTCTGAAAGTCCGTACTGCATCGACCGAAATATGTGGTAGTCTGAAGGGGCTAAGTCCGGTGAATACGGCGGGTGGGCTAGAACGTTCCATTTGATGTTTTCCAAATAGTTTTTAACACATTTTGCAACATGGGCCCGAGCATTGTCATGGTGAAAAATGACTTTATCGTGTCTTTGGGAGTATTCTGGTCGTTTTTCATTCAATGTTCGGTTCAACTTTATCAATTGTTGTCGGTATCGATCGCCAGAAATCGTTTTACCAGGTTTCAGCAGTTCGTAATACACAGCTCCTCTACTATCCCACCAAATACACAGCAAAGCTTTCTTTCCCTGTATATTGCGCATTGATTGTGATGTTGAGGGCTGGCCTGGATCTACCCAAGTTTTTTGGGTTGGAGCATGTTCACCATAAGCTTCAACCAACAATCGATAACTTTCAGCAGCCGTTTTCTTCAAATGAAAGAAGGTTATAAAACTTCCCCGCAAAACGTCTTTTTCTGGTACGAAACAGACATATTTAAAGCTATGAAGGACTATGTTTTCCCACAATGACAATTAATAACAAACTAGCTTTTGATGGCATACCTGTACCTTCCAAAACGCTATAGATGTCACTAGTCTATACCAACAAGTGTATTAATAACGCCATCTCTTAGCAAAATCGACATTATTACCCAAAACACCTATTAGTTAAAGTAGTTAAAGGTGGTATATGCGTGTTTTTTGTTAAACATGAACACTAAAACCTAATATTTGAAAGTTTTAGTGATAAATGTAGATTCAGAACATTTAAAGGTATCCAAAATAATAGTTTTATTCCATACTTTTAATGATTATACGTTTTCAGATTATTTATTAAAATGTATTTTTTTTAATTCGATAGTTTTCTGGCAACTTTAAGTGTGTTTTTGGATTCAGCATAAAAAAATACTTAAGAAAAACCTTTTATGATTTGCTTTTTTCTTTCTTTTGTTTTTTTTTTTTTTCATTTCATTGCTTGTATTTGTTGAAGTTTTATATAAAGACATAAGAACTGTAGTAGTATTTTTTAAATCTTTTTTAATGTAATGTTACTATAATAGGTTATAAGTTTACATTACGATTTTGTTGAGACTATGGTGACGTGTGTAAGGCTGTAAAGTTTTTTAATACGAATAAAGTATCTATCTATCTATACCTTACATTCCCCCATCGCACGGCTTCACGCCAGAGGCAATATGGCCGATGTTGACTTTTTTGATGTCATTTGGCGGCCTCAGGCGAATATTGGGGGATGACTCTTTGAGGCAGTTATGACACTTGAGGATGTTTGTGCATTGTGTTTTGCTTGATCTCTTGTTTGTTATCTTTCGGTTGTTGCTTTCTAAGCTTTCATTTGTATGTACCCTAAGTTTTACTTCTTTACTCTTTATTTAATTTTGTTTTGTGTTTATTCCCTTAGTTAAGTTATGGATGGATGTTGTGGGGATAAGGTGCATGCACTATGGTCATTTAGCACCCCCTTAGTTAAGTTAGTTAGTATAGGTAATTTTTTTGTTGTTGATTTTTTATGTGTCAAATTTTTATTATACTAGGTTACCCATAAATAAATAAATGACACAACACTTGAAACAATTGAATTTGAAGTTACAAGGCAAACAACGCAACATAGCGAACTTATATTGACATGGGAAGGGTTCAAAAGTAAACAGAAATTGTTCAAACTGAAAGATTTTTCCTTTTTTTCCAAGTTGCAAAGAACTATACATTGAGATGGGAAATTTCGAAGGATCCAACTTTTCCGACCACATTAAGTACACTGACAAGGTAATTTTTGAGTTTGAACAGCGATTTCCGAATTTCAAAGAATTAGGGAACAATTTGTTTTTTACTCATCCATTAAAGATAGCTATTAAAAGTGTAAAGACCGACTATCAATTAGAGCTATGTGATCTAGAATTCGACTCCTTTTACAAGGGCGGAACTGAACAGGGTTAGATTTTTTTAAGCTATTTGGTGATTGTTTCCCCAAACTTACCAATTTTGGCTTACTCCACGATGAATTTTATAAAATCTAAATACAGGTAGTCACTATCAGATAAGTCATTCATGCACTGCGTTTGGCAATGAGTAATATTGAAGTTAATAGTTACATAATTATAAAAGAGAAATTAATGAAAAAACAATAAAAAATTGTATGAATAATATTTCCTGTATTTTTTTATTTGCCTTTAATTGAAGACTGATAATATTTAGTTTCTACAGGCCACCAGTGCATGTTGTAATTTGTATTGGCCTGTAAATATGTCCGGCCTGGACAGCCCTCCACACCTCATATCAACAAGAATGGTTGGTGGCTTGAGTTTATTCTACCGCTCTATCCGCTCCTTTACTCCATATCTTTAATCTAGTGTTGACGACTCATATGTTTCCTGCTACTTGGAAGGTGGCCAAGGTCTGACCTATCTTGAAGTCTGGGCATCCAGGTGTGGTTGATAATTATCGACCCATATCTATTTTATGTAATTTCTCTAAAATTCTTGAAATTATTTTGCATAAATTTATTTTCTCAAAAGTGAGAAATATGCTTTCTACAGACCAACACAGTTTTTTTGCCTGGCAGATTCACCACCACAAATCTTGCCTCATTCTCGCAGTTTGTGTGCGACGGTATCAATGATGGGAGCCAGATTGACGTAGTCTATACGGATTTTCACAAAGCCTTTGATCGACTTGATCACTACTTACTGTTGGATAAGATCGGATCTCGTTTCGGGCTCTCAAATAACCTGATTGATCTTTTAAATTCATACCTCCTGGATCGCAGGTTTTTTGTTGAAATCAATGGGTTTAGATCGCCTCTTCATATTCTCACTTCAGGTGTTTCCCAGGGTTCCAATCTGGGACCTCTTCTTTTCAATATGTTTGTTGACGACCTGCTGAGTGAGATAGGTTGCCGGAAGCTTGCTTATGCCGATGACCTTAAGATTTGTAAACGCATAGACCCGGTTTCTGATTGCCATGAATTACAGAGCAGCATTAATGCCTCACCAACTGGTACTCTACTAACAGGCTCACCAAATGCAATGTCGTCCGATATTCCTATCGTAACAACCCTATATTTTTCAATTATTCTGTAGGTGATACTGTTCTACAGAATCTTCGTTCAGTTAGAGATTTGGGTATCATCTTTGACGAGAAATTCTCTTTTGCTGACCATATTGAACAAATGGTTGCTGGTGCATCAAGGATGCTGGGTTTCCTGATTAGAAATTGTAGAGACTTTACTAACATATCTGCAATCAAGCTTCTCTATTATTCCTTCGTTAGGTCTAAGTTTGCTTATGCTTCTATTGTTTGGTTTCCAATATACAATTGCCATAACAACTCAATCGAATCAATACAGAGGCGCTTCATTAAATATCTTATTTTCAAGAGGGATGGTATCTATCCGGACCACGGTGTTGATCACGGACTAATCTTGTCAAGGTTTAATGAGTTGCCTCTTGCAAAGAGAAGGGACATTCACTCCATCAAATTCTTATATAAGCTGTTAAATCACCATATTGATTGCCCTTCTTTCCTATTAAGCAATGTATCTTTCCATGTACCACGCCTTGGGGCAAGGCACCCACCTATTTTTAGCCTCGGCCGGGCTAGGTTAAATATATTATTCCACAGCCCTATTTATATAATGTGCAAGAACGGCAATGTCATTGGAAACTCCGGTGATTTCCATTGCAGTAGGCTGTCGGTGCTTATTGGTTCTCTGCTCAATGTTTAGAGGTTGCTCAAATTTGTAGTTTTTTATTATTACTATTTTTATTTTTTTTTTAATTTGGAGATTGTTCAAACATTTTAATTTTATTTTAATTGTATCATGTTCTTTAATATGTAGCTCATTAGTATAAACGTTATTCCTGTAATTGGGCCCTGGCCTGTTGGAATTGAATGTAAAAAAAAAAAAGTATTTTTAGGAAAAGCATTCAATGGATATGGCTTGCCTAATTTGTAATTCTAATTTCCCTCTGCATATGAGAGAATTAATGCATTAGATATGTATGTTATATGTACAATGCAAATTTTCAATATGAATATAAAGTGTAATTTTGTGCCAATAGACAGTAGAATATATCAACAATATTTTGTTACTCTTTTAACCAATCATAATAATTATGTCTTAACTTACCAGAATTATTCTCTTCTTGAGGGGAATCCTCTTCACCCTTTTTCCCTTTACTCTTTTTATCCCTTGATTTTGGTGGTGTGTCATTTTCAGAGATATCAGCACCTTTCTCCTTATTCCTGTCTGTATCTTCATCAGACTTATCAGACGGATCAGAGGATTTTTCAGCAGTTTCTTCTTTGTCCTCAGTATCAGTACTATCTGAAGCATCTTTTGACGTTCCTCCACGTGTATTGTTAATTTTTTTCTTTTTGTCAGTTCTCTTAGGAGTTTCTTTTAATTCACTTGTTTCTTCATCAGAAATGTCACTAACCTTATTTTTATCATTCTCTTTTTTCTTTTCGTTAAATGATTTTTTGGGTTCTTTACCTTTTTCTGTTTCGTCAGATTCATCACTGTCACTTTTCTCTGCTTCTGTATTTGTAATGATGTCTTCAGTTTTATTTTCTTTGCTTTCATTTTTTTCATTATCAGGTTCCTTCTCAGAATGTACCAATTCTTTTTCAAAGCTAGACTCTGATATATCCATTGTAGGCAGCTTGCCATCATCCTTGCTTTTGTTTCTTGTTTTATTTAAAGAAACAGATTTTTTCTTAGAGGGTTTTTCTGGAGTAGCTTCGATTAAATCTTGACTACTTTCATCAGTATCTCTCTTTTCATTGTTAATAACTTTTTCTGTTTCATGTGATACACTTTGAACAGTTATATCTTCAGCATCTACCTACGGTATCAAAAATATAACCTTTTAAAGCAGGTATCTTTGCAAGTTAGACAAATAACATATCTTCTATACAATTTAAAAAATATTTGAAATGTTAAAGCCGACAATGTCATAAAAACTGAGGTATTCTTAAATTGGTTCTGTTGATTATTGACCAAAAAGAGAAAGTCAAATTTGCAACATAGTCGTTAGTTTAAAAATTTGATTTAAAAAACAATTTTTGTCTGTCAATATAAATTGGAGTCCTATCTAAGGGCCTTGTCTAACAAATACTCAGAACTTTTATCTTCTTGCAGGAGCATACATAGAAACTTCAGAAAGGAAAACACAGATTGCTAGACAATACAAATAAATCATGCGTTCTCTTTGTGTAACACTAAGTGAAAATTTTATTAATTAGTTATTAAACCAGTTAGTTCAGAAATAAGAAAAAAATGTATTAAATTTTGTGTGAGACCAGTAAACCACATATTTGTGAAATAAAGATACTGTTTTCGGTAAAAGGAAAGAAACCTTAAGAACTAGAGAATATGCCTACCTAATACCATAACAGAGTTAGTCACTTAATGCACTGTAACTTGTAAACTAATTGTCGAAATGTCATGAAATTTTGACACATATCATTTGAAGGTCGGTACTTCCCAAAAATCATGTGGATCTTTTGAAAAGGGCGACATCTATGTGTCAGACCAACAAAAATGTAAGAAAAATTAAATATGGCTCCAAATGGAGGGTAGTTTGGTTATGACATTATCAGCCTTAAAGAGTATATTTACATCTGTCTATAATAGTTAACTCATCTTGGGTAACCCTACTTAACCAACACAACTCACCTGTTTTTCACTATTTTCAGAAACATCCATCCCTTCTACATCCTTCTCTGAAGACGTTTCCTTATCCTTCTCATCTACATCATGATTTTTATCCTTGTTTTCCTCAGATTGGGCAATGTCAACACCATTTTCATTGTCCGAACCACTATTTCCATAATTTTTATTTTTCTTAGAACTGTCAGTCTGTCTTGGAGACTTTTTGGCATTTTTTCTTTTTCCGCCCACAATAGGGCTGTTTCTTCCATCTTCGTCAACATTATTTGGTATGGCATCATTTTGATCAACAGACTCCCCTTCTCCATCACTAACTTCTTTATCCGTAGTATCATCGGCGGGAGTTACATCCTCATTTTCTGAGTTGCTTCGTATCTTAACTCTTTTATATGCTCTTGAAACCTTTTCTTTTATAGTTCCGACTTTAGTATGAACTTCGTTAACTACATGTTTGACTTTCTTTAAGAGCTTTCGATTCTTCTTAGCATCTAACTGGGTAATGAGTTCCTCTACATTTTTTATCGTATTTAGGGTTTCTAGTGCCTTTTGGAAGTTGTCCAGTAATTGCTCTATATCGGCATCATCGGACATAATGTTCGTCTTAATGCTGCAACTATAAATAAAGATATATCAACAAAAAAAATGACCTTAATCAGCTAATCAGGTTTCCCGCCTATCATAAACGTTTATCTTAGAGTGAAAGTAAGCATACTATAGCTTACTTTCATATATAAACTATGTATAAGAAAAATATTAACATAATTTTCACTTACCTTTCATAAATTTCTAAAAAATAACGGCAGAAAAATCAACAATTTAAGCACTTAGTGCAGGCATCTTGGGCATAGAGAAAACGGATTTTGCGCCTGTGTCTTGTCTGCAAGATTTGACAACTGACGCCTAACGTATGACAGTAATGCCAATACCTGGATGAAACTTTCCCTAACAATCTGCCGCTGCTTATTAATTATTGTTTGTTTTTATTCTTTTTTGTTCTATTTTTGGTTGGACACAATTTTTTAATCAATATCTATATTTTGAAAACATTTTACCCAATTTAAAAATAAGAACGTAATAACAATGTTACCAATCTTAGAACAATTTGGCAAAGAATATACACAGTTATTTTTTACAGTCTGTCAATTTTCCTAATATTGCTAACAGTGTTGTTATATTTTTATTTTCAGTTTTGGTAAAATATTTTTAAATTTAGAGGTTAACTAAAAATATGTCAGGCATAAAAAGAAAAAAATAGGATAAAAAATAAGCAATAATTAATAAGCGGAGCCTTAAACAAGTACTAATAATTCTTACAAACTTCTAACTTTCCAATTAAAAGTTCCCTTTTATTAGTTGAGCTTGTACAGCAATAACTTTTGTACTCGTATAGAAGTAAAAATTAGCTAGTCATAATAATATACAGAATAGTAATAAAGAGATTTTGCAACGCTTATTTTGGTGGTAGGCTACGGTCTTTTATCTTTATTTGAAGCATGCGCACAGCGTTTGGAGCTTGCGCAGTAGTAAAGAGAAGAAATTGAATATAAGAGGTTCGTTCCAACCCGCATCAGAAACAATTTCTTACAGTCGGGATTCTGCGCAGTAAGTTAATTTCGTTCCAGCCAAAGTTACTAACAAACTGTTAGTTTTATGTTCCAACTAAAATTCAAACCTGTTTGAAAACTATCAGACCAGTTTGCGGATTATCTTCTAACCAATAATTTGGCGCATGCGTATTGCAACTATTTTGATTTTGCTTGCAACATAACCTATAATCCGACAAAGTGGAAGCTTTGAATAAAAGTATTTTAAAAAGGCTTGTATTGCTTGGACACCACGAAAGTCGTGAGAACATCTCACAAATTCCAACATTTGGAGTGATTTAGTAATTATACCGTTAATATATAATGTTGGATATATTTACACATCAACCTTATCACATACCTTCTAGATCCATTTTGACTTTTTTGCTTAGCCTTGTAAATAAAAAAAAAATATGGTTATTCAAAGCAAGATTCAAAGATTCAACCGGCCTAAGTTTGTTAGGTTATATTTATTCACAACCATCCATATAAAAATTAATTAGAAGTCAATATTTCACAGACATGCGCGATAAACACGATTTGCAAATTGCTGGAATTCTGTTTCTGATTTAAGGTTGGAACGAACCTTTTATTTTTATTTGAAGCATGCGCACACCGTGTGGAGCTTGCGCAGTCGTAAAGGGAAGAAATTAAATATAAGGACTCAGATGTTTATCGTTATTTGAAGCATGTGCCCACCACTTGGAGCTTGTGCAGTATCAGAACAAACTAAGGGAAACCTTTATTAAGGATAACGATTTCCCTTATTTAGGAACTTATAAGAGAGGTTATTTGAAATTTGTTATTCTTATCGCTACTATGATAGGGCCTGTTTTTTTTCCTACTTAGGTATACAAACCACTAAGAAAATACAGTAAAATTGAAATGATAATTTTTTATGCAAATAACACTGACAACACTTAATTAGTATTCAGATTATGTAGGGATTTTGCAATCTTTGACATAATGGCATTACAGTGTGTGTAGTGCTAATTTCAAATGAAATTTTATTTATTGCACAATCGTATTACCTTGGAAATATTGAAGGAAGTGATAGAAACTTGCTAGACACAAATTTAATTTAGCAACGTGTTTTGACCCATCAAATACTAAAAACCGGTGTGCCATGAAATGAATAAAAAATAATCTCCTAAGTTTATAGAAGATGAATACTAACCTAACCTCACAATTCCTTCGCTTTAATACTACGCATGCTTGATAACGATAAGGACAAAGGATGTGAAAAATAAGCGTTGCCAAATCTCTAATAACACAAAAGTGCTGCCGCTAAAAAGCAAGAAGAGCAGTTTAAATTTTTTAACTCAATAATGTTGGGGTTTTCAACGTCTTATTTAATTTTATGATAAAAAAACAACCAATAAAAAATAAAGTTATTCTTTATGTATTAAACGAAGGTAAATTACCAATCAATATCAATTACTAAAATTAAACAAAATTCATACTTCTTCACTGTTCTTTAATCTGTCAGTCCAACTCGGGACGGGTTTAACCGAATCATGACTCATCAGCCGAGCTGAGATTGACAGAAAAAGGCAATTAATTCAAGGTACCTATACACAGTACTAGCGCAAATAATAAGTAAGATATAATACTGGCAGCTGTTTTGAAAGCATACTTGCTCTCCGATTTTTAAATAGATGAGATAGAACCCTGTTACAAGCGCCGTTTAGCGGTAACTGTTAACAGCCCGCCCTAAATAGCCCCTCACAGAGGTCAGTTATGCCTTCGAAACCAGGCTTATAGCAGCCAGAGATACAAAGTTTTGTATCTTACGTATTGCATTAACAATGTGACGTCTTAGAAAAAATATTGCTATATTATTTTATGTCCAGAGCCCCGACCTAACAAATCTGCCGGGGTCCCTGTAACCCTATACCAACCACTGGTTATTCATTCACATAAAATTTAAAATAAACTTACTAATTAACTTTTTTCAACTTATTAATAAAACGCCAAAATGGTAACTGTATTTCTGGTCTTGCAACAAAATTTGCTTAAACAAACAGGAAAGCAAATGTATGTACTCATATCCTGAGTAGATTACGTCTAAATAAAAACAAATCTTCATCTTTTATTAGTAATTGTAGAAGAAGGATCACAGCCGTAACTGGCTGGATGTAAAGGAGAAATCAAAAAGTTATATAAATACCAGGGAAAATACTTTTTTTACGGGTCTAGCACATGCTACAGGGCTCGTAAAAAGATTGACTGTCTGTATCTGCGTGTTTAATTTTATTTCATTTCATTATCATAAAAACGGGGTATATTTATGATAATAAATAAAGCATTTAATCTTCATTGTAATTAAGGAGGTACACTATCAGACAACACTGTAAACAAAAGAGCGCAAAAACGATACTTATAGCGACTAGATTTTGGGATTAATATTCCGAACTGATCGACATTAATCCCGCCAAATTCTGGCTGCTATAAACGTCTTTTCTACGTTATTTTGTATTTAGTATTGTGAAATGACGTTTCTGTTAATTATAAATGACGATAACGGTTAAGAAATAAAGGGAGCGTTTGTAATTAGAATAAATACTAGTTTACAACACTCCAAACAAAGAGCGTAGGGAAGTGTTTCTAGCAACGAGAATTCCGTGAAATTAACACAACCAATGAAAACAGACAATTATTCCTGCCAAATTTTGGCTATGGGCGTCTGTAATTAACGAAAAATGCCATTTTACAACACTGTAAACAAAAGAGCGCAGGGACGGTATTTATAACAACAAGAATTTGGGGGGATTAACGATACCCATCAAAACAGACAATAATTTTAATTCTATATCAATTTTTGGTTACTAAATGCAACACAATTAATCTCAACATTTCGTTTTTCATTTAGAGATGAACAGTTAACGCTGTTATCCTCGATGCGGTCCTGTTATTTGGACGGACTTGCTGGTTTGCCGATTTTATGGTTAGAATGGATGACTGAAAAAACTATCTTACAGTCAATGATCTGCAGCAATTTCAGAGTATTTCTGTCCTTTATTAATATTCTATACATTAATGAACAGAAATGCTCTGATTTTGCTTCATATCATTGAATGAAAGATGTGAAGTATCCTTTTTTATAAATTGTAAATAAATAAACTGTTACTTTTTTTATACAGTACAGCATTTATGTTAGTTTTGCTAAACCCGTTAGGTATTTAATAAATGTTATGGCTCATATATAGACTCCTTGAGAGCAACATATAAACATTAAATAAAGATAAATGTTTCAGGCAAAAAAAGGTTGGAATATAGATTAAAATTTTATGTAAACCAACCTTTCCCTCCGAAAAACACAATGCTAAATGCGCCTATGAGCAGGTTATAAACATAAAAAATAATAAAAAGACATGCAGGTTTAATGTAATTTACCTTTACAGAATCGGTGGCAACACACGTAACTTGTTCACTGGTGAAAAATCGACAAACAAATCATAAAAATCACATCAAATAAATACTTTATTTTCCTTTTTGTAATATATTTACACGGGACAATACTGGAAAACACAGCCACGCATGTCGTAGAATGAACCTGCCTGATGCTTGGGAAAGTATCATAAACCACGATGGCTAGTCTAGCGTGAAGATGTTTTTAAATTGGTAACGGTTATATCGGAATACTTTCATCCTTTGTTTCGATGATAATGGAAAAAAATACTCTCTTAATTAATTGCAAGAGTCATAACAAACATTTGTTTTTAAATACACACTTTACATTTATTTTATAAAAAAATAGTTTAATTCGTTTTATCTACCGTTCCGAAGAAACGTCGATTATTTCTGACCTTTATTGTTGCTTCGAAAAAAAGGATAGAAATAGTCCTAACTAATTTCTAGCGCAAGGAATCTGAATTGACAATATGTGTTTATCAACGACGTACCAGAACAATTTCGTCAGCGCGCGGCAAAAAAATACAAGGAGGTTAGTCAATGGGCATTTGTAATTAAGGAATGCCGTAACACTGTAAACGAAAAAGTGTGGGAAAGATGTTTTAAAGAAAGAAAATTTCCCCTGAATTAACAATATTAATCAAAACATGAAATTAATCCCGTCAAATTCTATTGGCTGCTTTGATTGGTATTGTTAATACCGCCAAATGCTCGTTGCTATAAACATTTTCTCCGCGCTTTTTGCCAATCTATAGAATTGACAGGCAGTTTTTTAAATAATCTGCTGGCAACATTGAAAAAAAAACGTTTTTGTACAGGGTCTTTTACATTATTCAAATCTTTGTTTATTTTTTGTAATTAAAAGTGTATGCAAATTTCGTGAGTGTCCTGTATAAAAGGTACGTCAAAAATAATAATTACTAATGTTAAATAGCCTTAAATTATTTGATTTTCTAAGTTTAATTGGTTGCCTAAAATAAGTAAAACGTCACTAAATTTATAACCTAACATTCGCCATTAATGTCAAATTATTATTTTTATTCTTTTCCGATAAAAAACACTGATTCATATATATAGGAAAATATGGAAAAACAGCCTGAGTTAGAGGCTAAATACCAAAAATTAGCTACAGAATATTCTAAGGTAAGAATAAATGTTGGCTTTTAGCAATTATTTTACCCAATGTTTACATGTAGGAAATGGCAGTTTTTTACTAATAACTCTTAAATTAATTTAAAGGTACGGTCCCAAGCTACGGTCCTTAAAAAAGCAGTCTTAGACGAACAGGCAAGAAGTTCAGAACTTAAGGACATTATCAGAAAACATGAGCAAACAATACGTAAACATGACCAGGAAATGGAGAGCCTTACTTTCCGCAATGAGCAGGTATAACTTTTGTAACAGTTCTATTACAACAAAAGGTGTTTAGAATAACAATCGCCGGGTTTCCAAATTTTAATCATAGTTTTTCGATAAAAAAAACAATTAACATTTTAGAAAATATTTTTTTAATAATGGGTAACCTGATTTTACAAAGCTCCAAATTCAATAAATGGCATGCATACTGTACTTGATTTAAGCATAAAAAATAAATTAATGAATTAAAACGTGCTAGAAATATAAAAATCAAGACAAAAAACAAATAAAGGAAGTTTAGCTTAATTTATAATAATTTTTATATGCCCAGAAATTTTTATTTTATCAAGCTAGTTACTGAGATATAAATTAGATTAAAGTCTGCTCAATTACTCTGAGATCTCACACAATGGAGGAGTGGATTTCTTTATGACACTTATGAAGGGACAGTAGAAAGGTATAATGGAAGACAATATCAATTTTTGAGAGGGACAAATATTTAAATAGTTAATTATAGTATGTAAGCATGGTAGATTTGATTGGATCTTTGTATTGGCTTTTTCAGAGTAGAGTGCATAAAACCGATTTTAAAATTTATCCTAGATTGTTTCTACAGAGGAAATATATGACACATAAGTTAGAGATTAAACAAGAGGCCTTTCATTATAGATCAGGCAAGGGACTGATATAAAATTTTAAGATTATAAATATTTATAAAATTTCTATTTACTTACAAAAGAAGCCTAACAGTTGTTATATTAATCAGGCAATCAAATTGGAAATTCAAGTCTGGTTTGGGCTGTAATATTATGCCTACATCTCTCCCCTATCCAGTGATGTAAGAATATGATCATTTAAATGATATGAAAACACTATCTTATTATTGTTTCCATAAAATGACATTACTTGATGCTTATTTTATTTATTTATCTATTTATTCATTTCACAGTACAATAGTAATATTTCCAATACATCATATATTTTAACCTAGAACCAAGCTAATAGTAAACCTGTATGGCTAAAATACAATTTAAATTATGTTAAGATTTGTAAAAGGTAAAGGTAATAATCAATACACCAAAAAAAAAAGAAAAAAAAACCTACATATAAACATGCAGAGGATCGCAGTTATGAATTATAACAAGCCACATAATAGTTCAGAATTTTCTATAATGAACAGTTTACATTTTTTTTCAAACAGTTTATAATTATTTATATTTTTGATATTCCGTGGCAACTTATTAAAAACTGACAGAGACCTCTGGTTCTGGTCATATTTTCTGACCGGTACAACTAGTATCGCATTTTCTCTGTTTCTAGTTCTATATTGATGATTCACAATTTTCTTTTCATTTCTGTAGCAAAATAGAGAAATGTTTAAAAAATATAAATTTCTTATATTCATTATATTGTCATTATATAATCTCTTGGTTGGAAAAAGTCTATCATGAAAGAAAATTACTGTAACAATATAGTTTTGTATCAAGCTCCGTTGACTCAGTGCATTATTCTAAAGCCCGGCCCACACAACGATGCCACATCTCAACAGTGACTCGACCAGTGTCTTACAGACGGTAATCTGTAGTTTGAGGGGTAGAATTTTTCTTATTAGGTAAAACTTATATATGAGTCTTCTCAGTTTATTGGTCAAATCTGGAACATGTTCAAGTTATCAGTTTTAAGATTTGGGTGATTAATTTCAAACCACTTCTCAAGGTTGTCCAAATCTGCTAGAAGTAAATATCAAGCTGTGATATAACCTATTATTTGAAAAAATTAATAAATTTATGTGCTTGACCCTCCAGAAATATATATATATATATATATATATATATATATATATATATATATATATATATATATATATATATATATATGTATATATATGTATATATATATATATATATATATATATATATATATATATATATATAACACATGGGCTGAAAAGTCCCGGGCCTAACAAAGAAAACACGGTTTTTTTGGTTCAAAATTAGCTTTATTCATCAACGTAATCTCCATCAAGAGCAACGCAATCATTCCAGCGCCGCTCTAACAATGGCCAAACACTGCTCAGAATCATCAACACGTTCTTGTTTTTGATAAACAGTGAGCAAACGCGGCAACCACTTTGAACAGAGCTTTCTCATAGTCAAATGCTCATGCAATATAAAGCCAACACGTTCTTTTGATATCTTTACGATGTCAGCTAACTCACGCAACTTCACTTTTCGATCATTCAAAACGATTTTATGGATTTTTTTTTGATGTTTTCTGGTGTTACCGCCTCATTTGGACGTCCACTGCGTTCTGCATCATCGGTGTCTCTACGACCACGTTTGAAGTCAGCAAACCAACGTTTTATTGTTGTTTCTGATGGAGCGGAGTCCCCATAACACTTTTCAAGCCATTGCTTCGCTTGAACGGTATTTTTTCCCATCAAGAAGCAGTGTAAAATTAAAACACGAAATTGTTTTTGATCCATTGTTTTGAAAATAACAAAAGTAGCGTCACTCTTAGCACAATAACTCACAAACTAATGAATAGAATATCATGAAATTTTAACAGCTGTCTTTTGAAGGTTAGTATTAACTGAAAAAAAGGTGACTGCAATAAAACTAGCGCCATCTATGTGTTAGGCCCGGGACTTTTCAGCCCATGTGTTATATATATATATATATATATATATATATATATATATATATATATATATATATAAATAAATAAATAAATATTTATATATATATATATATATATATATATATATATATATATATATATATATATAGTATTTTTTGGAAATAGCTGTAGCAAAAATTGAATGGTGTTGCATAAAAACAAAAATTATATTTGCTTGTTGAGGTGAATTTTGAATTGTAGAATAGAGGTTCAAAATAAAACTATTCGATTTTTTTTTAATTAGGTTTTTTTTATTGTTATTTAGTATTACTAGTTTTTTTTTTCAATATGCCTATTTGCAATATAAATAAAATAATTTACAATATAGCAAAGATGATTTGTTCTTTTACATGTTCATTTGCTATTATAGGGGAAATAGATTATTGCAGTGAGTCCCATACACATTAACATTAAAATCTGGTCAGTATATATTGCCATTTTTTTTTTTTTTTTATTGGTCTAGCACACGTGCTGCAGGGAAGTCCCTAAAGCACTCCAGGAGCGGCACGAATGCGGAAAAAGCGATTCACGTTGTTCTTGAATCGCTGTAAATTGTACTCGGTGGGAAACACAGCGCTGGGCAAATTATTCCAAAGGGATGACGTTCTCCATATAAAAGATTGCTTGAAAAGCGTCGTACGCGGAGTAACAAGCTGAACCTCATACGAATGCGAAGCACCAGCGCGACGTGTATTTCTAACATGCACCGCTTTGGGAGGAATTAAGCGGGCTACATCCTTCGAACACTTTCCATGAAAATACTTGTAGAACAGACTCAAGTCGCCAACCGTTCTTCGATGTTCCAGCGAATCAAGGCCGCCGGTCAATTCCGGGTCCCCAATCAGACGGACCGCTCTTCTCTGAACAGAATCCAACAAATGCAGTGTATGTTTGGGAGCGGAGCCCCAAACGTGGGAGCAGTATTCCATAGTTGGTCGAATTTGGGCTTTGTAAAGAATTAACAGTTGCTGTGGGGTGTAAAGCTTTCTGGTTCTAAATAATATTCCCAATTTTTGAGAAGCTCTCCTTGCTATGCCTGCAACATGTTGATGCCAAGACATATTTGCTCCCAAACTAACGCCCAACAAATTGAGCGACGATGCTAGGGGAATGGAGTGCCCCGACATAACTATGTCGGGTTCAGCAACGTTAACTTTTTTAGAAAAAACTGCTGCTTGGGTTTTTGTAGCGTTAAATTCCACTTGGTTACTGTCACCCCAAGATAGAATTTCTTCCAGGTCTTTGTTAAGTTGAACGACCTCCTGCTGTCTGCGGATATTCGCCTGAGCAGCCGATGTCCGAGCGTTCAAGGTGAATGAAGAGACAAGCGTACTGTCATCTGCAAAGCTATAGATTGGATTCCCGGTCTTTTCCAGCAGATCGTTAATGTAAATGAGAAAGAGAGTAGGAGACAGTATGGAGCCCTGGGGCACACCGGCGTTGATAGTGAGGGTGTTAGAAAGAAATCCGTCGACCGCCACTCGTAAAGAACGCTCTCTGAGGAAACATGAGAGCCACAAACAGAACCTTTCAGACATACCATAAGAGCGCAACTTAGCCAACAGTCCATCGTGCCAAACACGGTCGAATGCCTTAGATATGTCAAGAGCAACCGCTCGAGATTCTCCAAAGTGTTCAGTTGCGTTGTTCCAAACATGTGTTACAGAAGTCAGAAGATCTCCTGTTGATCTATGTTTACGAAAACCATATTGGTGATCGCTAATAATATTGAATCGTTCAAGATATTTTAGAAGATGCTCATTGATAACCTTTTCCATGACTTTCGATATTATTGAAAGCAGTGCAACTGGTCGGTAGTTATTTGGCAAGGTCTTCTTACCTTTTTTAGGTATCGTGGCACATTTCCAGCAGGACGGAAATATTCCCTTTCTGTAGGATAGGTTAAAAAGTCTACAGAAAACTGGTGTTAGTTCTCTTGCACAGTTTTTGAGAACTATGGCAGGTATTCCGTCAGCGCCAGAAGCCTTCTTGGTGTCTAGCTTCATTAAAATACGCTGTATGATGCGCTGTCTGAAGACAACATCGGGCATCCTTGACTGCAATATGGGAATAGTAGGTGGTGTTTTTCCTTGGAAATCGACAGTAGAATGTGAAGCAAAGAGTTCAGCCAACAAGTTCGCTCTCTCAACAGGTGTGGTTGCAATGGAATTATCTGGCCGTGTGAGTGGTGGTATCGTGGATTTGGTAAAGTTTTGACTAACTGCCTTAGCGACTGCCCAAAAGGACCTGGAATTGTTGGGACAAGCGAGAAGTTTGTTTCTAATTCGTTGATTGTGTGCCTCCTTGGTTTCGTCGGTAATTCCCTTGCATCTGTTCCGGGCATGAACAAAGATGTTTCGATTTAAGGTGTTAGGATTTTCACGCCATTGTCGGTAGGCAATATGTTTAGAAGCAACAGCTTCTTTGCATTTTCGGTCGAACCAAGGCTTGCCGTTGGAGGAGCATTTCTTCGAAAAAGGGATGTAAGCTTCCATACCAGCCAAAATAACATCGGAGACCTCCCTGGCGCAGTCAGATGGGTTATCGGATCGAAAACAAACGTCCATCCAGGGGAAAGTTCGAAAGTATTCCATGAGATCTTCCCATTTAGCAGATTTGTAGTGCCAAATCTTGCGCGGCCTAGGCGCCTCTCTCTCACTGATTGGCAGGATACTCGATGTCGAAAGCAGTTTATGGTCGGAAGAACCTAACGGCGGATTTACGGTGACCGTGTAAATCTCCGGATTGGTGGTTAAAAACAGATCAAGAAGACTGGCGAACTCCCCGTCTCGATCACGGATCCGTGTTGGTTCGTCAATAAGCTGAGTTAAGCCATAACTGATTGAGAATGATTCAGCTTCACGACCTTGTTCGTCGGTAGTATTTGAATATTTGAGCCAGTTGATATTGTGGACATTAAAGTGCCATGATTGTCTCCATACACTTTCGTGCTCGCCCGTAAGCAATAGAATTGCTGCAACGGTATGAAGATCCTTGCAGAATTGTGTGATTCACCTATTTTTAGCATATTACTTTTTAATGTGTTATATAGTATATTTTGAAATATCGAAAATTGTCGGAAAAATTAGTTTTTAAGCTAAAAAAATTACGAGTTACAATCAGTACAAGAACTATTTTTAGCATTCCATATGGTACACTTATAAGGCCACTTCGGTGTCTGTGCGTTCGTCACACTCGATTTTCTCCAAAGCTATTTTACATAATAAGTTGAAATTTGACATAAATATAGGAATCGATGGTTCCATCAGAGCCGTGTGGTTTTGAAAGTTAAATTTGGACTTAAGGGGTTAGTTTTGGGGGTGAAATTTGAAGACAAAAAAGAAATTTTATCAGGTCATGGTAAAGTGGGGTGTCAAATGAAAGCTTGTAAAAACACGAGTTCAATAATACATATGATGTAATACTTGCGCACACTTTTTTTTGTATTATTTTCAATAAATTGCCAAAAATTCCTGATTAAAAAATTTTGAAAAAATTCTAGAATATTCTCCACAAGGTGTAAATTGCACCAAAATTATCACGAGTGCATTACCTTTGATAATTCATCAGTCAATCATCGCTCCTAATGAAGCTAACATGGTTAGCGAAACGCGCGTCGAGTGCAAAAATAAAGTGTTTGGTGTAGTGGTGATATATACTGACAAAAATTTCACATTCCCAACACAGATTTGATAATTTATCTGGTATATAAAAAACCAAAAATTTCAAGGTCATAAATTTTCAACAAAGATCGAAAACAAACTTAGTTGAAACTCATTTAGGGTAACAAAATTTTTTATTTTAAAAGCAATCACTGTACGGAACACTAATTGCGTAAGTCCGACTTGCACTTGGCCAGTTTTATTTTATTTTTTATTTTGAATTAATTATAGTACTAATTTCAATTGGTTTACTTTCAGCTGACAAAACGAATATCAGTACTTCAACAGGACCTTCAAATAAATAGTCACAATAAAAAAGGGAAACAAAAATCTTCAGACAACATTCAGGTTATGGATCTTAGTATTTTGGATGAGGAATTGCAAAAGAAAATTTTGGAAAATGCACAGTTAATAAGCAGTGTATGTATAAATCCAATAAAAATAATTGAGATAACTGTTTTTTATGTTTTGAAAGATCTTTATTATACCAAATATGTGCCATTTTGGTCAATAACCTTCTGCCATATTCCTGGCAATATCATAATTCCATTACTATAGAACTTTTGTGATCTCTGGGCAAAAAATTGCAATGGGTCTTTTTTGAAACTAACTTAACACCATTCAGGGAGTTCTGCTGAGATCAAAACAAATGCTAGTCTGATGGTAAAAGGTCCAGGCTATATGGTGGATATATTAAACCATTTAAGACAACCTCTTTCAATTTCTGGTAAGTCATCAGTGTGTGGTCTCGCGTTGCCACTTTCTGTTAACTAGTTTCAGCCGATTTTTTCCAATCGCGATCTTTTTCGCACATTATTATCATACGTGATTTACTTTTGATCGGTCGAGATCGACCGCTTCAGAATGGCTCTAAATATTATTGCTTACGGGAAAGGTGATATTACACAAAATTTTAATTCATACCTTGTTGAAATGGTCATCAGAAAATGTATAGTATTTTTTAAGATCTGAGAAAGTGATTTGGCAAATTGATGCAATAAAAACATTAAACGACCATTAGGATCTTCGTATGTACCTGGCCGTAACGGAGTCGTAATTGATATTTATACCTCCGTTTCAATCTACTATTTTATTGGCTACTTCATGTTTATAAATATAAAGAATATTCTTCATTTTATCTGCAGTATTATACTGAAATAGTGTGTATTATAAAGTTCAGGTTGGTTCAGAAGCCGCAAATGTTTGCCCATTGAGGCAAAAGTGATAGTTAAAAATGTTTATTTAAAGTTAGTGGAGCGAGGCCACGAAAAATACTTTTCATTGATGGAGATATCAGCTTTAACAAGCATCCCTGAAAGTACAGTTTGGAAAATTGTAAAGAATTCGATAGCGCCTAAAAAAACACTAAAGACCAAGGTACTGATTTCTGTCAAGAAGACTTATCCGCCGCAAAATTTATGAAATGTATGCAGAACAAAAAGTTCCTACATTAATGTCACTTCACGGAGGCTATGCGAGGATAGTTGTGACATAAAATGTTCCACTACAATTTTATGACGTATTCTACGTCGTTTGGGGTTTTTGTTCAAAAAAATAGACAAAGGCAAGGTATAATGGAAACACGGCGCTTACAGCAACTCAGCTAGATCGGAAAATCGAACGATAATCTCCCTAGATGAGACTTGGTATGACACCCACGACACACTCAGTAAAGGATGGATTATTAAATCCAAAAAATGCCACACCAAAGCTCCATCAAATAAAGGTAAAAGAATAATTATCTTATATGCGGGGTCAGAAGAAGGCTGGATCCCAAAATATCTATTTTTAGCAGCCAAGAATATTTCAGATTCCAGCATTGTGATACAACCGCTGAAGCTTTTGAAGATTGGCTTCAAAACAAATTAATGCCGAATATACCATCGAATAGCTGTATTGTGATGAATAATGCATCCTATTATAGTCGCCAAATGAATCAGGTACCAAGTTCCACCAGTAGAAAAAGAGAAATACAAGCCTTTTTGTGCGAATGTGATATATATTTCTATAAAAGTTATACAGTTAAACAATTGTTAGAAGTTTTAAAAAGTTACAATTTTTCAAAGAAACATGTTTGTGATAAAATTGCAAAGGAAGCAGGAGATAAAATTGCAAAGGAAACAGGACACGAAATAATTCGGCTTCCACCATATTATTGTATCTTTAATGCGATCGAGTTGATATGGCATAAAATAAAGTCTAATGTACGTGCTCACATTAATACACCCACTTTAAACAGTAGTGTGATTGAGTTTATAAAGACAGAAGTCAAAAATGTAACCGTTGAAAACTGGAGAAACTGTATTCAGCCTGTCAAAAAAATTCAAAACTCATATAGATGTATGTACATAAATATAAATAGTTTAAAACCTGTAAAAAAACTCGTTATTGATTTGCAAGATAGTAGCGCTAGCGAAATTGAACTAGATATTAATTAATAACTAAAATTGTAACAAATGTACGCGAGGACATTGTACACTGTTTGAATATATTTGTGTAATTACTATATTGTGTATTATTCAGTACATAAAACATTAAAATTCTTATCACCCATAAAATTTTAAACCCAACAATTATACAATCAGGTATAGTGCGGCCCTGTACGATGCCTTGTCATTAAACAGCCATAAATTAATCACTTTCGAATCTTGTTGAATTTTGAATGGGTATAGGTAGCTACGTCATTTTCTTAGATCGTGCAAAATACTATACTACAAATTGGTGCAAAATTCACCCAGTTTACACCTCTCTCACTTAATGACTTAAGAAAAATTATCATCTTCTTTGTTAATAAAGGCAACAGCATTGATAGATGCTAAAACTATAAAAAAATAGTTTTGGAACATATACTTCTTAAATTCCTTTGAAACTGATGAATTTCCAACCAATTTTATAACTACTCTGAAACACACTGTGTATCTATCTATCTATTCACAGAAGTCAGGCATTCTTAGTGAGTGTTCATCCCAACAATGTATTAATATTATTTGTAACTATAATAAATTCTTGTTTATATAATTTTGTTATATTGACAAATTCTTTATTGTTACATTGCTTTTTAGTTATCTGACAAAGATATAGAGATAATAAACTATAAGGAAAGAATAGAATGGCTAGAAGAAAAGGTCTCCAATTTAGAAAGAGAATTAGGAAACCGAGAAGAAAGATATAGAGAGAAGACAGATAAACTTCAAAAAGATAAAGATAGTCTAACTACTAAACTTAGAGAATTAAATTTGAAGGAGAGTGAGAGGAGGAGTTCTCTTACTGAAAATGATGAGAAGGTATGATATTCTAATTCGTACATTAAAAAGTATTGTAAATAAGTAAAGTCGATGTTTGCAAGTCTGGTAATTTGAGTCCAGCAGTATGGATGATATATGTATAATATATAATATATAATATCGTTTTTAAAGTAAGTATCATTTTGATATTAACAATACACAATACTGTTTATTCATGCTAAACTATACAAAAAAACTGTCTTATATACGTCAATAAATAATAATATAATAAAAAAAATGTAGCTTTATACTGATCAAAGTAATAAGATTACTACACAAAAGTTAATACATATAATTTCTATTACTATGATATTTACAATTAAGAAAGACACAGTATGGAAACAAACTACTCAAAACCAAACTTAAAACCTGTTTATAGAGTAAAAAGCATTTTCTACCAGACTTTTTTTAATCTTTTTTTTCAAATTTTTCATCTAGTATTTTGCGGTAATACATTAAAAAATTTAACGGCCTAGTACCCAGGTCCCGTTTGACATCTTTTCAGCCTCCAATTTGTTGAAATTAGATTCTCCTTATGTCTGGTGTCATGACAGTGTATATCTCCATGGTTTCTTTCTGTGAAGGAACCGTTAACATTCTGAGTGATATAAATGATTGTCGACAGTCATCCCTGAAACCAAGTCCATCCAGTATTCTCAGTGCTTTATACTGCAAGCTGAGCACTCGATAGGTCTGTGCAGAGTGTCCCCAGTCGAGAAGGGAGTAAGCAAGATGAGAGTGAAATATTGAGTGAGGTATTTCTTGATACTTGCTGAGCCACAGAGTGTGCAAGATTCCGGAGTACAAAAAGATGTTTGCTCAATTTTTTACACATCTTGCCTATGTGTGTACCCCAATGTAGTTTTGGATGCAAATATATACCCAAAAATCTCACCTCACCCACTCCCTCATTCAAGTCGTACACCTCTCTCAATGACAAAACAACCCGTTTGGTTTTGTCGCTATTCAAAGCCAATCTATTTACATCAAACCACTACTTAGTCCTCCCTTGTGCCGCCAGGGAATCTTCAAGGGATTCCTCAATTGTATTAGCGGCGAATGCCATCGTGGTATCGTCAGCAAAGAGCGTGTACTTAGCTGCATTGTTAATATCTGGCAAGTCATTAATATATATCAAAAAAAATATTGGATCCAGAACTGAGCTTTGGGGAACTCCAATATTGATCACACTCTCTGTCGACGACACCCCAGAAACCCTCACAGTTTAAGTTCTGTCTCTTAATTATGATTCAATAAGCGCCATGCTCTCATAAGAAAAGTTGTATCCCTTGAGCTTTTGTATTAAGATTCTATTAATACAGGCAAAGCATGAGAACACTTTTTTTAACAATTTTATTTTTACATGAACGCCCGAACCTTAATCTACTTTTCACCTATAAGGACACTCGTTGCATTGTAAGATCAGCTTCTGTATTCTTCTGTATGTAACTAACAATTGGTTTTATGCAATGATGAAATTCTGAAACGTGTGTTGTCTCGAACTTTTTCATCAACTTTCTGCACCAGGTCATCATAATAACAGACGGTCGCCCGCCCACTTCGCCCCTCTTCGTGCACGTTTACGGCCATCTTCAAATGCTTTAACCAATTTTCTTGCCATTCCATCACTCATAGCGTTTTTCGCCATACACTTCACTAATCTGCCGATGAATTTCGGCCGCTTTCACGTCTCTTGCCTTTTATCTGCATTTTCAATGTCTGAGCCATTTTAAACACGCGCAAAACAAACGTAAACTAAGACCAATACTTCCTTAATGGCGTCTGTCGTTAACCATGCGCGGAACGACGTCCGCAACACTGCAGCGGTCATATTTTCAAATGGTACTTACTTAAAAAAAAATTTTATTTACTCTAACAAATAAACCAAGTACATATTGTTTTTCAATATAATCTCCTGCTTTGGAAATGCGCTTCTTCCAGCGCATCGGAAGCTTTTTGATACCGCCGTAGTAAAAGGAAGTGGGCTGTGTCAGTAACCAATTGCGCACATAGTCCTCCACCGCGTTGTTGTCATCAAATCCTTGGCCTCCCAGCGCTTCTTTGAGTGGCCCAAGGAGATGAAAACCGCAGAGCGATAGGTCAGGGCAGTAGGGAGCGTGATCAAGTGTGGTCCAACTTATTTTCTTCAATTTTTCGCGAGTGAGAGTTGTAGTATGGGATTGAGCGTCGTCATGGAGAAGAATCACGTCTCTTATCGGTCGGTCACGTCTTTTGCGGCGATAAGCAAGTTTAAGCTCATCCGTGGACGACGATCATGGCTCTCATTTTCGACCTCTTCTTGGCCTCCCATGAACTCGTGCCAGGCGAACACACGAGGCCTTGACAGTGTTTAATCTCCCAACTGTGCCGTCATTCTCCGCGGAATTTCGGCCGGTTTCACGCTTATACGAGTGAGAAATTTAATAATGATACGTTGCGCAATCGAAGGGTGCACGTCTCGCTCTGAACATCGTGAGCTATACTACTGAATGTACCTGGCGAAGCCAATCGATCCAAAGCCAATCGATCGGCCTCCCCACTCCTAGCAAACCCAAATAACATTGCTAGAAGCGGCGGTCTGCTCCGAACGATACTAAGCGCTCAGTACAGAAAGTCTCGTTTATATTTGATCTTCCCTTGTATAATATAATATATAATAAAAATATGTATTTATAATAATATAATAATAATTTCTCATGTGGTATGTTATGCAAGAAACCTGTTATAACTAAATAGATAAGTTGGGACGTTAAAGCTGTTTGATTCTATTACCAAGTACGATAACTTTGGGATGTCTCACTTTAGTAAAATGAGATTTAAAATTTTTTAGACAATAAATTCTTTTTCAGATCTCATATTGGAAAACAGAAGCAGAAAAATGGAAATCAGAATGTGAACTTTTGAGAAGTAAACCGACAACAAACGAACAACTAACAGAGTATTATGAGTCTCAACTTAGAGATATTTTAGAAGTTAAAACTTTGACATATGCAGAAACGAAGTCCTTGTCAGCTGAAAATCAGGCCCTAAAATCAAGGTATGTAAGATTAACCACCCTTTTTATCCTAAAAATAAAGAATTTAAACACATAACTTAACTGGTATCAAATAAATCTTTATTTTGTTCTATTTTATCTGTACGTGGTATAATTAACTGACTCGACCGTTACTTGATGAAAATACATGTTCAATGACAATAAAATATTAAATTTTTAGTGTAATTTCCGCTTTTATTGATTTTTATACTTGATACGTGTTTCGCTAAAACCTTAGCTTTATTAGAAGTATGGGTATGGAATGAAATAAACATTTTTCCATAGTTTTAAAAGTAAATATTTAGAGGTAGGTTGTAACTAAAGGATAACAACAAAACTTAATAATTATACAAATTATCTATTCATTAAATAAATTAAATTTCGGAGATCCAGTTGGTCATTTAACAGTGGGTTTGTATTCTTTCTTTTATTGATCTCGAGGGTCTCAAATACATTTAATTTATGCGATTTGTTCTGAATGTGTGAAATATGGAAATTATTATCAAATACATGATTCTCTTCTATTAAATGTTTGGCATATGAAAAAAGAAAAAGTAAATATTTACTTTTAAAACCATCCAAAAATGCGTAGAGACCGAATTGCGGTCCGCCTAATGGTCTTTAGAAGTTTGTAAATATTTTGACCTGACCATCGGAGTTGCGATAATCGACAAATCGGCAGGTAGGTAGGGTTAAATTATCAAATATTATTAATTCTTAAATCTTATTACATTAAATTAGGGTTAACCTAAATTAGATAAAAGTATAAAACGTAAGGGCATTTTTGAAATTTACTAGTTTACGTTTAAACTTTCTCAAGTCAACATGGTCTTATTACAGAATGTTGAGCGAGAAAGACAACACTTTGATCCTATTGGAAAATTACAAATTTCGACAATATCGCCGTGTAAAATAGACAGAAGAGATGTGCTGGGCCTGCACAAACAAGAACTGCACTGCCAAAGTTTATATCATTGGACGAGACGACCTATTTTCACGACAAACTGGCAATCATCAACATCAACACGATAATGAACAAGTACTGAATCGCCAAAAAAATAACAACGCACTGAAGAAGAGAGCTAACGAGGAACATTGCAACGAAAGACCAAGAAAGATGATTCGGCGGGAGGTGGCTGCAGATCCGAATGTGCTGAACACTTTCACCGAATCCGATATGACAAGAATAGGGAAGAATTTGAACCGAGCCAGACTGCAGTGCTATCCAAAGTTGCCAAAGCCCCGAGAGGAAGTTCATGAATATCTTGGTTCAATCTCGGTCGAAACCACCAGGTATGAAGATTTTCTGATGTTTAATGATGTCCAGGTTGGTGTGATATTTTCCTGTAAAAGTAATTTAGAATTCCTGTGCGCGGCGGAAATTGTAATGGTGGACGGTACATTTGAATTTTGTGTTTTTTCTACAAATGTTTATTATTCTGGCACATATCAATGATCGCTATATTCCCTTGGTGTTCAGCCTATTGCACGACAAGAAGGAAACTTCGTATTCTTTGGTATTCTCTGCGGTAAAGTCCAAATGCCAGCAATTAGGATGTGTCTTCTCGCCTACAAAGGTCGTGTCAGATTTTGAACGCGCTATTCATGGTACGGTTTCAACCGAATTTCCATTGACAACGTTTGTGAGATGTAGATTCCATTTAGGACAATCTTGGTGGAGAAAAATTCAGAATCTAGGATTAACTAGAGAATATGAAGATAAAAATTCTCCCATTGGAAAATGGCTTCACCACATGTTCAAACTAACTTTTCTCCCTGCCGTTCACGTGGGAGGTGTTTTCGTCCAATTATTAGAAAATCAGCTATTGCACCACAAGTAACATTACTTGCTGACTACATAGTTGAAAACTACATCGATGATAGATCTCCTTTCCCTACAACCCTTTGGGCCGTGCTCGACGCCAGCGTTTGGAGAACTAATAACGGGATTGAGACTTTTGATTCAAAATTTGCAAAGGATAGTCGTTCGCCTCATCCGAATTTTCATGAATTTTTAGAGATCATCAAGGGTTTCCAGACTGAAACATACGCAAAAATCAGCGCTGTACAAACCAGTGCACCAAAGTATTCGACTAATAGGTACAATTCAGCATTTAGAAAATAAGATAATTCAGTATGTACATAACGAACTTGATGCTGTAACGTTTGTCAAATGCATGTCTTACAAATATAGTAATTACTGAAATATGTATTTTGCTTTAATTTTCACACATAACTTGCATAGTTATAGCTCTATACTTGCCTGTGAGGGACCGCAACTCGGCCGTCAATTTTGGGTTCGAAAAAGGTCTGTACCGCAACTCGGAACTTTTTATTGCCTTTCACCGACCCTTACCGCAACTCGGTATCAACCGAAAATTGTTTATTTCATTCCATGCCCATACTTTTGATAAAGCTAAAGTTTTAGCAAAACACGTGTCAAGTATAAAAATCAATATACCAGGTGTACAAGTATGAAATGCGGATTTCAGACAACAGATGGTGCACCAATGCAGCTTGTGCTATAAAGATTCGACACTGCGCCATTTTATTGTGTCATCAACAAGTGTCAAATGCTCACGAGTGATAAATTGGAAAAGTGTGTGCATAGTGTTGTGTTCAATATGTCGAAATTTGTACCGAACAAAGAGCATTCGCGGACAGCATTAATTTTTTGTTTTCATTTGAAGAAAACTGCTGTTGAATCATACTGATTACTTCGAGAAGCTTATGGTGAACATGCTCCATCGCAAGATACGTGTAAATGATGGTTTCGGCGTTTCAAAAGTGGTGACTTCGATGTTGCAGACAAAGGAACGTGGAAAACCGCCAAAAAAATACGAGGATTTGGAATTACAAGCATTGTTGGACGAAGATGATTCGCAAACACAAAAACAATTGGGCGTTAGTCAACAAGCTGTTTCCAATCGGCTACGAGAGATGGGAAAGATTCAGAAGACCGGTAGATGGGTACCACATGAGTTGAACGACAGGCAAATGGAAAAGCGCAAAAAGACGTGTGACATTTTGCTCGCTCAGTACAAAAGGAAGTCGTTTTTGCATCGTATAGTTACAGGGGATGAAAAGTGGATTTATTTTGAGAATCCCAAGCGCAAAAAATCATGGGTAGACCCAGGCGCACCATCCACATCGACCGCAAGACCGAATCGCTTTAGCAGAAAGACGATGCTCTGTGTTTGGTGGGACCAGAGGGGCGTGGTCTATTATTAGCTGTTAAAACCTGGGGAAACGGTTAATACTAAACATTACGAAAAAACAATTGACCGATTTGAACCGTTCGCTGCTTGAAAAAAGGCCAGAATACGGAAAGAGACAACACAAAGTCATTTTTCTTCATGACGATGCTTCATCGGCAGTTCGCGACACGTTGGAAGCGCTCAGCTGGGAAGTTCTACCCCATGCGGCTTACTCACCAGACCGACTCCGATTACCCCTTGTTTGCATCGATGGGTCACGCACTTGAGCAGCGCTTTGGTTCATACGAAGATGTGAAAAAATGGCTCGATGAATGGTTCGCAGCAAAAGAGGAAGATTTTTACTGACGTGGTATTCACAAATTGCCCGAAATATGGGAAAAATGTATAACAAGCGATGGAGCGTACTTTGAATAAAGCACTTTTTATCATTCTTCCGAATTTAACATGTTTTTTTAGAAAAAAAATCCGCTTTTCATACTTGTACACCTGGTAAGTGGAAATTTTACTAAAGTGTTTTATTCTCATTGTACGTGGTATCTCAAAAATATTGCTTCTGATTTCCAACTGATGTCGCGATATATAGATGACGTGTCCAGATAAAAGATAAATAGGTAGTAAATGCGACTCGTTTCCTTCCCCCGGCTAACTCTCTTTCCCGACTTAGAATAGCTTAAAATTTCAGCAGGCACAAACTAACTTAAAAATTGAACAAAAGTATGTATGTGTTTTTAGTGTTTCGTACGGAACACTTATAAGATTACTTTTGGTGTCTGTCCGTCTGTTTCACCCGATTTTCTCCGAAACTATGTGACATACAAAGTTGAAATTTAACACTAATATAGAAATTGATGGCCCCATCAGTGCTCTGTAGTTTTGAAAGTTAAATTTTTGACTTAGGGGGTCAGTTTTGGGGGGTGAAATCGAAAGTGAAAAAAAAAATTTTAGGTGCCAAATGGAAGCTTGTAAAGACACGAATTCAAAAATATATATGATGTAATGAATAAACTTTTCTCGAAAAGTACTAATCAAAAAATTTTGAAAAATTCTGTAATATTATCCACAAGTAAGTTAGGAATGTGGAATCTTTGGCACAATGACACTACTCAGTATATATCAGCACTACACCAAACACTTTATTTTTGCATGTTAGCTTCATCAGGAGCGATGATTGACTAGTCAAGCGATGATTGACTAGTCAATCATCGCTCCTGATGAAGCTAACATGGTTAGCGAAACGCGCGTCGAGTGCAAATGTGTTTGGTGTAGTGGTGATATATACTGAGTATTCTCCATAAGGTGTAGTTTCAACGAAATTATCTCGAGCGCATTACCTTTTATAATTTATCTGGTATAAAAAATATAT
>CM032446.1:18618507-18768507 GCA_019049505.1 Pachyrhynchus sulphureomaculatus
CAATCAACTCTTTAAAAAATACGTTTATCTTGAACACTTTTTTAAGAACAAAATTACAAAAAAAGAAAGTTTTTTTAAGTGCTTAATGATTTTCTAAGATCAAGTATACTTTTAACTGTAACTAAAAAACTTTTTTTGACCATTTCGTACTGCTTTGAACATAAAATTGCCAGTGGTGCACTACTGCAAGCAAATTTTTATATTTTAAAACTCAATGTTTAAGGGGTTATATTACCTTGGCGCTCGGAAAAATAGATATAAAAATAAAAAAAATTTTTGACGCAGCTATTAAATTAAAAAAATAAAAAAATACTTTTACACATATACATAGTAGTTTTATGAATAATTTGCAATAATAACGAATAAAAAAAAAAAAAATGACGGAGATATGAGCCATCAAATAGAACCCTCTTTTGAAAATCCTTGCTGTTGGTGTATTTATTTTCTTTGTCAGGTATCGTCTAAAAAACAAAAAATAATTTTTTCTTATTTAGAAAGGTTAAGATGTAGCATAGGAAAATTTTTTTAAAATTTTTTATGACAACTGTTTGAAAAAAAATCTGATTTTTATCCAAATTTTGAGTTTAAAAAACTCTGATTTTTATCGAAATTTTGAGTTTGAAAAAAGTAGATCTTAAGATATCTTCTACACCAGTTTGAAAAAAGTAGTTTCGAAAAAAACGCAAGAGAAAAACAGTTCAGTGTCAGCATCTTAAAACCGAGTATTTTTTTAAATTACCTTCAATCTGCGATTCTTGGACCGTACATGAGGTCTTCCATTGTTGCCGCGATGTCCGCCGACTCCTTTTGGGCAGCTCTTTTCAATTTCCTGGCCTCTTTAGTTTCATGTTAGGCTTTCATGTTGACTATAGATATTCGTTGAGAATCCAAGTTCTCGATAAATTGCAGCGCGCTTGAGCCAATTACGAGGTTTAATAATTGCATTGATTTTTTTTTCACACTGTATTTTATTAAATATTTGTAATTTACTGTATGTCCGTTAAAATCATGCGCTTTAACTTTTAAAAATTATAAAGCAACAAAAATAAAAACTATTAGTATCATCGGAAAGCTGAAAGTCTTCTTTTCAAAAAGCTATCTTTTAATTTTTTTTAACACTCTGAAAACAAGTAATATCGATTAAATTTCGAGCGGTGCGCGTATACTTTCAAATTAACCTGGCGCTACACTTTTTGAATCACCTATCCGAATTTTTAATAAATTCTCATGTTAATAAAAAAAATCTTTTTTTTATGGTATTTTACGTCCAAAAAACTACCTGTGTGCCAAAATGCAGCCTGTAACATTTAATGAGAGCTCAAAACCCCTGGCAACCGGGCCATAAGTATATTCTATACAAATGTTAAGTAAAGACCAAAATGCAGCCATTTGGTGTTTTTAGATTTTTAATTTCTCACTTATAAAGTTGCAGTGTATGCTGTCTTTAATAAATTACTCGTTTTCAAATATCGGTACTGTTAAGACACATTGCTTTGTGTTTTGTTTACATTTTTTTTTCAATAAAATATTTTTTTATGTGTCAGTTTTCCCAGCAAAACTTTTGCCAACTACAATGGAGGAAATTGTCACGTCTGGCGAGAAGGTGGTGTACATTTAGTCCGGCATTTGACATTATTATTCTTAACATTAGTGAGACCGTAAGCCTCGCAAATGATAGGAAATAAATTTTGAATTTTTCTTTGGTGTAGGAGGCATTCTAAAAAAAAATCTAATTTTTAAACGGTCAAAGATCTGTCTATGGTAACGTCGCTGTAAAAAAGTCCTAACTCAAAAATCACCCTGTATGAATTGAATAAAATTAACGAGATTTTTTCTTTTTCGTAAAATAGCATTTATTGATAGCTGTAAGTAGCGCGTTCGGTTAGTCTTCGCAGATGAAATTGAGCTGATGAGAGATCTTTCACAGCTGATCGGCTTGCCACGTCGGGGACCATTACTGAACGAATTCGCTAACTTTATAAAATCGCAAATAAAATATCAGCTCAGATGTAAATAAACATACAAAAAGTGCGCTCTACTCGGATGAAACACTCCCATTGGTTGCGTTTGATCAACAAACCAAACAAATTTAAACTTATTTATGGGGACACCCTGTATAAAGTTTATTGCACAATTCAATATTAAGAAAATCCTAGAAAAGAATTTAAAAAGGCAATGTTTCCAAGAATTGGCGGATAAACCAAAAAAATCAAAGTTCTTTGTTCAGCAATAAAATAAACTTAATTACTATTTAATGACCCGACATATTTTTCGTATATTTTGAAAAAATAGGAAGTGCAGAAGCGTGAAGATTTGCTGTATCATCCGTCTGAAAAGTTTCGTCTCTAATATGCGAACGTTAAATCTGTCATCATTTTATTTAGATATTTGCTGAAGAATAACCAAATGCGCTTAGTATCAGATTTTAAACGGCAGGCCGTTTAGAACTGTGAGTTTGAAAAATAGAACTATAAATAATATGTTTTTTATACTTGTACATATAATTAACCAATAAATTTTTAATTTTTCGTAGTATTACCATTCCTAATATTGTTTTGTTATCGTTTTATTCTCTTTAATGTGAACAACTTATTTTTATAAAAATCTACTTTTAGAAATAGTGCTATCTGTGTTAAACCGATCATCCATTTATCCACTGCGTTATCTGTTGTAGCTCACACCTACATTCGCTTTCTTTTTACAAAATTAGGATTTAAATTAAGCTGATTATTGAGCTAGAAATGTACAGGGTGAGTCAACGATAGAGTAGTAAAGTTCATTATCTCATTTCATACAATAGTTTTAGGGGATGTTAAGGTGCACAGTTTAAAATTATTTTTGAGTATACAGGGTACTTCAAAAAGTGTGACCGATGTAAAATATGTTTTTTTTTTTTTAAATGGAACATCTTATTGCCTAATTTATTTTTAAATTCTGCGTAAAATGTTTCTAACTTTTTTTTATAATAGTATATAGCTAAACCTAGTAGTTTTTCTAATACAGTGCGACCTCGATAATCCGAACTAATTAAAACCGCGGTGATCCGAATTAGTAAATAATTCGAATTACTGAAGCAGGACATTATTTATATTAAAAAAACGAATCATTTAATACGAAACAACTAAAAAATAGTACATACATAGAATAGTATTTAAAATAGAAGCGTATTTTATCAAGTTTTATCTTATTTTGTAAAAAAAAATGTAATTTTTGTTTGCTTGGTTCATCATAAAAGCAAAAGCAATTTGTACAAGAACATCACTTAGAGGGATATCATTTTCTTCTGCCCATCTCGTGCACACATTGAAACTTTTAACTGCCTCATCATTCTTTACAGTGTTCTTAACAGTCTGGTTTGTATTAGTGTTTAACTCTGAACCTTCATTATCACTCTCGTGTTGTTCATCTGTATGATCTATGTCTTCCAGTGGTAACAAATCTTTCTCATTTTCAAGCCAATTACATATTTCCACGTTCGTGAGATTCTGCTCAGTGAGAACATTCACCATATCTGAAACATCTGTTAAATATTTACGAATTAACCAAAAAAATACTAAAAGAAAAATTTCAGGCTTTACCTTTCATTTCTTCATTCGTGGAAAGCAAATTATGCCGCAATTCACTCAGAGGAATCAGATCTTCAGCATCATATTCAGTGTCTGGGTTGGTATCTGCCACATAAGCCATAATTTTGTACCAGCACTTTTTCAAGACTTCAGGGGGGAGACTTTTTCCCATGAATTGCATAGTAGACATACAGCATGTTTTAGGTTAATGCTTTTTAATAACTTAACAAGGTTCTCTTCATTATTTGATAAAATATGGGCTACAAGACTTTTCCGATAAAATAATTTTGTCAGTCTAATTGCATTCTGGTCCATAGGCTGCAAAAGTGCAGTACAGTTTGGTGGAAGAAATAACTGCCATCCTCACTAGTCAGCTCTTCTATAGTTCCATGGCTCAAAGCGTTATCAACGATTAGCAGGGCTCTTTCAGGCAAGTTGAGACTTCTTAAATGACTTTTGACTTGACGAATAAAAGAATGATGAAACCAGTCTAAGAAAATTGCTGTAGTCATCCATGCATTGGCAGATGATTTGTACTCAACAGGTATGTTCACATTTTTAAAAGCCCTCGGATTTTTTTGCCTTTCCTATCACTAACAACTTTAATTTTTGTGATCCATCAGCATTGCAACATGCTAGAAAGGTAACGCGTTCTTTGTTTATTTTTCGACTTGGTGCGGTCTTTTCCTGAGAACGAACCAGCGTTTTTTCAGGCAACATTTTCCAATACAGAGCTGATTCATCTGCATTGTATATTTGAGTAGGTCCAAGGTTTAATTCTTTTATCTTATCTGCGAATACAGTTAGGAAAGGACCGACGGCACTTTCATCATTGGGTAGTTTTTCGCCACAAACTTTTAAAGCACGCAGACCATGTCTTTTTCTGAAGTTAGAAATCCAGCCTCTGCTAGCTCTAAAATTATCATTCCCGTAGGTTTCAGTGTAAAACTGTTTTGCTTTGCCTGATAAAATTTCGTAGGAAATTGGGACGCGCCTTGATCGTTGCGTACAAAACCATGTATACAGACGAGTTTCCATTTCTGGATATTCGGCTTTTCGTAAGGTTTTTCTGACGCCAGGACCGGAATCACATTTGGAAATAAATCTAAAAGAAGTTACACGTCCATAGTGAGTGTCCAAAATTATCTTTAAAATAAATCATACATACCTTTTGATTTTCCCTTGCTTCTTTTTTATATCCGAAATTGTGGATGTTCCTACTCTGTATTCATTTGCCAACACTTTTCCGCTTTCACCAAGAACTAGTCTTTCTAATATATCGGACTTTTGTTTTATTGTTAGTGTAATATGTTTTCTTTTAGAAGGCATTTTAATATGTAGGTTCATATACGTAAAAAAAAAACGTTTACATACTTATATGAACCATATAAAGTAAAATAGAACGTAGGTATGTTGTACTTGTGACAATAAACAGACAACTACAAAGTCCTTACCCTTTAGACGCGATACGCGATGCGTTGTAGGCAAATCAAAGGCACCTACAGTTTGTGTGAATCCCAGATGTGTTAGACTGGAAGTTAGGGAAATCCCCTCACTATCGATTTCAGTTTTCCCATGTAGTTTAAATTAAGTAGATGTCTAAAAACGCAGGTCCGGATTACCTAGTACTATCAAATCCTGATTATAAAGTACACAATGCAATAGAAATGTTTGTCCGGATTATTAAAGAATCCGGTTTAATGGAGATCCGGATAATCGAGGTGGCACTGTATTTCATTTTTTTTTTTTTTTAAAAATACTAGTTTTCAGTTTTGTAAAAAATTGTCAGTAGCGCCATTGTTTCTGACTACTCATAATTGGTGCGAGCGTTCTATAGAGATGAAAAAAAAAGATATATGTAAAGAAGTTTTAGTTATACATTTGGACTATTTTAAATTGAAAAATCTCAAATTTTTTGAATGGCACGTCCTGTATATTATTATTTTTTTCTGATAGATTTTACAAAACCCTCCAACTTTTAATAAGTATGTCATATACCTATTTCTAATAGTTTTCAATTTATTTTGAATTTTTCCATTTATATAATATTATTTCTTTTTCTTTTTAACGACGCCACGCTTTTGTTTACAGCAGGTTCTATACTTTACCTCCTCTATTCTAATATCTCTGGTCAAGCCAGTCAAAAATCTCGGCAATTTTTATATTGGTATATTAACACAAAAAACTTAAAGCGGGTTAAATTCAATAAACATGTAAGATAATGCAAAATGTTGTAAACACATTACAGAGACGGTATCTTATAAAGGTAGCAGCCATTCAAAATGAAAACTTATTGATAATACGCATTAGACAGTTTCTGTAAGTAATAACTTCAGATTTTGTAAGAAATCTGTGTCCAAGCGATTATTATTACTTATTTTTTTATTTCAATTTTTTCCATATTATCAGACTTTTCTAGTACACTCCTAAATTTAAAAATATTTTACCATTACTGAAAATGTAGCAACAATATTGCCAATAGTAGAAAATTCAGTAAAAAAAACGATTATAGAATTATTCTTTGTTAAATTTTTGTAATATTGGTAAGATGGTTACATTTTTGTTTTCAATTTTGTTAATATGTTTTCAAATTTAGAGGTTAATTAAAAATTGTGCCAGATCAAAAATGGAAATGAAAACGAGTTATAATCAGTAAGCAGGGCCTTCAAAATGCGTTAGTCCAACTTGGTAAAAGGTAAAACTTCGTTACGCGGGCTTTTCAGAAAAAGGGTTTTTTTTGGAATAGGCTTAAAATGATCTAATTTTGAAAGACTTGCGAGAAAATATCGGGGGAAACCCTTTTGCACTTTTCTTTTGGTAAATAAAAATTAACCTATTTTTCTGACAACTGTTGATAACCACTGATCGAAACTATCATAAAATAAATCAAAAAATAATCAACTTCGGTTCTTGCCTCTAGATTTACGAAAAAAAACTTAAGGTTTTCTATTAGCAAGCTTTTTAATTATTAGCTATTTCTACAAGTAGGTTTGAAGTATAAGTTGGTGTATTTGCTCCTTAGATTTGTTTTTAAATACACGTATTTACAAATTTATAATATTACATTGTGATCTATTGTATTGATTTATTTTATTGATTATTTATTTAATTAAAAATATACTTTTAAGTAATCTAAAAAGTAATGCCTTAAGATTAAAATAATATATATCAATTTTAGCAACATTTTTTTAAATAAATATATACATAAGCTTAGACTATGCTTTGGAGAGATTATTATTATTATTTTTGAAAGGGATTAGTGGGCAAAAAAATCGCCTCAAACGATTTTGCTTCATTTAACACCGATCCTTGAATTTAATTTTCAAACAGTGGTATTATTTTTGGTATCATTAACACGTAGACTGAAAAGTTTTTGGTCACATTTTTTTTGCAAAATTCTACTTTATTCATCAATATAGACTCCTTCAAGAGCAATACAATCAGTCTAACGCTTTTTTTACATTTCTATACCTTTCCTATAGAAGGATTTGTCGTCGCCTCAGTTTCGGCGATAACTGTTTCATTGGAGCCAAATCTCTTTCCTGCGAGCATTTTTTTAAGTTTATAAATAGATAATGGTCGCTGGGGGCCAAATCTGGAGAATACGGTGGATGAGGAAGCAATTCGAACTTCAATTCATGCAATTTTGCCATCGTAACCATTAACTTGTGACACGGTGCATTGTCTTGATGAAAGAGCACTGTTTTCCTTGTTTATTTGGGACCTTTTCTTTGCGATTTATGCCTTCAAACCACACCAATAAATTTACATAATATTCGCTATTGATGGTTTTTCCCCTTCTCAGCATAGTCCATGAAAATTATTTCATGTGCATCCCAAAATACAGAGGCCAAAACCTTCCCAGCCGACTGTTGTATCTTTGGTCGCTTCGGGCGGCTTTCACCAGTTGACTGCCGATTTGACTCCGGTTTGTGGTTGGTGGAACCACGTTTCATCCGTTGTCACATATCGCATGAAAAATTCCTTTTTATTGCGTTTTTTAAACAGGTCGAAACAGCGCTCAGAATCATCAACACGTTGTTGTTTTTGGTCCACTGTGAGCAAACGCGGCAACCATTTCGAACAGAGCTTTCTCATGCCCAAATGTTCATGCAAAATATGACCAACACGTTCTTTCTCATGCAATTTGATTTTACGGTCATCCAAAACAATTTTGTGAATTTTTTTTACGGTGTAACCACCTCATTTGGGCGTCCAGAGCGTTCAGCATCATTTGTGTCTGTACGACCGCGTTTAAATTCAGCATACCAGTAAATGATATGTAATTTCCCGTACACTTGACAAGCCATTGCTTTGCTTGAACGGTATTTTTTTTCCATCAAAAAAAACAGTGTTTAATCAACACACGAAATTCGATTTATTCCATTATTTTGAAAATATCAAAAGTAGCGTCACTAAAACCACTGTAACTTATAAACTAATTGTCGAAATGTCATGAAATTTTGACACGTATCATTTGAAGGTTGGTACTTCCTAAAAATCATATGGACTTTTTGAAAAGGGCGACATCTGTGTTAGACCAAAAACTTTTCAGCCTACGTGTTAGAATGCTGATTATCTACTCTTTCCAATAAGAAGAATAAATGTTTAGGTTTCCAAAAAGTTTTATTGATTAAAACGGTTTTACTCAATAGAACTGTTTTTGCTCGTTCAGCAACGTACTCGTCGCGCGTTGGTCACCCCTATAAAAACACATGCAACTGTAGTTTTCTATCATTCCTTTATCGGAACTTGAACCGTCGACATCTCTGCTATATCTGCTCTCTAATTACGTCATCGGAAAATGGATACCACCACAGAAGAAACGGCACAAGTCATCGCCCTAATGCAAGAAGGGCATAGCCAATGTGTAGTCACTGCGCAACTGCACCTGAGCCAGTCAGCTGTCTCCAGACGTTACGAAACGACTGGTGCCTTTACACGAAGATCAGGATCAGGAAGAAGAAGGTGTACCTCGGGGCGAGACGACCGCTTCATTGTTAACATAACTCTAAAAAATCATCACTTGACTGGCGTTGAGGTCCAACAGGAGCTCCGACAAGTTCGTGGTCGGGCTGTCAGTCATTGGACAGTTAGAAGAATACTTAAAGAAGTTAATCTAACTCCGAAGAGACCAGCTAACGGACCCAAATTGACAGCAGCCCATCGACAAGCGCGACTCGGATTTATCTGAGAATATGTCGAACTGTACCTCAGAGCAGTGGCGCTCCGTTTTATTCTCCGACGAGTTCCGAATGTACCTACGTGTCAATAATGGAGGAAGACGAGTCTATAGGAGACCTGAGGAACGCTATGCGCAGTGCTGCATTACTGAAACGATCGCCTACGGGGGAGGTTCTGTCATGGTGTGGGAAGGTATCTCACTGGATATGAAAACCGATTGGGTTTTCGTAACTGATGAAACTCGTAGCAGTGGATTAACTACTCACCGGTACATCGAGGAGATCCTGCAGGAACTCGTTTCTTACGCTGGGTTTGTTGGCGATAGCTCACCCGCTCCATGAAAAACTGGTAATACAAAATATTGATTTTGGTTTTTATTAATAAATTTAATTGTTAAACTTAAAATGTGTTTAATTTATCCTTTCTCGTACCCCTATTTTCAATCCTTGTTCTCCTTGTTTCCGCCTTCAATCATTTTAATCAGTAAAAAGCATGAGGAATGCTATGGAATTTGGTATCATTAGAAAGATAATAAAATGGGCTTTCAAATGATACTAAAATCTGTAAAAATATCTTTGTTTGTGTTAGCCAATACTTGTTGGAAATTCATAATAAAATTATATAAAAAAAACATTGGCGACTACGATATTGTAATTTTTTCGGAGACATGGTTAAGGCAAGATATACTGGATAGTGAACTTGGACTAAATAATTATACTATTATTCGTTGTGACAGAAGTGAAAGGTCTAGTGAATTTTCTAGAGGGGAAGTAATGATTGCAGTGAAGTCTGATATTGCAGCTAAACATATAACAATTATAGACCATATCGAACATATATTTATTACGCTGGCCAAGGGTACATCTAAAGAATTAATAAGTGTAGTTTATCTACCTCCACAGGCTAGCTGGGAATTGTATAAGTGTTATTGTGATGCAGTAGAAAATGCAGTAAATAATACGAATGCGCAGAATGTAATTTTATTAGGTGATTTTAACACTCCAAATGTTAAGTGGGTAAATGAGGGTTATGGAACACGGGCGGATGGTAATCTGTCTGCCCAAAGCAGGATCCTTTCTGATTTTGCTGCATACCTTAACCTTAAACAAACCAATAATATTCCGAATATCACCGGAAATTACCTAGATTTAATCTTTGCTAATATAGATATTAATGTAATGTTTGCTGATCAACCACTGCTCCCGCTGGATCGCTACCATCCAGCCCTCTCCTTTGAACTGAATATATCTTGTGAACCAGAAGAATCTATAGATTTTGATTACGAATATTACGATTTTGAGGGAGCAAATTTCAATGAAATTAATTCGTTTTTGGGTTTCTTTGATTGGAACCAACTGGTCAATTCAAACACTGTAAAGGAATCTGTAAATACCTTTTATGATGTAATTTATACTGCATTTGATTTATTTATACCTAAAAAAGGTCTACGAAACCAAAATTCTCTTCACCTTGGTTTAATGATACATTGAAAGAATTGATTTTTAAAAAGAAAATAGCCCATAAAAAATTTAAAACTACCAAGTCATCAAATGATTATATTATTTTCTCTGAATTTAGGAAACAATGTAAAGCTTTATCGGAGTTATGTTATAAGAATTACATCAGCAATATACAAGAATCAATTACCAGCAATAGTAAAAATTTTTGGAGATATATTCATTCAAAGAATAAGAGTTTTGAAATACCAAATGTTATGTATCATGATTCTGAATCATCTATACATGGTAATGAAATAGCTAATTATTTTTCGAATTATTTCTCTTCTGTATATTGCAATAAAAAAATGTGATACATATGATGTTAAGGTTTCGCAAGATGTAGATACGAGGCTGGTTTGAAAAGTCCGTGCAAAAATAAAAACTACTTATGTGTTTGGGGTAAACCTTTTTTATGTCTCCTTTTAGGCTTATACACTTCGTCTAACGATGTTCTAGTTTGCTGATCCCTTCCGAATAATAGGATTTGTCCAAGTCTGCAAAATATCCATTAGTGTCTGCAATCACCTCCTCGTTTGAATAAAATCTTTGTCCCGCCAGCCATTTCTTCAAATTGGGGAACAAATAGTAGTCCGAGGGAGCCAAGTCTGGAGAATAGTGGGGATGTGAAACGAGTTGGAATCCTATTTCCATTAATTTTGCGACCACAACTGCTGAGATGTGGGCTGGTGCGTTGTCGTGATGGAAAAGGACTTTCTTGTGGGCCAATCGCGGGCGTTTTTCTTGCAGCTCGGTTTTCAAACGGTCCAATAACGATGAATAATATTCACCTGTAATAGTTTTACCCTTTTCCAGATAGTCAATGAGGATTATCCCTTGCGAATCCCAAAAGACAGTCGCCATAACCTTTCCGGCCGAAGGAACGGTCTTCGCCTTTTTTGGTGCAGATTCCCCCTTGGTAACCCATTGTTTAGATTGTTGTTTGGTCTCAGGAGTATAGTAATGTATCCATGTTTCATCCACAGTGACGAAACGACGCCTAAAGTCCTCCGGATTCTTCTGGAACAGCTTCAAACCATCCTTGCAACACTTCACAAGATTCCGTTTTTGGTCAAGCGTGAGCAGTCGTGGCATCCATCTTGCGGATAGGTTTCTCATGTCCAAATGTTTATGCAAAATATTATGTACCCGTTCAGTCGAGATGCCCACAGCACCAGCAATCTCACGCACCTTAACTCTTCTGTCATCCATCACCATATCATGGATTTGATCAATGATTTCTGGAGTCGTAACCTCCACAGGCCGTCCAGAACGTTCAGCGTCACTTGTGCCCACATGGCCAGTCCGAAAATTTTGAAACCACTTATAAAAACTGTTCTAATCGAAGGTGCAGAGTCACCATAATGTTTATCAAGCTTCTCTTTAGTCTCCTGAGGCGTTTTGCCTTTCATAAAGTAATGTTTAATCAACACACGAAATTCTTTTTCGTCCATTTCTTGAAAATCACTCGACTTCCTTGATTCACACGAATGCCAAACACAAAGAAATATACCAATATGGCTGAAACTTGGTGTGCGTTCATTCAAGAGATGCTACTAACTAAACATGACCTCGATACGCGCCGGTGGTGCCATCTCTCGGACTTTGCACGGACTTTTCAAACCAGCCTCGTATAAGTAGTTGCAATATTAGCCAAATATATATATATATATATATATATATATATATATATATATATATATATATATATATATATATATATATATATATAAAACGCCATCCATAAAACAAGTGACAGTTTATCAATAGGTCCAGATAGGATACCAATAATGTTTTTGAAAAGTTGTTATATTGTATCCTGTATTTTAAGTTTTATTTTTAATAAGTCTATTTTAGAGGGGGAATTTCCTGACGCATGGAAACTTTCATATGTGACTCCAATTTATAAAAGTGGAGACAAATCCTCAGTAAAGAATTATAGAGCGGTCTCCAAAACATCTATAATAGCGAAGGTGTTTGAATCAGTTGTTGACTCAAAGGTAAAGCCCCATTTCCAACATGGGTTTATACGGGGGCATGCCACTGTTACCAATTTACTAGTCTACGAGAATGAGCTTAGGAACGCTTTGGAAACCACCAAACAAGTAGATGTAATCTACACAGATTTCTCAAAAGCATTTGATAAGTTAACCATAATCTACTAATTTATAAACTTGAGCGTTCGGGCATTTTCGGTAGCTTATTGAGATGATTCAGAAGTTATCTTTCTGATCGTAAGCAACTTGTAAAGATTAAGGGTTTTATATCAGATGAAATCATAGTCACATCTGCTGTTCCACAGGGTTCTCACCTATCCCCACTCCTTTTTAACATATTTGTCAATGATATTTCAGACATTCTAAAACATTCAAAATTTTTGTTATATGCAGATGATTTAAAGATATATAGAATAGTGGAATCAATGGAAGATTATTATAAATCGCAACTAGATTTGGAAAGTTTAAACGATTGGTGTCAATAATATGATTTTTAATGTAGAGAAATGTCAAGTTATGCAATTTTATAGAAAGAAGAATTTTTTAACGTTTAATTATAAGGTAGATAACAGTATTCTGAAGAGAAGTGATCTTATGAGGGATCTTGGAGTGTATTTCGATAAAAAATGTAAATTTTAATTTTCACATCGAATTTATGACAAATAAGGCTATGAAAATGTTAGGTTTTATTAAAAAATCATTGTCTGATTTTACCGATATTAAGTGTTTTAAGGTTTTATATTGTTCATTTGTCAGATCGTACTAGAGTGTGCTTGTCCAGTATGGTCATCATGCTACAAAACATATGTAGATTTAAGTGAGCATGTGCAAGAAAAGTTCCTGAGATTCATAGGGTATAAAATGGGAATAACAGTGGAAAATATTGTATATGAGGAAATAATGAATTTGTTAAATTTACCTAGCCTTGAAGACAGGAGAAGGATAACCGATATTTGCACGCTACATAAAGTTTTAAATTCTGCAATTGACTGCCCAGAACTTCTGGAGAGGATTGGACTTAATACTCCTCAAAGAACACTACATAAAACAAATTTGTTTCATTTACCATTTCACCTAACAAATTACGGTTTATCATCAGCATTGACTAGATCGAGTGCCACAGCTAATGCTATTAGTAGAGTCACCAATATAGATTTATTGGGTGATAACATTTAAACCATAAAAGATAAATCTAGACAGGTTTTGTGATGGTGCTTCGGATGAGGAAACTCTTAACCTCTCAACCCTCTACTATGACAACATTGCAAATTTAAACCGAAATATAGTATATCCAACACTTAGGAACTTATAGATAAAATTAAAAACATTAACTTACCAGAAAATTCTAGAGTTATATCATTTGATGTACAAAACTTTTTCCTAGTATCCCAACATATGAAGTCATAGAATTAGTAGTTAGACTCTTAATTAAGAATAAAGTAAACAAAATTATTAAACGGGATATTTTAGATTTACTTACCACTTGCTTGGATCAAAACTATTTTGAATTCAGCGATAACTTTTATACATCTAAAGAAGGTCTAATAATGGGTAATCCTTTAAGCCATTTTCTAGCGGAAATTTTCATGGATAATTTAGTAGATCTTTTGAAGCTCGCATTAAAGAACATAAACGTAGTTATTTAAAAAACAAGAACAATTCACATTACGCAACCCATATAATAAACGAATTGGCCATAAAAGTAATTTTGTTCTAATTCTATTATCACCAAAACCATTGGACATTAGTTTTATTTCAGGTCAGACAGTTCACACAGACAACAATAAAATTGATGACCAAACGTGTGTCAAAAAATCAATAAAAATTCAACAATACTTGAAAACAAAATAAAATATATATTTACAAATTTAACAACAACTATTTGACATAAATAAAATATCTTTAATCAAGTCTAATAGCGAAAGAAGCCCCACAAGAGCATCCTTGTTCAGCTAATGGATTGTTAACTACTTTAAAAGCAGACCTGATTAATTCTTCTTGATAATCGATAGTAGATCCCTTAATATATTCTAAAGAAGTCTCGTCTATTACTACCTGAGTACCATTCTTTTCAAAAATCCTAATAAAAAACAGTAAAAAAATTATTGTGTTGAGATGCGGTGAAATGTTAACAGGTAAACTTACTTGTCATCATCATTTAATTTTGTATCTAAATCAAATTTATACTGAAACCCAGAGCAACCTCCACCTTCTACAGAAACTCTTAAAAAACTATTTGGTGCATCTTGTGTAATTTCCTTTACTCTTTCTGTACATCTTTCTGATAAAATTATCTCTGCTTTAACATTTTCCAAAGGTTTGACATTTGAATTTATATATCGCTTTTGGGGTCTTTTAACTAGGTTTTTAACTATTCGGGGAAATAGTTTGTTACTTCTAAACATTTTTTACTAATTTTCAACTACAAATTTTGGTAGCTTTCGTTTTGAGGTTAGAATTTGTGTACTGTTGTCAAAATCTTCTTTCCGTTTCGATTAAGTTTGAAAAAAGAAACGACAAACTATAAAACCCAAGTATTATTGGCATTGTTGCCAATATAAGACATAAGATTGTTGTATTTTTAATGTTAGTAATTATACTGTAACAAAAAATTTGGTGGTTAAAACTTTCTAACCTGAAATATTGTATTGCAAATCTCACGTTTTTTTCTTTAAATTTTAACTGAAGGTGCCCCAAATTTACTCAAAATGGTTGAACAACAGAGACAACGTATCGAACATGAGATGACAGGGATGATAAATGAATTAGATTTACAATATTTGAGACGAATGCAGGTAAACATTACATAAACTTTGGGCTGTTCAAATGCTTACTTTCGCAAGTCTTGGATCATTTTTTTTTCTGTGCTTTCAGGCTGACATGCATAGATGCGCCGCAACGTGTTGCGACAATCGTGACCATTCACTAGAACGAGTGCAAAAATGTGTGGAGAACTGCTCAGTTTCATTAAATTGGGCACAAAATTATGTTCAGAAAGAACTAGAAGGGCTTCAAAATAAATTACAAAGGTGTGTAATGGATTGTAATGATGAAGTTAGGGTAAAAATGGGGCCAAATCCTACAGAGTCAGAAGTAAGTTTATTGGTGCCTTTAGAGAAATAAATATATATCATATGTTAACTGATAATATGCATCTCTACTTTTAGACTTGTCACTCTTATAAAAAAATGTCTTAAAATTTTGGTACACGGTCTGTTCACAAAAGGGAGTTTTTTTTTTGATATAGGCTTAAAAGGACCTAATTTTGAAAAACTTACAATTAATTACAAAATACATTAAATAATGAAAAAAAACTCCTACCATAATGTGAAAAAATGATGTATGTGCTATATTAGTGACTGGAAATCAAAGCAGGTTAGCAAAAACCGCCTCCTCCCGATTTTTTCTAGTAAATCTTTCAAAGTTAGACCATTTTAGGCATATTCCAAAAAAAACCCTCCCTTTTTCTAAAAAGCCTGCATATTGAAATTTTACCAAAAATATATGTTTTATTTTATTTGACTTACTAAGTTTTGAACTTTTCAATTTGCAGATCGATAAATTTACTAAAATATTTGAAGACTGTGCTACCAAATGTGTGGATAAACAGATTGGCTACATTCCGTCCTTATTAAAAAGAATGAAAACTGATCTTGCAAAGGGTCAAGGTAGTTAGGGACATGCAGACTACTAAATTAAATGATACTTTTTAAATTTTAGTTGTTTTGTAGATAAATAAATCAGCATTGCCAACTGTACAATAACTATTAATTTTAGGGAAGCATAGGTCTGCTTTTTTCTGTACAATATTTGCTGATAATTCGGTCTCCCAAAATTATGTAAAAATAATGGGATCTGCGTCAATTAATCAAGTTTTGCATATCCAAAGTAGAGTTCTAATTCATTATTTTGTGCTACTTTTTTTTAATCATAAACACCTCATCTATCATTTGTATGTCAGTTTTTTTTCAGGGAAAAGTTGTACTGAATTTTGGTCTTTGAATTTGATAAACCCTAAACTATCGCAATGAAAATTACAGTGCGACCTCTATAATCCGGACTAATTAAAACCGCAGTGATCTGAATTAGTAAATAATTTGAATTACTGAAGCAGGACATTATTTATTTTAACAAACGAATCATTTAATACGAAACAACTAAAAAATAGTACATACAATAGAATAATATTTAAAATAGAAGGATATCTTATCAAGTTTTATCTTATTTTGTAAAAAAATTTGTAATTTCTGTTTGCTTGACCCTTCTCTGGTTCATCATAAAAGCAATTTCTTTTAATCTTTGAAGTACAAGAACATCACTTAGAGGGATATCATTTTCTTCTGACCATCTCATGCACACAATGAAACTTTTAACTGCCTCATCATTCTTCACAGTGTTCTTAACAATCTGGTTTATATTAGTATTTAACTCTAAACCTTCATTACCACTCTCATGTTGTCCATCTGTATTATCTATGTCTTCCAGTGGTAACAATTCTTCATCATTTTCAAGCCAATTGCATATTTCCACGTTCGTGAGATTCTGCTCAGTGAGGACATTCAGCATACCTGAAACATCTGTTAAATATTTACGAATTAACCAAAAAAATACTAAAAGTATAATTTCAGGCTTTATCTTTCATTTCTTCATTGTTGTGGAAAGCAAATTGTGCTGCAATTCACTCAGAGGAATCAGATCTTCAGCATCATATTCAGTGTCTGGGTTGGTATCTGCCACATAAGTCATAATTTTGTGCCAGCACTTTTTCAAGACTTCAGGGGAGACTTTTTCCCATGAATTGCATAGTAGACATACAGCATCTTTTAGGTTAATGCCTTTTAATAACCTAACAAGGTTCTCTTCATTATTTAATAAAATATGGGCTAAAAGGCTTTTCCGATAAAATAATCTTGTCAGTCTGATTGCATTCTGATCCATAGGCTGCAAAAGTGCAGTACAATTTGGTGGAAGAAATAATGTTGTAAACTGTCCATCCTCACTAGTCAGCTCTTCTATAGTTCCATGGTTCAAAGCATTATCAACGATTAGCAGGGCTCTTTCAGGCAAGTTGATGCTTCTTAAATGACTTTTGACCTGACAAATAAAAGAATGAGGAAACCAGTCTAAGAAGATTGCTGTAGTCATCCATGCATTGGCAGATGATTTGTACTCAACAGGTATGTTCACATTTTTAAAATCTCGGATTTTTTGCCTTTCCTATCACTAACAACTTTAATTTTTTGTGATCAATCAGCATTGCATCATGCTAGAAAGGTAATGCGTCCTTTGTTTATTTTTCGACCTGGGTGCGGTTTTTTCCTGAGAATGAACCAGCGTTTTTTCAGGTAACATTTTCCAATACAGAGCTGATTCATCTGCATTGTATATTTGAGTAGGTCCAAGGTTTAATTCTTTTATCTTATCTGCGAATAAAGTTAGGAAAGGATCGACGGCACTTTCATCATTGGATAGTTTTTCGCCACAAACTTTTAAAGCACGCAGACCATGTATTTTTCTAAAGTTAGAAATCCAGCCTCTGTTAGCTCTAAAATTATCATTCCCGTAGGTTTCAGTGTCAAACTGTTTTGCTTTACCTGATAAAATTTTGTAGGAAATTGGGACGTGCCTTGATCGTTGCGTACAAAACCATGTATACAAACAAGTTTCCATTTCTGGATATTCGGTTTTTCGTAAGGTTTTTCTGACGCCAGGACCGGAATCACATTTGGAAATAAATCTAAAAGTTACACGTCCATAGTGAGTGTCCAAAATTATCTTTAAAATAAATCATATATACATACCTTTTGATTTTCCCTTGCATCTTTTTTATATCCGAAATTGTGGATGTTCCTACTCCATATTCATTTGCCAACACTTTTCCGCTTTCACCAAGAACTAGTCTTTCTAATATATCGGACTATTGTTTTATTATTAGTGTAATATGTTTTCTTTTAGAAGGCATTTTAATATGTAGGTACGTATACGTAAAAAAACGTTTACATACTTATATGAACCACATAAAGTAAAATAGAACGTAGGTATGTTGTACTTGTGACAATAAACAAACAACTATAAAGTCCTTAACCTTTAGACGCGATACGCGATGCGTTGTAGGCAAATTAAAGGCACCTACAGTTTGGGTGAATCCCAGATGTATTAGACTGGAAGTTAGGGGAATCCCCTCACTATCGATTTCAGTTTTCCCATGTAGTTTAAATTAAGTAGATGTCTAAAAACGCAGGTCCAGATTACCTAGTACTATCAAATCTGGATTATAAAACACAAACACAATGCAATAAAAGTGTTTGTCCAGATTATTAAAGAATCTGGTTTAATGGAGATCCAGATTACTGAGGTGGCACTGTATGTTTTCTAAATTTAACATAAATAAAGTGTATGTATATGCACTGAAAATGTTTTTCCTTTCCTTTATAGATTTTTTTTGGAAAAAATAGTTTTGTAATATTTACAGTAATTTTATAGCTAAAAATCAATAATATTATTGTTAAATACCTCTTCAATAGTTTTACTCAAATAAGTTGGCAACATTGAAATTTATACACTGTATTTGAAATATCAGATTGTATATGAAGTGAAATGTGATAATTATATCGAACTGCAAATTTTAGTAGAGTTTTTAACATATTTTTGCTCGGAGCCTTCTTGCATTTGTTGTTATTTGTGTGAGGAAGGTGTGTCAGAATGTATGTTAATATATGTAGATATTTATTAAATACTATTTTAATTTATTACCATCATTTCATATAGCCAAAGGCATAGTATGTAGTACACGTTACAAAAAGTATATATATTTAAAAAAAAAATTAGTTCCCCTAATTTTTAAACTTGATAGCAGTTTATAGGACTAAAAGAAGAAAGTAGTACACTTGTGACTGAACTTTGAAGTACCTGATATGCTTTTTCTACAAGTTATCTACTGTAATGTCATAGTAAAAAGCTACTCTGGTTCCATAGATACACAAGAAAATGTAGGTCTATTTTATATACATAATCACACCGATTACAAGTGGCAGCAAGTACCTTTTTTATGCTGTGCTAGGTCCTATCATTATATTTATTTCAGGACAGTATTAAAAATGTGACATAATTACATATCTGATGCTTAAAAATAACTTTAAAATAAATGTTAAACAACCAAACTGATTATGTAATTGTATTTATAATATAAAAACTAAAGACACAGCTTATACACAAGTGTAAAAATAAATAAATAAAAAATTCTCTCAGAGAGCAACAATATTACAGCCTAATAAACCTCTACCAGCCCACTTTTTAGGTATCAAAGTAAGTGTCAAAAATCGATCACCTCTTTTTGATTTTAAGTTAATAGGATTTCCTTCAGAGTGCTGCACAACTGTGCCTATATCTGTTATAGCTTTAAAGTTTGTTGAATTCACTGATCCAAATTCTACAATTTCATCATTGACTTCAATACCTGCATAATATGCAGGTGATCCTTCAGATACCAAGTTTACCTTAGCAAAAGGTGTTGTATGTACTATTATTTCACGTTTGGGTGTACTGTCGGAAGTTTGGGTATCCATTCCCTTTTCTGATGACGATACTGAGTAGTAACCTTGTAAACCATTTTCTATTTGTTTCATTATACCTTTATGGTCATTTTGTAAGCATATTATTCTGTGTCGGGCATGTCTAACTTGATACACATCTATGGAATTTATTGGATAACCTTCTGCGTCTACAAGGGGGTCATTCATTCCCACACCATTCTATAAAGTTAAAAATGTACTATTATATCAAATTCTATATTTATTCATGATGTAATAGGCATTTAAGTGCATAGAAGGATAAAAAAAAATCTTATTTTATTTACATGAGGTTCAGCCTGTCACTGTACAACCCTATTTAAGAACTCTTTTTATATATAGAGAACCTCACCACTCCCACTAAAGAAGCTTTAAGTCGAAAACCGTTTCCTACCTTGTACAACATGCAATGATTCAAGATTAACATGAATCGCGACTTTTGCACATGCACAGCACCTATGGCGATTTAGAGATTTTCCTACAGAGAGTCTTCTGTGCTGATAAAAAAAATTAAACTTACTTGAGTTAGAATGCTTGTAAGCTCTCTAATTTCACCTTCAATTTTATCTTTCTGCTTCATTAGCTGAAGTACTTGTTCCCTAATGAATCCTTGATCTGCTTGATCTTCTTCCATTTTAAAATTGCCAATGTTTTGCTTTTTAACAGAGTATAATTTGAAACAGTAATGATGACTTCACAAAACTGTTTGTCAACAAGAAAGTGAGGTTATGTGTAGAAAATGACAATTGACACAATAAGGTTAAGGACTAGCCCAGTCTTCTTTCTCGATCGGATGGAGCTAACATTGTAAAAAAAAACATTTTTGCATGGCCGTGTTTGGTTGTCTTTATTTTTTTTGGATGCTTGAAAAATGGTCCAATCAGGTCTTTGCTTAAACTCTACTACCACTTAAAGAAAAAAGCAGGGCTAAAGTTAATTTAAATAACATTCTGTTAAATAAGATTAGAATTTTATGTTTCTAGAAGTGCGAAAAAATCCTGTCGAATTTATGCAAGAAGATTATCGTAGCGTTAAGCCTTAGTACAGAATATATTTTTAAAATTAAAATAAAAAAAAGATTACTACTATAGTGTCTTCCTCTAATAAATACACTAGAGTATATAAAATGTATTGTTAGGGTATATGCTGAAACAGTTTGAAAATTGGGTAATAAGGTTTCTTACTTTACTTACAGAATTTAGAATAGCGGTATTTGGATTTTTTTTAGCAGGACACATATTTCAAAGAGCTAAATGAACATCTTCACCATATCAATTAATAAAAGAAAACGGACTTTTTACCTGCAATTGATCTATCTCACTTTCTCGGATCTCTCTTTCTTATGTTAGAATTGCGAAGTTAGAGTACATGCTATTTTTTATATTCCTTGCCGATTTTTTCTAATATTGGTAACGTTATTATTACATTTTTGTTTTCAGTTTTAATAAAATGTTTTTAAATTTAGATGTTAACTCAAAAATATAAAAAAGCAATAATATTTTTTAAGTTTTGACTTACATAAAGTTTCTATTAATTGTAAATTTTGGTTTTTAAAAGGTTTCTAGCTTCACAACATTGTCAATTTTATGTTTTTCTCTTAAATTTACTTTTCTTGCAAGATCTTCCATATTTTTTTTAAACTTTAAGCTGTTTTAAAGTGGTTTCTCGATGAGAATAGTTTTGACGTAGTAACACTGATTGAAAATCAAATTTTAATATGCATCGATGTAAATTTTTTAGGTTCTTTTGATAGTTTTGACCGGCTAGGAATCCATTCCACCAAATAGATGACCTTGTCTAGGATAATAAGAAAAGGACTTTAAATGACAAAATGAATACTCAGTTATTGTTTGGTGCCCCTTTTATCAAGCGCACATTCAAAATATCGAAAGATTCAAAAGCGTTTTTTAAAGTATGCTAGTTTTAAACTCGATGGAGTATATCCCGAAATAGGTTATCCCTATGAAAGTTTCTTGAACAGATTTTCAATGGAAAGTTAAGAGGCACGCCGAAACAAAGCCCAAATTATATTTTTACATAAGATAATATCAAACAAAATTGATGCAAACCAAATCTTGCAGTGTCTGCCTTTTGATGCACCTAGACCCGCAGCACATAGTTTTCAAACTTTTAGTTTACCAATCCCAAGAACAAATGTCCTAAAATTTTCTGCCCTTTTTCAAATTTGCTGGAAATATAATCAAATGCAGAACCGGCTTGATATTTTCAACTGCAGTGTGACAAAATAAAAAAATAACCGGTCAAGTGCAAGTTGAACTTGCGCAATTAGTGTTCCGTACGTTGATTGCTTTTAAAATAAAAATTTTGTTACAGATGTATAAAATGATCAGTGACTTCATAAAACACACCCCAAATGAGTTTTCAACAAAGTTTGTTTCCAATCTTTACTGAAATCTGATAACCTTGAAATTTTTGTTTTTTTTTAAATATTATTAAAGGTAATGCACTCGTGATAATTTTCGTTCAATCTACACCCCGTGGAGAATATTCCGGAATTTTTTCATAATTTTTTGATAAGTACTTTTCGAGATAAGGCGCGAGACAACGATTTTTTCGCGATTTTTTTAAAATAATACAAAGAAAAGTGCGCGCAAGTATTACATTATATATACATTTTTTACTCGTGTTTTCACAAGCTTTCATTTGACACCACACTCGATGACCTAGTAAAAAATTTTTTTTTTCACTTCCGATTTCACCCCCAAAACTAACCCCTTAAGTCAAAATTTAACTCTTAAAACTACATGGCTCTAATGAGGCCATCAATTTTCCTATATTATTACGAAATTTCAACTTTCTATGTCAAATAGTTTCGGAGAAAATCGGGTGTGACAGACAGACAGACACCGAAGTGATCTTATAAGTGTTCCGTACGGAACACTAAAAATGTAGTTTTAAAATATATTGTTAATAAGCTATTTAATTTTAATTAGGTTTAGTACATTTCATTATTTTATTTTCCCATTCTGTAATTGAAATACTGTAGAATGTGATAAATAAATAAATAAAATTAATGATTTGTAATGGCAAAAACAGGAACATTATTATGTAGATGAATAGAGAATCACAGACAACCCTAACTTGATAGTTTTGCTAATGCTAATAACAAAAAATTACAATATTAGCAATTGTAATTAAGAGGAACACTGTAGATAAAAAAACGCAGATAATGTTTATTAGCATTTGCAGTTTAGACAAGGCGAAATCGGCGCCATCGTTGGAAAAAATTTTCTAATTGAATTTTTTTTCATAACCTTCTCCAGGAGATGCCCCTGAAAGAGGATCAACATGTTGCCGGGCGGTAACCTGGTCCGAATTTGTTTAAACAAATTTTTTTTTAAACAAAGTCCAAAAATTGAAATTTTCGCCCCGGAACAAGTTTTTTTAGGTAAATTGGACCATTTTGAACAAAAAATGTCTCTTGTGAATTTTCTCTAAAATGCGCCGTTTTCGAGATATCGGCGATTTTAGGTGCGAGAAAACGCGAAAATGGCCACTTTCACCTCCCAATATTGGGGTCAAAAATTAAAATTTTCAATGTTGCCAAGTGTCCAAATTAAAGTTTGAGATCTCTTCTACAAATTACCGTAGGAAATATTGCAATATCTTTATTTTTAAACATTGTTTTTTAACAGTTAACAAATTGCGTTCGAGCGCCCGCGGCCGCATCGAAACTGTATACATAGATATATACGCAACGCCCGTACGTAGGCGCCAATATATTTATTCAAAACTGTGATACAAAAATTCCAAAAAATATTAAAACTTTAATGATGAATACAAATAATAAGTTTCAATTGGTTCAATATTTATCTAATAATGCTGTAAATTACGTTGCATTAAGTCACACTCAACAATTAATAATATCAGGTGGATTCTATAACATTGAAAAGTGCTATTGTATACAGGGAAATAATATACATGAAATTATTGAGTTAGAAAACAATCACTTAGAGGCTGATACAAGGATATTTTGTCATGCTCGATATATGTTACCTTATAATTCTGAAATAATAATTCATTCCGTTGATACCGACGTTTTTATATTAGCAATTCATTATTGGAGCTTTTTCAAATTAATTGGTTGTACAGGATTGTATTTTAAAGTAGTTGGTCAGAAGCCAAGATTATTGTCTTGTAATGTAGCTGCTGAATATTTAACTAGTCAAGTTTGTCAAGTTTTGCCTGCTTTACATGCGTTTACAGGCTGTGATACTACTAGTAAAGTAGGTACTAAAAATAAAGCTTTAGATTTAGTCTTTGATTTAGATACTCAAAATGCATTAACCCCACTTGGTACTGGCTTACAATTAAATGCCATGGAATTCAATGCATTAGAAAAATTGTATTTGAAAATTTTGAATAAAGCTGGAGAAACAGCAGATAATGCTAGACAAATAATTTTAGAACGTTCTTGTGGGATGGGTATTAATTTTGGAAAAATTCCATGTACATCCGATGCTTTAAAATTGCACATTTCACGAGCTTCACTACAAACGTACATATGGAAAATGTCATTGTATTCTCGGTATCGACATTTAGATGCAACAGAATTTGGTTACACTATAGAAACAGGTGAATTGTTACCCAAATTCATGTTAAAAAATTCGATACCAGATTCGTTAATTAGGCAATGTAAATGTACAAAAAATTGTAAAACTAATGCATGTAATTGCAAAAGCAACAATGTAAGTTGTATACTCATGTGTGGGTGTAATTTAAATATTTGCGAAAATTCTATTAAATATATCTAAATGTCGATACCGAGAATACAATGACATTTTCCATATGTACGTTTGTAGTGAAGCTCGTGAAATGTGCAATTTTAAAGCATCGGATGTACATGGAATTTTTCCAAAATTAATACCCATCCCACAAGAACGTTCTAAAATTATTTGTCTAGCATTATCTGCTGTTTCTCCAGCTTTATTCAAAATTTTCAAATACAATTTTTCTAATGCATTGAATTCCATGGCATTTAATTGTAAGCCAGTACCAAGTGGGGTTAATGCATTTTGAGTATCTAAATCAAAGACTAAATCTAAAGCTTTATTTTTAGTACCTACTTTACTAGTAGTATCACAGCCTGTAAACGCATGTAAAGCAGGCAAAACTTGACAAACTTGACTAGTTAAATATTCAGCAGCTACATTACAAGACAATAATCTTGGCTTCTGACCAACTACTTTAAAATACAATCCTGTACAACCAATTAATTTGAAAAAGCTCCAATAATGAATTGCTAATATAAAAACGTCGGTATCAACGGAATGAATTATTATTTCAGAATTATAAGGTAACATATATCGAGCATGACAAAATATCCTTGTATCAGCCTCTAAGTGATTGTTTTCTAACTCAATAATTTCATGTATATTATTTCCCTGTATACAATAGCACTTTTCAATGTTATAGAATCCACCTGATATTATTAATTGTTGAGTGTGACTTAATGCAACGTAATTTACAGCATTATTAGATAAATATTGAACCAATTGAAACTTATTATTTGTATTCATCATTAAAGTTTTAATATTTTTTGGAATTTTTGTATCACAGTTTTGAATAAATATATTGGCGCCTACGTACGGGCGTTGCGTATATATCTATGTATACAGTTTCGATGCGGCCGCGGGCGCTCGAACGCAATTTGTTAACTGTTAAAAAACAATGTTTAAAAATAAAGATATTGCAATATTTCCTACGGTAATTTGTAGAAGAGATCTCAAACTTTAATTTGGACACTTGGCAACATTGAAAATTTTAATTTTTGACCCCAATATTGGGAGGTGAAAGTGGCCATTTTCGCGTTTTCTCGCACCTAAAATCGCCGATATCTCGAAAACGGCGCATTTTAGAGAAAATTCACAAGAGACATTTTTTGTTCAAAATGGTCCAATTTACCTAAAAAAAACTTGTTCCGGGGCGAAAATTTCAATTTTTGGACTTTGTTTAAAAAAAAATTTTGTTTAAACAAATTCGGACCAGGTTACCGCCCGGCAACATGTTGATCCTCTTTCAGGGGCATCTCCTGGAGAAGGTTATGAAAAAAAATTCAATTAGAAAATTTTTTCCAACGATGGCGCCGATTTCGCCTTGTCTAGTTAAGGAGGGCCATCATTCTACAATGCTGTAAAGAAAAGAGTGCATAAAAGATGATTATAGTAACTAAACTTTAGTGGGATTAATGGTCTTTTTTGATTGGTGTTGCTAATCCTCCAAATTCTGGTTTATATAAACTTTTTTCTGCACTCTTTTGTTCACTGTATTTTAAAATGACGTTTCTTTTAATTACAAATGCCGACAGCAGTCAAAACTCTGTCAAATTCTGGTTGCTGCAAACATCTCCTATGCGCCTGTAGTATTGTAAAATACTGTCCCGATGAATTATAAACGCATTTGCTATCTAGCAATCATAATTTGTCGGGATTATCAATAAATAATTCATCCTACCACAGTCTGATCGATAATTGCATTTGTAATTAATAGGGGTCTACAATTTTACAACACTGTGAACAAAAGAGCGCAGAGATATTGATTGGCTTTGTTAATCCTACCAATTAAAACAGATCATTCTTCATGAATTTTGATTGCTGGTGTGTGTTAATTAGAAACGCGAATAAATATATTCTTTTCGCTCTTTTGTTTCCGTTTCCTATTCTTCTTTCTATATCTTACCGAAAAATTTTAAAACGCACAGAGCCGTACTTAACATTTATTTTAAAAATAATTTAACTGATCCTGATCGACGCTTGGTATCAACTTAAAAAATACAAATAAGAAAACAAATAAAACAAGCATATATTGTCTACTTCTTTAACTTTTTTTACATTTTTTTTCTTACAAAAATATATTTCTAGAACTTAAACCCATCGGGCATCTTTAAGATGAGTCACAGTTAAAGCTTCCTGTAATTCATCAACAGAGGTGTCTCCTTCACTATAGAACCATACTTTCCTAGTAGCTTCCACTTGCAAGAACCCATTTTCAGAAAATCTGCCTCTCACTGCATTAGAATCCAGCCATACGAATAAGGCTATGTTGTCAGATGTCACTGTTATTTCATAGGTAGAGTCGCCTGATTTTGTTACTGAAGAAATCTGAAAAAAAAATTGAACCAGTGCGTGAAACTATTTGCTAAGGGAATGATAGTAGAGTATGTTAATCAAGGTGTAGCTCAGGTTAATGTCCGATCGGATTGCCTGAAGACATTTTTTAAATGCGTTGCAAACTATAAAATAGATAGATTTTTAAACGTATATAGTGAATTACTACTCGGTATATATCACCACTACACCAAACACTTTATTTTTGCACTCGACGCGCGTTTCGCTAACCATATTAGCTTCATCAGGAGCGATGATGAAGCTAATATGGTTAGCGAAACGCGCGTCGAGTGCAAAAATAAAGTGTTTGGTGTAGTGGTGATATATACCGAGTAGTATCATTGTGCCAAAGATTCCACATTCCCAACTTAGTATATAGTGAATTGTTTGCCACAAGAACGTAGTCTGTTCCCACCACCCATCCCTATACATAATTAAAATTCCACTGATATCGTAAAAAAAGTGGAATTATGTATTGTCTGCCAATTGGCGTCTCCCCCTGAAACATACAATATGGTTTTTATATAGAAGGGCCTCAGAGGCCCACCCGTCCGGAACGATAGTTAAGATTATTATAAGTAGAACCGTGTAGTCTAAGGTAAATAAACGGTTTTGAAGCAGACAATGTCAATAAATCTGTAATTTTTTACCATTTACACAAAAGTAGTTACAACAGTTTAACTTCACAGATATGGGCTTCGAAGGCCTGACCATCCGTAGAGTGTTAAAAAATGGCGGGCTTTTTATATAAGTTTCTCGCTAGCGAAATTTCTTGCTTTTGTCATAAATTTATTGTTGGTGGCCAATACTAACCTTTACATTGGAGGATGGCAAGCTAGAATCCTTTAATTTTCCTGGGAACACATAATTTTCGGGGCTAATAGCAACACTAGCTGACAGAGAGGAATTCTTTTGAACAACGAAATAGAAGAAGCAACTATTTTTGTCACAGTTTTGCTCTGCCAAGAAATCATCAGTTTGGATAGTCTGAATCAACTGAGATGCGCTGGCATTCTGAAAATAATAAATTTAAATATTATTGTTATTCATTTATTAGGATATATTACGGTACGTAGGTCTCTCGGGGCCGGTCTTCTGCAACGAAAATAAAAAGAATAAAGGAAAGAGAACAGTTCCTTTTGTCCTTGAAATTTTCGTATTTTATTAGACTCTTCTTTTTACATAGTCATATTTTGGCTAGTCGGAAATCCGAATGTATATTATTTAATATGATGTTCATTAAAAAAATAATAACCAAGGCTCCGCTTGTTTACATCTAAACTCAATCCAATATTACCAGTGGACTGGAGGAAGGCTACTGGAAACGATGAGTTACGAGTTTGTCGAATATAAGTCTTATCAGATGCCAGACCATGTAAGATCTTTCAGCTTTTTAGCGGCGCTGTATGAACGCGGGATACGGTAATTTTTTTGCATAGAATAGTATTGGGATTTTGTCCAGTGTTTTCTACTTGTCTTTAGCGCACTTATTGCAGTTTCTAATGGATCTTTAGTTTGGAGGGCAACGATGTTATAAATGACATACCCAGTCTACTTTTTTTACTTTCTTTGCTAAAGGAACATATTGTATAGGTAAAAAAATCACACTTCGAGATTTTAACTTTTTTTTGTGTTTAGGGGTATTAGATCACGAAAAATATAGTGACTCATTTCCGTCGGGCTGTTGGCACGATAACTCTCGAACGAAATTAGATGTCAATTTTAAACTTATAATGTTTAAACAAAAAAACGAATACCGTCAAAAAAAATTTGAAAATTCTTACGGGGGGGTTTCCGAGGGTACTGAATTCATTTCTGCGGTTAGTTTTTTGATTTTGCACCTTTACAAAGGATCAAAACAGATGTTGGATTTTTTTTTCTAAAAAAACATGTTATATTCAGAAGAATGATAAAAAGTGCTTTATTCAAAGTATGCTCCATCGCTTGTTATACATTTTTAATGTGAAGCGGGGGAATAAGAACTTTTCCTGGATCTACCAATGGTGGAAACAATACATTATTTTCACCAGGAGTGAACGATTCTCTTGTTGGCCAAATTTTTTTCTTATAATGACGTTCCCTGTCTCTGCTATTCCACAGACATTTATAACAGGGATAAAGTGTAAACCCTGACTGTTGGCCAAGCAATATTGTTACAATTTTCAAATCTCCACAAATTTTCCAGTTATGATCAGCATATTTTATTTTTATCAAAAGCTGCTTCATTTTTTCATATTGCTCTTCCATAACTGTGGAATGAGCAATCGGAATGGGAGCGTAAACGTTGGTATTATGCAGCAAAACTGCCTTAATGCTCCGTTTAGAAGAATCAATGAACAGTCTCCATTCTTCAGGATCGTATGAGTTATTTTGAAATTCATCCATTAGACCTTTTACATCGGTACAATATGAAAGTGACAATTCCTCGTCCATTGTGAAATATTTTCGAAATTCTTCATCTCTGTTTCTATAATAAGAAATAGTAGCTTCTGGCTTAAGTAAATGTCTTTTCTTTAAAAAGAAAGCAAGATGCTATGAATCATCTTTGGATAAGCCTAAATCTCTGACTAGATCACTAAATTCTGACTGTGATACGAGTATTGGTTCTAGTTTACCATTGTATGGTAGAAATTCTTTATCTGTGTCACCAGTATATGATAGGTTGTCACTAGAACATTTATTAGTAACAGTGTTTGAATCTTTTTCGACAGTCTCAATGTTTTCGGCATGAACTGATAAGGTGAAATCATTTGTTTCCATAACATCAGCATCAAGTGGTTCAGGAGGCGGAATTAGTTTAGTTGGTCTTGTTACTGTCGAAACATCGTTATAAGTAATAGTGCTTTTATTTTTTCGGTTATGCCTAGATACAACATTCATACAAAAGTAGCAATCATTTTCACTGTATGGTCTATTCCATATTCCTAGTCTGGAATATTTATTCGCCCTCTTATTGATGTACAATATTATTTTGCAAGAACTGCAAATGATGTGGGGAACCCAATCTGTATCCTGGTGCTGTATTTCAATGTTAAAACAATCCTTATATAAGGTTTTAATCTTATCCGTTATCGGTGACCCCATTTTACTCAATACGTGTTGACAGCAAATGTAACAAAATGAATCACTGTTTTTATCGCACTTATGAAAAGTCCTTGTACCGTGAGACCGTTTTCTTGTAGCGTTATACTCTACATGAGCCAAGTCACCCACACATGAAGAGCTACGGTCGCTGGATGACGACGGCTGCGGGCCCGCTTTCCCATCCTGATCAACCGCCGATACTGGGTTTCCGAGTCCCTGCATCGTAATTCTCTTTCTTCTACCTGCCATGACGGCATCTAAGCCGTTATCCAGGGACTCTGCCGGCTAGTGGAGTAACACCGTCACCACGTGGAGGTGCCCTGGATGCAGGTAGAAGAATAAAAATCGACCGATGAATTTTCTCGACGTTCAAAATGGCGCGAAAACATCTGCCATCTTGAATTTTGCAAATCCAACCTCAGATTCGTGATCAGCGACCCAAAAAATCCCCATGTACCAAATTTGGTAAGGATCGGTTGAATTTTAATTTGAATTCGTTTTTGCATTCGAGAAGCACTATATCTGTCTGATTTATTAAGGTTAGAAAGAAAACAGAACTGTATGGCTCAATCCAACCGATGAATATTAGCTTAGCGTGTCCGAATACATATTAATACATCTTTGGATTCATGAAAAAGCTTGAATCAATTTTTTAGGAGTATATTTTTCTTAATTTTTACTAATTTTTACCTATTTTTTGAGGTTAGAAAAAAATTGAGATGTGATGGCGATATTCTGACATCAGATTCGTGATCAGCGGGCAAAAATACTACGGATCTGATATATCGCATCAAAAGTATACCCCACTTTTTTTTTGTGGGGCTGTGTAATTAGTGACCCCCAACCCCTGTTTTGATCCCTCGTAAGGGTGTAAAATCAAAAACTAACGGTAGAAATGAATTCAGTACCTTCGGAAACCCCCGAGTATGAATTTTCAAAAATTTTTTAGCGTTATTCGTTTTTGATATAAAAATATATATTTTTTTTGTTTGAGTTCTGCCGACATATTGCGTCGGCCATATTGAATTTTTGAAAAGGCCAGGTAGTATTCGAAAGTAGATACTTTAACAAAACTTTTGAGCCTCTCAGTTCTGTTCACACGGGTATTCCCGTTGACGTGAAACGTCTTATATATATATATATATATATATATATATATATATATATATATATATATATATATATATATATATATATATATATATATATATTGGGGCATCTGTTTTTGAACGACCCGTCCTCCAGAGAAATGACATCGCTATTATCATTATTATTAATGACTGAGGCGAGTATTTGTGTTAAATTAATTTTATAACAAAAATTATTTCTTTTTCTCATATGAAACAATAGTATACAGGTGTCGATCTTTATCCATCTCTTCTTTTAGCAACCTATGGGAAACATTTCTACCTGTAATTTTGTAAAATCTCTAAATTTAAAAGATAAATACACCTAAAATTAGATTTAATCAACATTCTTATGTGAAAAAGGAAATGATATTTCAACATGTGAAGAACAAAGATAAGTGGCAAAGTGACTTCTTTTCGCTTTTAACTTCAGAAGCGTTCGACTATGCCGATGGTAATTGAACTGCCTTGCAAACATATAAATTTCGCATTCATCATGAAGAAAGGGATCTTTTCCCGTTTGTTTGCTATAGAATGCCAACTCTGTTGCTTTTCTTCGAAATTATCCATAATTATGGGTAAGATTCTCCAGAAATTAAATGACAATATTGACAGGACTTTTTTATGTTTAGTGTTCTGTACGGAACACTTATAAGATCACTTTGGTGTCTATCCGTCTGTCACACCTTCACGCCTGGCTTCATCAGAGCCCTGTAGTTTAGAAAGTTAAATTTTGATTTGTTAGTTTTGGGGAGTGAAATCGGAAGTGAAAAAAATTACCAAATCGTCGAGTGGGATGTCAAATGAAAGCTTGTCAAAACAGGAGTTCAAAAATATATATAACACAAAATCGCCGCCCCCCCTTATCTCGAAAAGTACTGAATACAGAGTACTTTGAATATTCTCTACAGGGTGTAGATTGAACGAAAATTATCACGAGTGCAGTATCTTTAATAATTTATCTGGTATATAACAGAAACAAAAATTTCAAGGTCATCAGTTTTCAGTAAAGATCGAAAAAAAACTTTGTTGAAAACTCATTTGGGGTGTGTTTTGTGAAGTCATTTATCATTTTATATCTCCGTAACAAAAATTACGTACGTACGGAACACTAATTACGCAAATCCGACTTGTACTTGTCCGGTTTTTTCTATTACTCGTCAGTTCGTTAACTCTTTTTTACTCACCAGATTCTGAGCCAGACGATTTTCATATACAGGTGTGAACTCTGGGCTGTCGTACTTATAGACTCTGACAACTACACTGACACCTTCTACAGGACTCAACTGGTCGTTAACAGTATAAAGCTGAAGTTCTCTTTGTGTATTTAGATGTCCGGTGACGATTACGTTAGCGAAAAAGTCCTGAGCGAAATAGTGGAGCATTTTCCATCTACCAGTATAATCTGAAATAAGCAAATAAATTAATATCAACAGGGTTATAAATTCAGTAAAATGGTTTTTCATTTCCAGTTAGTAGTTATCAATTTATATATATATATATATATATATATATATATATATATATATATATATATATATATATATATATATATATATATATATGAGGCATTATTTGTCAAGCGGGACACCCTTCTCTCCATTACAGATTTTAAGATGGGAGAATCTGTAGGGGCTCGAAATTTTCGTCAAGACGTGTACTTTAAAATTCCGTTTGGCGATTTTTCAAAATTCAATATGGCGTCGCAACATGGCGGCCATAATCAACCAAAAGGTGACTTTTAACAAAAAAAAGTTGGTTAAATTTATGATAAACATTTAGTTTAAAGTGTAAAATGGAAAAAAAACCAGTTGTTTTTTTATATTTTGGGCGTGCCGATTATAAATTCAATTACAAAAATGCAATTTGACATCTGTCACCTGCCAAACCCACTGTCAAAACACCCAAAATAGCATCAAACCCGAGTTTTACGTTAAATACGGAGTTTATCGAGAATTATTATATTTTCGGGTTACTGATTACAAATATGATCTGAGAATTACAAAATTGTCAGCTACCAACTGCCAAATCCACTGTCAAAACTGATTAATAACTTGAAAACCGGGTTTTACGTTTAATACCGATTTTATTCACAATTATCATGTTTTTAAGGTCATTTATTATAAATTGATTGTAATTTGACAAAATAAAAAAATTGACAGCTACCTACTGCCAAGTCAACTGCTGAAACTGCCAAAGTAATAAAAGAAACGGGGTCTAAGTTGAATACGAATTTTACTCCCAAATATCGTGTTTTCGAGGTCACTGTTTACGAATATGATGTCAAAATTACAAACTTGACAGCTAACAATTGCCAAATCAATGGGGAATACTAACAAAATCACATTGGCAACGAGTTAAATATGGATTTTACCATAAGTTATTTGGTTGTCTTTGTCTATAACGTGGTAAAGCCAATATTGTGAGTATCACATAGGAATTACAAAACTGACAGCTGCCAACTGCCAAATGTACTGTCAAAACTGCCACAATAACATAAAAGCTGACGTTTTCATTAATTACGAATTTCACTGTACAATTTCGAAGTAGAGGATAAACTTGCTAAAATCACATCCAAACTAACTATTGGAAAATGAAGCTTTAATACTGCTAATTTTGATGTAAAGTTGCCTATCTAAGTATTTCAAATATACCAGACTAAATAATTCAACTTAAACTCTTTCAAATGTTCCAAAACCATGTCCTTTTTGCAACAATTGAAAGAGTTTAAGTTGAATTATTTAGTCTGGTATATTTGAAATACTTAGACAGGAAACTTTACATCAAAATTAGCAGTATTTAAGCTTAATTTTCCAATAGTTAGTTTGGATGTGATTTTAGCAAGTTTTATCCTGTACTTCGAAATCCTTGCAAAAAAAAAATTAATTGACAGTGAAATTCGTAATTAATGAAAACGTCAGCTTTTATGTTATTGTGGCAATTTTGACAGTACATTTGGCAGTTGGCAGCTGTCAGTTTTGTAATTCCTATGTCATACTCACAATATTGGCTTTACCACGTTATAGACAAAGACAACCAAATAACTTACAGTAAAATCCATATTTAACTCGTTGCCAATGTGATTTTGTTAGTATTCATCATTGATTTGGCAATTGTTACCTGTCAAGTTTGTAATTTTGACATCATATTCGTAAACAGTGGCCCCGAAAACATGATATTTGGGTGTAAAATTCGTATTCAACTTAGACCCCGCTTCTTTTATTACTTTGCAGTTTCGGCAGTTGACTTAGCAGTAGGTAGCTGACAATTTTTTTATTTTGTCAAATTACAATCAATTTAAATTTAAATGACTTCCAAAACATGATAATTGTGAATAAAATCAGTATTAAACGCCATGTTGCGACGTCATATTGAATTTCAAAAATCGCCAAACGAAATTTTAAAGTACACGTCTTGACTAAAATTTTGAGCCCCTACAGATCCTCCCATCTTAAAATCTGTAATGAAGAGAAGAGTGTCCCGCTTGACAAATAATGCCTCATATATATATATATATATATATATATATATATATATATATATATATATATATATATATATATATATATATATGTATTTAGGTTTAACTGTACATATACACAAGTAATATATAACAATTATACAACTAAGTGTTGTGTTCCCATTCGCCTTCTCCAAACCTCCCTATCGTCCGCCATCTCTTCGTCCATTCCTTGTAACCTCATGGCCTGTCTCATATCTTCATTCCAGGGTCTACGTGGTCGTCCCTTTTTATTTCTTCCCGGTGGTTTCCATGTCAAGAGCCTTTTGGGCCATCTTGCATCTTTCATTCTGAGTAAGTGTCCAAACCATTTTAATCCTCTATTTTCTATTCTTTGTATAATTGTTTCTGTTGCTGCTGTTCTGTTGCGTATTTCTTGGTTTGTTATGTGTTGGAATTTGGGCACTCCGGCGCTTCTTCTCAGGTAATCCATCTCTATCACCGTTTATTTTTCTTTTATCCTCTTCTTTCATTACCCACGGTTCACTACCATAGCTTAAAACTGATTCTACCATTATTCTTCCAATTCTCTTTTTGTTTTGTGTAGTTATGTTTTGATCCCACCGTATTGAGTTAAGAGCTCCTATGATCCTCCTGGTTTTTTGTATTTTATTCTGTATTTCCTTTATACCTATACCATTTTTGTAGTACTCCTAGATATTTAAATTCCTTGACTTGTTTGACATGTGTATCTTTGTTAATTAAGACATCAAATTCTATTTCCGAGTTCACAACCATATACTCCGTCCTTTCAAGGCTCACCTCCAGTCCCCATTCCTTGTAGTCTGTGTATAATCTCTTCAATACATATTCCATATCGAATACATCTTGTGTCATTATTACTTGGTCGTCAAAGTTTAACGATAATAGGTGTTTATCACTAATGGGGATACCCATGCTTTGGCAAGTGCGGTTCCATTTCTTTAGAGCGTTATCTACAAATAAATTAAATAAGATTGGTGAAAGGCAACACCCTTGTCTTAGACCTTTTGTAATGTGGATAGCTTCCGAGAGATAGCGTCCTTGTTTCACATATCCTATATTTTCATTATATATAACTCTTTTATTGTTGTTATCATCCCTTCTTTTATCCCTACGGTTCTCAAGACCTGCCAAAGTTTATTTCTCGGTACACTATCGTATGCCTTCTTAACAGGTTGACTGCCGACCACTCCGATCGGAGTGCGTCGGGTCTCTTCGCCAACGCCGTCTACTCCGATCGGAGTTCGACATGCGTTCTTACGAAACGTTTTAGTATTCCATCGGCGTTGTATATGAAACGTGTTTCTAGTGGTGGCGTTGCTTAAAAACGCAAGTTCTAACAGGTGCTTAAGTGGTTCCGCGGATTTGCTTTTGGTTTGGTTGTAATCTGCCGTACAATATGGACAATCAACCTGGGCCTTCTGGTATTAAAAAAAGATATTGTAGTGATGAAAAAAAGGTATATGATAAGAAAAAGAAGTTAACTGACACTGAATTATTGCAGCTATTGGAAGAAAGCGGAGGTAGTAGTGACGAACATTACGTACCAGACACAGACGATAGTGATGTAAATTCAAGCTCCGAGTCCGAAGAAGAGAATTTTATAGACCCTATTCGGCCACATCCAACACTTCCTAGCCTTGATGAGATAAAATGGAACGACAGAGGTGCGTTAAAACAAATTTTGTTCCAGAAAACTCAGGAATTATTGGTGCAAATTCCAGGACAGGATGCACCTATCAATTTTTTCGAAATGATCATTGATGATGATTTTTTACAAACTATTGTAGAACGAACGAACTCTTACGCAGTCGAGGTTTTGCTGTGCCCAGAAACAAGTACAAAATCACGTATTACTAATTTTAAAGATCTTACTCTTGACGAACTAAAAATTTTTTTGGCCCTGTTACTTCACACTGGCACAATATCCTTGAGCCGTCTTAACGATTATTGGAAAACTGATCCGCTATTTAATCTACCTGTTTTTAGAAAATATATGTCAAGGAATAGATTTTTGCTTATCTTGAGGTGTTTGCATTTTACATCTCCAGATATGGATCCGGCAGATCGGCTAGGAAAGATTAGATTTGTGGCAGATTTTTTTAACAACAAGATGGGAGAAATTTACTATCCTGGAAGAGAGTTGTCTTTGGATGAAGCTATGGTACTTTATCGGGGTCGCCTCCAGTTTAAACAGTATATCAAGAATAAGCGTCATAAGTATGGTATGAAGTTATACATGCTGACAGAGCCTAATGGACTTATTTTGAAATTTCGTGTCTACGAAGGTGCGACAGATGTTTATGGTGGAAGCGGACATACTGAAAAGATTGTTTTACATTTATTGGAGGAAAAATTGGGTGTGGGACATGCTGTTTATCTAGACAATTTTTACAATAGTGTTAATTTAGCTAGGAAATTATTTCAACAAAATACATACTGCACTGGTACGCTGAGAGCTGAGAGGAAAGATAATCCGAAAGAGGTAATGAGTGCAAACGTGATGAGAATAAATCTATGTTTTGCAATGGAGTGCATGTCGGAAAATGGCGCGATAAACGCAATGTTCAATACATTTCAACAGAATTTGGAAGCGAAATGGGCATTTTTAAAAACAAAAGAAATCAAGAATCTGAAAAACCTTCCGCAATCATTGGATATAATGCTTTTATGTCCGGTATAGATAGACAGGATCAAATGATGGCATATTATCCTTGCAGCCGTAAAACCATTCGGTGGTACAAAAAGTTATTCATGCATGTGCTGCAAATGAGCATGATAAACGCCTATTTTTTGTACAATAAATATTCGCGGTCTGACCAGTTACGATTATATGACTTCCGATTGGATGTCATAAGAAATTTACTAGCCAGACGACCAATTACTAATTTGCCGCAAATTCCTCCAGGCCAAATAAATGTCCACAGCATTAGCAAAGTAGAAAAAATTGTTAGTGAAAAAAAAGGAACTAAAGAAACAAAACGGGTAAGCAGAAAGGAATGCAAAGAATGCAGGAAAAATAAAATAAGAAAGCAAACAGTGTATGAATGCAAAATGTGCCCTGGACAACCAGGTTTTTGCCTTAATTGCTTTGAGGATTACCATAAAAATGTACAAAAATGATTTAGAAATAAATGTTTTGAGTTCATGAGTTCGATTTATTATTCCTTTACTTATTTAATTGGACACTCCGATCGGAGTGTTCGGCATCTAGTAAAAATTTTCACTTGCAATGCCGATTACTCCGATCGGAGTGAAATTTTTTTTTCTAATATTTTGAATGGCACATAAAAAAAACACATCCAAGACTCATTTTAATTCATATTTACCCCAATAAAATAAAAATATTTGGAAAAATCTTACCGGCGTCAACCACAAACTCAAAAATATAGATCGGCAGTCAACCTGTTAAGATCTATAAAGGTCATATGTATTTTGTCATCTTTTTGGATCTTCTTTTCTATCAATTGTTGTAAAGTAAACAAGTTGCCTCTACACGATCGGCCCGGAGTAAATCCGCTTTGGTTTTCGGATATGTTTCCTTTAATTGTTTCTCTTATTCTATTCTGCAATATTTTACCGTGCTCATAGTGCTTGTAACGCATATACCTCTATAATTATCAGGGTCTTTTCTATTTCCTTTCTTGTAGATTGATGAAATGTAACTTTTTTTCCATTCGGTAGGTGTTCTTCCTTGTGATATACAATTATTAATTAAGCTAGTTATTGTTCTCCACATGGTTATACCTCAATTTTTAATCATTTCCACAGAGATATCACCTGGTTCGGCCGCTCTCCTCCCCCATTCTTCATCGTTTTTAGATTTGCTTGTAGTCATAAATTTAATTGAAAAAAAATACAGCATATATGAACCGGGATGCGAAAAAATAAAAAAAAAAAAACTTATCTCTCTCCCCTTTGCTAACCACATTTTTCCTACCGAAAAGGAAGTTTTTTCAGGAGCCAATTGCGCACGAACGATTCTGCGCCTTCGTCATTTTCGAAAAGCTTCCCTATCAAAGCTTTTTTCAAACAAATATAAGTTGCAAGGCGACAAATCCCGGCTGTGGGGTGGATGTTTCAAAGGTCACCAGCGCATTTGTTCTAATTTTTGTTGAATCAATGCAGCTGTGTGGGGCCAAGCGTTGCGGCGAAGCAGTTCCACACTCCGCATGGGCATGTCTCGCTTTCCTATTTGTTGATAATTAGGTCTAACTTGATCGATCAGTTGGCGGTAGTAGGCAGCGTTAATGGTACGTCACTCATGCAGAAAATCCATGAGTAATATGCCCCTGCAATCCCAAAAGGCTGTCATGAGAACTTTTCCAGTAGGGAGTCTAGTTTTCGCCTTCACAGATGCTCTTCCTCCGCGTTTTCTCCACTCCATGCTTGCCCTTTTCGATTTAGGGGAGTAATGGTGTGCCATGTATTGTCACAGGCAACAAGATACCTTAAAAATATTTCTCGGTCTGCCGGATATCTTGTAAAGAGCCTTTCACAAGTTTCGAAACCGATTTCTTTCTGCGTGCCTGTCAGTAAATGAGGAACCCATGTTGCCGACACTTTCTGCAAACTTAATCATCAGTGATAATTTTTTCTATACTTTCGAACGGTAATCCAACCTAGGAAGCGATTTCAGAAATTGTCAGGCGCCTGTCACCATCAATAAGCTTGCGAACCGCCTTAATTTCTTGTGTCGATCTGAACGAAAACGTCTTTTTACTAAACTATTTCGTCAGACACACCCCCCCCCCCCCCCCCCCCCCCCCCCCCCACCCATCTGCAAAATTTTAAAAGTACATAATAAAAGACTGTTTTTAGTCAATTTCCACTGGTTTATTTAAATTGCGATGACGCGTTTCACTGTCGATGCAGCTTCTTCAGATCTACATTTTACACTGTCAAGTTAGGTTTAATGTTCACAATTTTATATAATTTCTTAATTATGATATTACACCTAATTAAATTACATTGATAGTATTGGAAAACCCACACAGATTTCGAATTAGGAGAATAAATTCAATAATGGTGAATTGCTTAAATCTACCTGGTCGTTGAGTAAAGTACCTGTAGTCCTTAATCGATTTATTTGCATTGTCTCTAAAAGGTTTAGTTTTAAACCTTTTTGTTGGGTGGGTAAAATTTTGAAATTCTTGCGACCCTAACCATCATAAACTTGCAGCTTATCATAGTTTTATACATATACTAACTAATATCCCCTTATCAGCGGAAAATTTTACTAAAGAATTAAACTACATAAAACAAGTAGCCGTTAACAACGGTTATTCGGTTACTTTAATCAATAATATCGTTAGGAAAAAACTTAGAAACAAGGCAATCTTAGAAATATACCCACGTTTTAAGGACAGCAATACCATATTTAAATGCTTAACCTATTTCGACAAACCAACGGAAAAACTGGGGAAATTTTTAAATCAAAAAAATATCAACATAGCTTACAAGACTAACAATACTATAGGGAAATATCTTAAAAACTACAAACCACAAATCAATAAGGACAATAAATCAGGGGTTTATCAATTAACATGTGGGTCATGTCCTAAAACATACATAGGACAAACTGCACGTACATTTATATAAAGAATTACAGAACACGAAAGAAGTTTCATCCATAGAAAATCTAACTCAACATATGCTAATTATCTTTTAACAGAAAATCACACATTTAACAAGAATTTCAAAATTGTACACACCCAACAAAAAGGTACAAAACTAAACCTTTTAGAGACAATGCAAATAAATCGATTAAGGACTACAGGTACTTTACTCAACGACCAGGTAGATTTAAGCAATTCACCATTATTTAATTTATTTTCCTAATTCTAAATCTGTGTGGGTTTTCTAATACTATCAATGTAATTTAATTAGGTGTAATATTATAATTAAGAAATTATATAAAACTGTGAACATTAAACCTAACTTGACAGTGTAAAATGTAGATCTGAAGAAGTTGCATCGACAGCGAAACGCGTCATCGCAATTTAAATAAACCAGTGGAAATTGACTAAAAACAGTCTTTTATTATATATTTATAATGAATTTACATCAAGTAGAAGCTACAACCATCGAAAATTTTAAAAGGTTTTAAGAGTTTTCTAGCGTTAAAAACTTGATGACAATGCGTTGCTCGATAGACATTGGTAATTCCTACTTTGACATGGCGCTACTGACGACAAAATTGATTTGGTCTCTCCCACTCCTGACACCCCTACTCAACTAACAATGGGAGTGCGAGATGAGAGTTGAGAGGAATTCCGGTTTATATTTGATTTACCATCGTATGCAAGTCAAACTAAATTTTACTCACCGATACTTGCCCAGGTTGGTGCAATCCAAACGTCATTTAACTGCCAGTAAAGAGCTCCCATAGTATAACCTCTGCCTTGTTCATCCAAATAACTTCTGTATCTACGGTAGTGTTCAGTTTCGACTTTGATAGACTGTGAAGTATAAACCTAAAGAGACCAAAGAAAACAAATTAACTTCAAAATGTGTCAACAGTAATGCTGGGTTATCTGGAGAGGATAGAATTATGGTAAAAATGTTGATGGAGGGAGTTTTTTCTTATCGTTCACCTCCCCGCCTGAATAGGGATTTTCCCTATTTTGTATCCTAAGGACTGTATCGAAGAAACTTTGCAATCTTTTTAACTTATGTTTAATCGTCCGTTATGTTCATCGTTATCTTGTTACACAAAAAAGGAGATAAAGCTAGTTTAGAAAATTGTCCGAGTGAACTAAAGGACCTAAGACCTATTAGCATTCTGCCCACTCTTTCCAAAATAATTCCATAAGGATCACAGCTGTACTACTGCTCTGTTGAGGGTAATGGACGATATCCTGGAGGCTGCGGATTGTGACGAATTGATAGCATTGGCAAAGGCCTTTGACCGGCTAAATCACGATCTTTTTCTGAGCATTCTGAATTATATCGGCTTTGATGACAGCGCACGGCGTCTTGTTAATGCATACCTTACTGGTAGGAAGCAGATGGTTAGAGTTGGTGATGCGCTGTCGAGCCCTCTGAAAATGTCCTGCAGTGTGCCTCATGGATCGATCGTGGGCCCGCTATTTTTCACCATTTATACGTCACAACTTATTTCATACTTAAAATATTCCTCAGCGCATTTCTACGCTGATGACACGCAATTATACATTTCTTTTAAGCCAGACCAAATATTCGAGGCCAATGATAAACTGACGTTTGATCTGGATGCCCTTATGAAGGCCTCGAGTGCACACTGCTTAGAAATAAATCCAACTAAATCAAGGATTCTGTTATTTGGACGGACTCAGTCTCGGATTCGGCACCAGAATCTGCTACAAATTAGCTTGAATAATGTAGCGCTAAGTGCATGTACTGATGCCAAAAACTTGGGCCTAGTAATGGACTCCGATCTGAGATTCACGGGACATATAACTTTATCTATTAAAAGAGCATTCGCTAACCTTAAATTAATTTTCAATCAAAGCGCTCTTCTTACCGAGAACCTTAGAAAGATGATGTGTGACTCCATTGTTCTGTCGCACTTTAACTACCGTGATGTGGTGTACGGGCCCTGCCTTTTAGACTGTGACGCTAAGAGGATCCAACTTACGCATAATTCGTGCATGCGTTTTATTGGCGGTATTAGGGGCCGTGAGAGAGGTGTCAGTGCAAAATTGCGTGACATAAAGTGGTTAGGAATAAATGAAAGACGGGTGCTACACAGTTTGGTACTATACAACAGGATTATTTGTAATAAGTGTCCTGGCTACTTATATCGCAAAATAAAATTTAGATACGATGCACATAACTTAGATCTGAGGCATAAATTCACCTTGACTCCGCCCATGCACTTGACTTCAATGTATGAGCGTTCTTTCAGTTACCAAATAGCTAAATTGTACAATAAAGTGCCCGTTGAGCTGAGGGATGCGTCAGGTCACAGGTTTAAAAGAGCAGTAAAAACCATTGTTCATAGCTTATGCTGACTCCTTCCTCCGGCAGCTCGGACAATAGTCACTCCTTTAGCCACCCACAGTATTAATATTAGCTTCTAGCATGGTGGTACATTGTGTATTGATATTTGGTATTTTATATGTAATCGACCTCTCTAATGTTACATATATAGTAGTAGCTCTACCCTTAGCCACCCACAGTATTAATATTAACTTCTATCATGGTAGTACATTGTGTATTGATTACAGGGGAACAGCTGTGTTTGGTTTTTTGAGCTGATTCTATATCAATTTGATGTCCTGAATTCAAATAACGTATTCATTTGTACCTAGGAGCTCAAATTTTTAAGATATACAATTTTAGAGAAATATAAGTTACATTATTGTAACTTAAATCCGTAAGTGTAGTAAACAAAAGTAGATACGAAATTTTTATTTTAGTTATACAAAATACAATATTATGTCGTACTTACAAACAAAAAAAAAACATTGAAGAAATGAAATAGTCACTCAATACTTGGAAAGCTTCTTTTCCGCGATATTCTTGAATGTTTTTTTTAAACAGTCCCTTTTTAAACTCAAGCAGTAACCTGCCATCATGTGCATGCCCCATCTTCCTTGGTAGCGGTCCTCCATAACTTTAATATTTTGGTGAAATCTTTCACCTTGTTCCTCACTCATGTCTCCTAAATTTTCTGGAAAACGGTCTAAGTGGCTGTGTAAATAGTGTATTTTAATACTCATATTGCACCCTAAGGATTTGAAACTATTAAGCATCTTGTTAACCATTTCGACATAGTTTTGAGCTTTATGTTTACCTAGAAAATTTTCTACAACTGCAACAAATGATGTCCAAGCTTCTCGTTCAACTTGATTCATTGAATTTATGAAGGCAGGATCCTTAATTAATTGTCTTATTTGTGGGCCGTCAAATATCCCTGCTTTGAGTTTTTCTGTGCTCAACTGATGCATTTTTACCCCTATATATGCAAAACAAGACCCATTCTTATCAAGAGCCTTTACAAATTGCTTCATTAAGCCCAACTTTATATGTAACGGAGGAAGTATGATTTTTTCTCTTTCAACCAAAGCGTCGTTAATGACATTTTTTTCCCTAACGTCCATGTTTTCTCTCTGAGGCCAATCTTTTCTAACCCAGTAGTGTGTTTTGTCCCTACTATCCCAGAGGCACAAGAAACACGGATATTTCGTGTAACCACTTTGCTGCCCAAGAAGAAAGTTTACCATTTTTAAGTCTACACAAATCATCCATTGATGTTCGTAATACTTTATCTTCTGCAAGACCAAAGCTATGGTATTATATTCTTCTTTCAGTTTCGTCGAGTGAGCTAGTGGTATTGAACCATATTTATTCCCATTATGTAGAAGGACACATTTTAAACTTCGCTTTGAACTGTCAATAAATAGGCGTCAATCATCTGGAATATATTCAGAAAGTCCTATTTCTTTCATGAGTCCCCTATTTTCGTGACAAAATACAAGATTGTCTTCTTGAGAAAAGAATGGTAGCAGATCTTTTTCTCTTGTACGGCAAAAGGTAATTTTGGTTCCTTGTTCCAGTAAATTTTTGTCGTTCAACCTAGAAGCCAGTACTTCAGAAGCTTTTTTCGATAAATTGAGATCCCTGGTGAGATCATTTAATTCATTTTGATTGAAGCGTTGAGGAACTGATGACGTTCCTTCATAGTCACTGTTAGTTTCATCATCATCAGAACTTTTATTAGCATCAGAAGAGCGATCAGAGGGAAAATATTCGTCATCAGAGATATGTGGTAGCTGATGAAATGTTGGAATCGGTATTTCATCTGAGTGCGGGATAGGGCGTATTGCCGAGGCTAAATTGGGATAAGTCCACTTACTGCGGTTAGTATTTACTAAACACAAATAACAATCATTGAAGTGGTTTTTTGGTTCTCTCCAAACCATTGGTACGCCGAATTTTAGACATTTTCTTTTCCCGGTAGTCCACTGCCGTAAATGCTCTGTACAAGTTTTACATACGAGATGCGGGGCCCACGTTTTGTCCTGATCACCAAGCTTAACTCTAAAGTATCCAAGATACGCTCGCTTTACAAAGTCAGTAATAGTTTGTCTGTTTTTTGTTGAAACATGTATTCTCCGCCTATATAGCAAAACACATCAGGTTGATTTAGACAACTTCTTCTTGAACTGGAACCTGAACTCATTTTAATTCTGTTCAATAACACAAAAACACTCTTTTCTTAATATAAAATAACACGCCGAATTCGATCTACTCTCATTAGTAAGAACGCAAAAAACTGACGAGACTTACCCGAGTTAGGTGATTAAAAGGGTCAGTTCAGGTACCTGATAGGCAATGGTTCCACTATTTATAGATTTACCTGGAATTTACTCAATTACAGACTGACAATAAAACCATTGTACCTACATTAATGAATATATAATAATTTTAGAACTCTCATAAATGAATATACTGAATAAAAACCACATTGGTAGATAAGTTGATGTATCTAAAAAAGTAGAGCTGATAGAGAAAAACGGATTGCATGTATGGATTTAGCGTCCCAAATATACAGTCCCTGGCCAAATTATTAGACGCACTGCAAGATTTCATGTAAAATATTAATTGCCGAGTGATATTGTACCGTTTTATTATTTTAAATTGATTTGTTTTTTAATTTTATATTATCCAATCAATTACCTATTTATTTGACATAAATAAAACAGCATTAATTTAGAAAAGCATAAGTTTATTAAGTTTTAAAGAAAAGTGAAATTAATGTTAGTAAAAGTCAATATTTAGTTGAGCCACCTTTAGCCGCTATCAAAGCTTTAATTCTGCGCGGCACGCTATCAATGCAAGATTGTACTGTCTCCTGCATTTGAGGATGATGATTCCACACATGAATAATCTTTTCTAGGAGCTGGGTTTTGTTGGTAATCACATCTTTAGCCACTTCTCTTTTCATCAGCTCCCACACATTTTCAATGGGGTTCATACCCGGCCAATCCAACAGAGGGATATTTTTTCTGCCAAAAAAGCTTTAACAGACCGAGCAGTGTGGCAGGGAGCTCCATCTTGCATGAAAGTGAATGGTTCCCCATTTGGAAACCATTCTCTGAGCTGCGGAATCAACCGATTTTGTAATACTTCTTTGTACTGATCTTGCCTCATTATTCCTTTGACGACGTACAGACGTCCAGTGCCCTTGCCGCTGATGACTGACCAAATCATCACTTTGTTGGGATGTTTAACCGTCGGGACGACACAATCAGGATGAAACTTTTCTCCATGACGACGACGCACATACTGAGCTTTATTCTGCAAAATTTCGAATGTGCTTTCGTCACTGAAGCAGACCTGTCAAAAATAGGAAAAATATATAAACTTCCATGTTTATTTGCTTTATTTAACTGAAAATGATAATAATGTATCAATTATTGATTAAATTGCTGTATCTTACCGATCTCCAGAAGTCTACATCTTTGTCTTGCCATTGTCTGGCCCACTTCAGGCGCTTTGCTTTCATTGCAGCTGTTAACTTGGGCTTCCTGGCGGGGCGACAGGCCTTAAAATCTAATTCTTTCAATTTTCTTCGAACAGTGCGCTCAGAAGCATTTACGCTAGCATCCTGGAGTTGTGATTTTATTACCTTTGTGGTAGCAAATCTGTTTTCTACACAAATTTTCTTCAAACATCTCTCTGACCGTGGAGTGAAAATTGGTTTTCTACCGCATCTTTTCTTTCTTTCCGGGCTTAATTCCTTCCCTGACTCAATTTTCTTTTTTATGCGTCGTACACTAGCTTCAGAAACCTCCAATCTTCGTGATATTTCTCGGTTTGTAAATGTTTTCGCAATCACGAGGGCCTTCACTTCAGCTTTTTTTACGTGGTGAAAGATCGCCTTTTCTACCCATAATGAAAATAGTCCAATTACTTTTTTAAAAGACTGCATACAAAATAAACTAATAACTGAGTTATACTACTCACACTGTTAAACAAACAATCACAGTCATAAAGCCACAGAAACACGTCCGTACCTGACTCGATTCCGATCGCGACTGATACAGGTTTGTACTTATTTACGTTCATGTATCACTTTGTCAACACAGTGCTGCCATATGTTAAAAATAAATACAAATATGTAGTCTACAACAATTCTTTTAAATAAAAATCAATAATATTGTAGTTTAAATATACCATTATTGCATAACAACTCTTAAGAAACATAAAATTACTAAAAAAAATACAGTGCGTCTAATAATTTGGCCAGGGACTGTAGTTAAAATCAGCTCTAAAATCCCAGGCACCAAAACAAAAATATTTTTTTGTTGCTCTGTGATTATTATATTTTGTATTTTATATGCAATACTAGTTTCTAAATGTTGGTGTATACAATATGTATTCGCATTTCATGGTTGAGATAGGAAGTGTAACTTCAACTCCGCCAATTATAATCTTACGATTTAATTACAATAAACACATTTTATTATATATATATATATATATATATATATATATATATATATATATATATATATATATGTATATTATGGAAGATTATAGATAACCTGGCCAGAGAACAAATGTATGAATTAAAAAAAAAACGTAAATCGGATGATTCTCGAGTGATAAGCGCACTAACGTTGCATTTTATATATATTATATGCTTTGCTACATGATATTGTTTCATCTTTAATGGTTTAGGCAGCGTATTGTAAGAGAACGCGCTAGCGGCAAACTTTTTTCCGACTTGCTTCACTGTTATCGTCACTGCTTATTCCTTATGTTACCTAACGTAATAAAATATATCCTATGACCTGGCCCGAGAACGTGCGTATGTTTTTTTTTTTTTCAGATAAGTTGTTCTCCAGTGATAAGCGCACTAACGGACAGACAAACAGAGAAATAGTGCATTTTATATATTATAGATATTTATTAATACCATTTATAATATTTTCATACTGATATGTCTTATTTATGAATAATATTTAGAAATATCATTTATAAATAAATAAATATTTTAAGTTTTTTAATAATTATAATATTTGTAAATAATTAATTTTATAAACTGTACTATGCATTTGATTCCACAGTTCACATAGCGTTATTCTATATGTGGATGGGCGCTTCCCACTCTTCGCGCTCTATCTCGAGAATGGTTAATATTACACATTACATAAAATATCGCCTGACATCAAATTTGTAGAGAATTTTATGCTTTACAAGTTTTGTAATAACTTCAAATATCATTCGAAGCATAGGAAACAAGATACTTGCAAATAACCGATTTTCGCGACGTTTGACCTTGAATCGCGGATACGATATTCTATGAGACTTGTGAGCTAACTTTTAGAATATTAAAACAAAGATTTATGCAAATTTTCAGCTTTCTAACTCTCATACCGAGGTTGAATCCCTGTTTGACAGGACAATTCACATTTTACCAGAACTTACCTGAGATAGGTAAATAAATGCACCCGAATAATACTGACTGCTGCTATTTGGGAAGTGAAGATTTTCAGCAATCAATAATGCCATCTCCGCGTTGCCACCTGGATGATGCTGCCTGGTATCCATAAAGTGACTTGTAATTTCCAAATCTTTTGAGTCGTTAGTTGCCGTATACCAAGAACTTTCGAATGGTAGAGATTGGTACCCGTATTCGGAGCAGAAACGTGGTACTGGATAGGTGTTGGAGTCCCATGGGTCAAGGATGTAGTTGTAGTAGTGCACTGAAAAAGATAAGGAGTTTTGTAAGCTTTTCCTATATTAAGGGGTCAGTCCACTTTACCACCTAAATTTTTTTATGAGCGTTTTCGAAAGTATATGCCATGAAAAATGTTGTTCCAAAATTTTATAAGGATCCGAGCATTCCTTCTATATATTTGAGCACGTTATTAAATCGGTCTCCAAACGCTCGTCTCTGCACGCGCGCTCGATCTGCTCCTCTTACGTGCTTTCTACTTTCCTAAACACAGCTACTCCCTACTGTAAATGTACACTGTTATTCACAGTATGAGACCTTTCTATTGAATTTTTCGTAGCAAAAGAAGACCTTGTGGCCTAGCTAGACTATTATTTCGAAGCGCGTTTCGAGGTTAGTTCGGGTTAGTTTTTAAACGCATTTTTCTCGAAACAACGTTTTTACATGGCCGGAAAGTAAAACTGATATTTTTTTTGGCATAAAAAATAGCAAAAAAAGCCACATTTTCGCAATATATATTTTTTAACATCCGCCATTTTGTTATTTTGGCAAAAGTGAATAACTCTAGTTCGGGCCATAGCCACAGTCCTACAGATTGTAAATCTTTTTGGTTTCTGCGTTTCAGAGCCGTCAAATCTGAAAAAACGTCTACGCCACGGACACGTCACACTAAAACCACTGTAAGTTGTAAACTAATCCTCAAAATGTCATGAAATTTTGACACGTATCGTTTGAAGGTTGATACTTCCGAAAAATCATATGAATTTTTTGAAAAGGGCGACATCTATGTGTCAGACCCCAAACTTTTCTGCCTACGTGTTAGCTCAATAAAAGCCTCAGTTTCCCATTCGACTTCTTCATTTAAGTTAAATCTCTCTCCATGCGGTCACCTTCTCGAATTTTGAAAGATGTAATAATCGCTGGAGGCTAGATCTGGTGAATATGGTGGATGAGGGAGCAATTTATAGCCCAATTGGTCAAACTTCACTATCGATTTTTGGAGTAGTGAGCTGGTGCATTATCTTTCACCATTCAAACGATCAAATAAACGCACGTAATGGTCTCCGATGATTGTTCACCCGTCTTCAAGATAGTCGATTAGCATTATTTCATGCGCAACCCACAAAATATTTGCCAAAACCTTTCTAGCTGACGTTTGTATTTTTGGACACTTCGGTAGGCTTTCAGTAAATTGTTTGAAAACCGCCAAACGTGGCATACAATCCATGGTAACCGCAGTGACCAAAAAAATAATATTTTAGAGGGTTTTTGCTGCAGAATTTTATTGTAAAACAAATTAGAAAACAGTTTAAGGAAAACATGTTGAAAAAAATTAGGGCTTTCTAATGCCGTTTTACAAAGGGTACGTCGATGAAAAAAAAAGTTGTTTTGCGTTGCGGCGCCTGGCGTCGCTTTCATTACCATGTCAAATACGTCAAAATACTTCTTGACATGTACTATACCATTTTACATTTAAAAAAAAATAAATATCCAACAATTTTACACAAATCGGGGCCGGGCATCCAAAAATGATTTCCCTGTACAGCGTAATACTTAATTAATACTTACGATCTCCCCAGAACTGGTTACTAGGAGTTTCGCCAATCCATCCATCGCTTTCAGTTTTTTTACCGTTTGTTGGACTGGAACTTATAAATAGTCCTAGATTATTTGTAATTTTCATAAATTCATTTCGAATGGTAGTGATGTACAGTTTTATGTAGTCGCTCTTGTACAGTTCAAACAAATCTTGAGTACCATACCTAACACAAAAAAATAAATTTTTTTAAACCATTTACGACTATTCTAAATTTTCATTTTCTTTATTGACTTACAAGAAAGGCATAGCCTCTTACTTCTATTAAATGAACGTTGTTGTAATATGGTGAGAAAGTATACTTATTCTAAATTAACCTAAGTATTTACAGTAGTGTTCCTAATCTAAACTTAACCTAGGAGATGTGTTTTTTAACATAATTATGACCAAGGGGCTCCTATGATCATCCTCAGTGCCTTGTTCTGCACTGCCTGGACTTGTGCCCTCCTAGTTCTTTGAGAACTGGCACCATGTGGGGCAGACGTAAGTGAGGCCTGCCTTCACAATTGTGTTGTAGACCATGAGCTTGGTTTTGGTGGGCAACTTGCTAGACCGATTGGGTATAATTTGCCCAGCAGTTGCTTAGCTTTCTTGGTGGCAATGCAGACCTGGTTTTTTCAGACGAACTGTTTGTCGTACTGGATTCCCAGGTATTTGATGATGTTTGCCCATAGGATACGGGGGCCCTATAGTTGGAGGTGGCCATAGGAATTTTCGTTAGCTTGATACTCCAGTGGTTGGTTAAACCAGGAGTCAAGTTTGTCCAGGTGGCGTTCGAGTCCGCTAGTAATGATTTGGCTACTTCTACAAGATTGAATGATAACAGCATCTGAAAGGTCCTGTCAGAGACGAAGGACTGTACGAGTTTAGTCTTGAAGTGGGGGTAGTCGTGTCGAATCAGTTTCAGGATGAGACCTTCATGCCAGACTCGGTCGAAGGCCTTGGATACATCAAGAAAAAGAGCTCCAACTTTCTGGTGTTTGTTGAAGCTGTTGGAAATGGTTTGTGAGAGTTTTATGGTGTGGTAGGTAGTGTCATGAAGCGGTTGGAAGCAAAACTGTTCGTCAGGGATAACACAGAGGGCTGGGGTGTTTGCTCTGATAATTTCGAGGATGGGAGAACCTGGTTTTTTAATCATAATGACCACAGCTTTTTTCCAGTAAGGTGGAAAGTAGCTGAGTCTCAGTATGCTGTTAATGATGCTGGTGGTTTCTGAGATCTGTTTTTTGGGAAGTTTCTTGAGAGCTTTGTTTCTGATTTTATCATGTGCTGGGGCTTTGCGGATGAAGGAAATGTGGATGATCTCATTAACAGCGGAAGGGGTAGTGAAGTATATATTGCAGGGAAGCTGGGTAAGATTGAAGGTTCGTATGGTGGTAGTGACCCTAAGATCACGGGCTGGATCAGGTTGGACAGGAAGGTTGGGCGAGAACTGGTCCTCTAGCAGGTCTGCTAGAAGGTCAGCCTTCTCCTGAGTTGAGGAGGTGGTCGTGTCGGAATGGGTGAGGGAGGGGATGGACCTTGGCTCGTGGTTGGAAAGGGCTTTTGCCATTTTCTAAAGAGAGCAATCCTGGGTGGAGAAGGGTTCTAGTTTGGACTCCCATCTGCTGCCGTAGTATTGAGCAAGTGAGTCTTTAACTAGTTGGGTTGTTTGATTGGCGAGCCTTTTGAGACGGGGGTTTCTCGTTCTGCGGGCTCTTCTGAGCAGCTTTTATCGCTAATCTGTTCTTTGCTGGCTGGGGGTAATCTACCTAGAGAAGAGACTGGCTGGGTTCTCGAGGTAGTGGCCTGGATATCAGCAATCAATTTATTGACCACCGAGTCCAGATCCTGGGTTGAAAAAATTGTGGGGATGGGATCTGTTGTAGCCAGGAGGCGTTGGAGGCTATTCTAAAAATAAAAACCCGCCAAGTGCAAGGCGGACTTGTGTAATTAGAGTTTTGTAGGGTAATTGCTTACAAAGTAAAAAAAATGTTACTCTGAAGAAACTACGGTGTAGTCATGGGCATTTTAGTCAAATATAGTGGCAATTTTCAACAAAAATGGTACTATTTTACTTTATTGATCTAAAATTAGTTATACAGAGTGCGTCACCAAAATCCGGAAAAAATTTCAATTGAAATCTCCGGCCAGAGATCGCCGCGGTGGTGTCCGCGTACTAAGTGTTGTATCCGGTGAAGGTGATGTCATGCCACCACATTTCATCTAAAAAGGGGAAACTGTTAACAAAGAGGTAGATTCCAAAGTTTTGAACAATAGAGTGAAGCCGTGGATAGAAGACATTGCGAGGGGAAGGTCACATATTTTCCAGTGGGACGGTGCACAGGCTCGCACGAACCCTTTGGTCCAGAACTGGCACTCAGACAATTTTGACATGTTTTGGTCTAAGAAATTCTGGTCTCCTAATAGTCCAGATTTGAGTCCCTTGGACGACTTCAGCACCCCAATGATTGCTATTGGGGAGCGTTCGACAATATGAACAGCGCGGAATTACAGAGGGCGTGCCAGCGCTTCAAATCGAGAATGGAGGCCGTTATTCAAGGGGATACACTGAATGATTACGATTAACGAGAAAACGATTTTTTTCCAACATAATTTTTGATTAAAACACATGCCCCTAAAAAAGTTGTTTGATTTGTCCGGATTTTGGTAACGCACCAAGCAAAACTTTCAACTTACCAATTGTCAACTAGCACTCCCTCATTTTCATTATTTCCAGAATAAATAACAATACTTGGGTGATGGTATATTCTCTTGATGTTATGATCTACTTCAGCCAATACGTTGTCCAAATAATTGTCCCATACTGGGTATAAGGAGCATGCGAACATGAAATCTTGCCAGATCATAATACCTAATTCGTCAGCTACTTCGTAGAAATAGTCGGACTCATACACCCCTGGAAAACAGTTATTTGGTTCACTTTCAAATGATTTTTGTCAGTAAATCATAACAGTTCGAAATTTAAATTAATTAATATTCATTCTTTTATTAGCTTGGCAATAATCAAACAGTACCTTACCAGTTCCATATAATCATAGTATAGTTCAGAACTGGATGAGTAATAAAATATTAAGCTGCTCTAAAAACGCTGAGATGCTATATAGAGTCAATCTAGGAATTTTTATAGATCGCACCACGTATATATAATCAATAGAGACCGGATTATATGCATTTGCATATTTTCATATGCATTTGCATATTTAGACCATTCTCACCGATTATTGCATATTTTACCCAAAATCTAGTAATGATGCATATTTTCCCTATATTTACAATATTTCTCGGTATTACTAGGCAACTGAATTGCTCAGGGTATTATTATTCCTCTCCAAATCCTACATTCAAATATTTTCTGCGAAAATATTGCTTGAATCAAAAAATACCAGACGAATCAACACTGAGTAAAAATTACATACCAACAATTTACCAACATGTTCTGGAAGAAATACGTACTGAACTTAAGGATGACATTATTTGGATTTCAGCTGATGAAACTACCGACAGTTGTGGTCGCTATATTGCGAATTTAATTGTGGGTGCATTAAGATTAGAGTGTTCTTCTTCCTGTTTGGTGACCTGCAAAGAACTTGACAAGACAAATCATTCTACGATCGCCAGATTTGTGAATTAAACAAATATTTCCTGAATCTTCTGTAGATAAAAGAGTGTTTATATTTCTCTCAGATGCTGCTCCCTATATGATCAAGGCAACCAAAGTCCTTCAAGTATTTTATCCAAATTTAATTCATGTGACGTGCTTTGCTCACGGAGTCCATCGACTCGCTGAAGAAGTACGATTCACGTTTGGAAATGTAAATAAACTGATTTCATCAGCAAAGAAAGTGTTTCTTAAGGTACCTGCTCGCAATAACGCCTATAAATAAAAACTGCCAAATGTGCCTTTACCTCCCGAACCAGTGGTAACTCGATGGGGAACATGGATTGAAGCTGTACTATTTTACAATGACCATTTCGAGGCCATCAAAGGTGTAGTAAATGACTTCGATAGTGCAGAGGCTATGGCAGTTCGTCAATCCAAGGAAGCATTTAACGATTCTGATATTAAAAAACATAGCCTTGATTAGCACTCACTTTTCCCACATACCTGCGGGCATTAGAAAGCTTGAAACTCGAGGTTTGGCGTTGAGCGAATCAATTCAGTTAATGAATAAAATCCGTCCAATAAACCCCACATTGACAGATGTATTTCCGCGTAGAGTTAAAGAAAAGTTTGAAAACATTTTGTGCAATAACCCAGGCTTTGAACCTTTGTGTCAAATTGATAGTTTTATTAATGGGCCGGGTGAACTTTTGCTAGAAACAATAAGTGCTAACATAGCACCCAAATTCAAATACTGCCCAGTTACCTCAGTGGATGTGGAACGGACTTTTTCCACTTATAAAAATATTTTAAGTGATCGAAGACACAGTCTTACTCCCCAACATTTGGAACAATACCTTATTGTTTACGTGTACAAGAATACAAATGTTAAATAATTTTAAAAATTGTTACATAATTGTTAATTAAATTTAAACATCGTCGATAACTTGTTAATTTTATGCTGATTTTGAAATAAAAAACTAAAAATTACTACTATTATTATTATTTAATATTGCATATTTTGACCCTTTTCATGCATATTTTAAGCATTTTTCATGCATATTTCAAGATTTTTATGTTGCATATAATCCGGTCTCTAATAATCAACTACTTAATAAATATTAGTGGCAACATCGCTACCGTATCCAAAGTGGTCTGTATTACAGAACAGCAAAGCCAATTGAATTTTTTGCGGCGTTTCCATGGACAAACGATAAAGTAACTTCTTCATATCATCAGGACGTGCTGAACGAGTTGCAATTCAGTTCACTCATTGAAATTTTAAATGGATGACTGATTCGGAAAGAAATCATTCTATGAATGATATGATTGTTTGAACATGGATGTCTGTGGGTATGGTTTCACTAGCATGATAAACTTAGTTCAATATGTTTTCTATAGTTTAGGTTCTGATCGATATTGTTTAGTATTATATATTAGAAATAATCATTGCCTGTTGTGTTACTGGAAAAAGTGTAATAAGGTTGAAGGCGGACTAGTAAGCTGCGTTTACAACGTCGTCCCGAAAGTTGCACACTCGTCCCGCAAAATATCATTTTTTGGACTGTAGATTTTTCCTATACATACCTCCTCCCCACACACGTAGCATATTCATATTCACATCTTTAGCACTTTGCAGTAAGTATCTGATGGTTGTACGATCCTGTCCCAAATCTGGCAAAATATTGATAGGTATTTCATTCGAACCCTTAATGAAAATGGGTTCGCCATTTATTTTGAAGTAGAAAGTGGCACCGGTAGCTAAAAAATAAAAATTATATTAAAACTTCTGCTTTTGCTTGATATATTGTGGAGCTCCTTCGTAGTTTTTCAAGCATATCAAAAATCCATAAAAATTTGATATTGTATATCTGAAAATTTGATTTAACCAGCCAATGGTATTATGTTAAAACTATTATTTTATCCAAAAACAGTTTTAAGACAGCTCAAATGCAAAAAATATGATTTATATATATATATATATATATATATATATATATATATATATATATATATATATATATATATATATATATATATATATATATATATATATATATATATATATATATATATATATATATATATATATATATATATATATATATATATATATATATATATATATACCAGGTGTACAAGTATGAAATGCGGATTTCAGACAACAGATGGTGCGCCAATGCAGTTTGTGCTATAAAGTTTTGACACTGTGCCATTTTGTTGTGTCATCAACAAGTGTCAGACGCGCACGAGTGATAAATTGGAAAAGTGTGTGCATAGTGTTGTGTTCAATATGTCGAAATTTATACCGAACAAAGAGCGTTCGCGGACAGCATTAATTTTTTGTTTTTATTTAAAGAAAACTGCTGTTGAATCATACTGATTACTTCGAGAAGTTTATGGTGAATATTCTCCATCGCAAGATACGTGTGAACGATGGTTTCGGCGTTTCAAATGTTGTGACTTCGATGTTACAGACAAGGAACGTGGAAAACCGCCAAAAAAATACGAAGATGTGGAATTGCAAGCATTATTGGACGGAGATGATTCGCAAACACAAAAACAACTCGCCGAGCAGTTGGGCGTTAGTCAACAAGCTGTTTCTAATCGGTTACGAGAGATGGGAAAGATTCAGAAGACCGGTAGATGGGTACCACATAAGTTGAACGACAGGCAAATGGAAAAAGCGCAAAAACACGTGTGACATTTTGCTCGCTCGGTACAAAAGGAAGTTGTTTTTGCAGCGTATAGTTACAGGGGATGAAAAGTGGATTTATTTTGAGAATCCCAAGCGCAAAAAATCATGGTAGACCCAGGCGCACTATCCACATCGACCGCAAGACCGAATCGCTTTGGCAGAAAGACGATGCTCTGTGTTTGGTGGGACCCGAGGGGCGTGGTCTATTATGAGCTGTTAAAACCTGAGGAAACGGTTAATACTAAACGTTACCAGCAACAATTGACCGATCTGAACCGTTCGCTGCTTGAAAAAGGGCCTGAATACCGAAAGAGGCAACACAAAGTAATTTTTCTTCATGACAATGCTCTATCACATACGGCAAAACCAGTTCGCGACACGTTGGAAGCACTCAGCTGGGAAGTTCTACCCCATGCGGCTTACTCACCAGACTTGGCTCCTTCCGATTACCACTTGTTTGCATCGATGGGTCACGCACTTGCTGAGCAGCGCTTTGGTTCGTACGAAGATGTGAAAAAATGGCTCGATGAATGGTTCGCAGCAAAAGGGAAAGATTTTTACTTGGGGTAAGCGGTCTTTGGAAAAGAACTAAAAAGTTTTTGACACCTTTTTAGCTACGCTAAGCTTTCGAAAATATTTCATTTTCTTCATCAGGGTGCTAAGTGGTGTGTTCAAAAATTTTTCTTTGTGGGGGCACTTTATTACACTTATTCATCAGAAAAAATATGAGAAAAACTCGACATAATCCTCTCTGGGAAATATAATATGCTTTTACTTCATTTTGTTAGTATGGTACCATACGAAATAACCGGTCAAGTGCAAGTTGAACTTGCGCAATTAGTGTTCCGTACGTTGATTGCTTTTCAAATTTTGTTACAGAGGTATAAAATGATCAGTGACTTCACAAAACACACCCCAAATGCGTTTTCAACAAAGTTTGTTTCCAATCTTTACTGAAATTTGATGACCTTGAAATTTTTGTTTTTTTATATACCAGATAAATTATTAAAGGTAATGCCCTCGTGATAATTTTCGTTCAATCTACACCCCGTGGAGAATATTCCAGAATTTCTTCAAAATTTTTTGATACGTACTTTTCGAGATAAGGCGGGTGGACAGCAATTTTTCGCGATTTTTTAAAAATAATACAAAGAAAAGTGCGCGCAAGTATTACATTATATATGTATTTTTTACTCGTATTTTCACAAGCTTTCATTTGACACCACACTCGATTACCTAGTAAAAAATTTTTTTTTCACTTCCGATTTCACCCCCCCAAAACTAACCCCTTAAGTCAAAATTTAACTTTCAAAACTACATGGCTCTGATGAGGCCATCAATTCCTATATTATTACCAAATTTCAACTTTCTATGACAAATAGTTTCGGAGAAAATCGGGTGTGACAGACGAACAGACACCGAAGTGTTCCGGAACACTAAAAAGCACTGAGTTTATACCAATGATAAACGATTCTACTAGAGACAGAACCTTGATGGACAATATGTTTTGCAATTCTCCTAATGATATAGAGCTCTTACCGAAGAAAAATAGTCCTCAGGAACTCGTAAATATTGTAGAAAATCATTTATCTCAATCCTTTACACAAAATGAAACTCCCATCTTAAACAAAGGACTTAACTTTGCAGTACTCCCTCCTAGAGATAATTTATCAGAAATAGTTGCTCACATTGAAAGTTCCATTAGTACACTTCCAGAAAATAGTAAATCATTTGTTAGGGAAGCATGTTGCAATCAAATATCGAAAAACATGCTTAACAACACAAATTCTAATTCACGAAAAGACATAAAAGTAGTTAAAGGATTGAAAAAGAAAGATGTCTTCTACTTAAAAGCGGATAAAGGAAATAAGGTTGTTATATTGGATAAGAAAGATTACTTTGAACGCGTAGATAATCTTATCGAATCTGGCCCTTATGAAAAGGTAATAAGCAATCCATTACCGAGAATGATATCAGAGGTTAAAAATTCTTTAAAAAAATGTAAGAACCTTGTCTCCGATTCGCTAAAATTTAAATTAAATGTGAGTAATCCGACCATACCAAAATTGTATTGCTTACCCAAAATTCACAAACCTGGAAAAGCAATGCGACCCATTGTTTCATCGGTCGGATCACCCACATATTTAATATCCAAATGGTTATCAAAAGAACTTGAGAAGTTACCGTTAAATACTTTCGCAGTGAAGAATTCGTTAGAATTCATTATTAAAACAAAAAATCTAGTTCTTAATGAAGGTGAAGTCTTAATTTCTTTTGATGTTAGTTCTTTGTTCCCAAGTGTGCCAATTCCACAAACTTTACAATATCTCGAAGAATTACTTAGAATGAATGACTTTGAAGACGAAATTATTCGTGAATACTTAACATTATCTAAACTTTGTATGGAACAAAATTATTTCCAATATAACAATCAATTTTATGTTCAGAAAGAAGGAACAGCTATGGGTAATTGCTTATCACCTTTCATAGCCAATTTATTCATGAGTAAGTTTGAAATCGAAGCCAGTCAAGAATTCCAAGGGTATGGTATAGGTATGTGGATGATATTTTCGCGATTTTTGATACAAAGAAAGCAAATATTGATGATTTTGTTTCTAAATTAAATAGCCGGTATGATTCCATTAAATTCACTTACGAAGTTGAGAACAAAGGACAATTGCCTTTTCTAGATATTTTAATTATTAAAAATAATAATAGATTAGAATTTGATATCTATAGGAAGGACACAGTAACAGATAGATATATTCCTAATGATTCATTTCATTGCAAACAACATAAATTAGCCTCATTACATTTTTTAGTTCATCGTTTGGTCACTTTCCCTCTGAATAGAGTAAACTTTAATAAAGAAAGGAATCGTATTAGAAATATAACTAGAGTTGATGGTTATGACGATGACTTAGTAAATAAGCTAATAAATAGACATAAGTTTAGGTTTAATATTCAGAATTCCACCTTTTTTACACGCGAAGAAAATAACACCAAGTATGTCTCCATACCATATAATCCAAAATACAGCAAGGGACTCGATAAGGTATTTAATAAGGTAGGCCTCACCTTAGTCTATAAATCATCAGACAATCTGAGGAATATCTTAGGAAATCCCAAAGATAAGATTCCTAATTGTGAGAAAAGTGGAATTTATGAAATTAGTTGTAATGATTGTGACAAAAAGTATGTTAGGCAAACTAAAAGGTCAATTAAAACAAGATTTAAAGAACACTTAGCACACTTAAAATACAATAGAACAGAAAAGTCTAGTATTGCCGAACATGCCCTTGAAGCTGATCATACTGTAACATTAGATAATCTAAGATTGATAAAAAATGTATCTGATAGAAGATTGTTGAACGCATACGAAAGTATGGAAATCATAAAATGTAAAAGTAGTTTAAATAAAGACAGAGGGCCTATTCCTTATAGTCCCCTCTACTGGTTACTTGACCGGAACTGATTGCCTTGCCTATGTCATTAGTTCCGCTTGAGTAATTCAAGGGTTAGGCTAAGTATAAATAGGGTAGATTTGTAGTTTAGCTTTAATCAATCATCGCTCCTGATGAAGCTAACATGATTAGCGAAACGCGCGTCGAGTGCAAAAATAAAGTGTTTGGTGTAGTGGTGATATATACTGAGTAGTAATGATATAGAGTTGTAGAGTTGTAGAATTTTTTTAACTATCACAAAAAAGTTTGTGATGATATTGATTAGTGAAAACTTATTTGGTGCGTGTTTCGTGAAATCACTGATCAATTTATAGCTCTGTAATAAAAATTTGCACTTGGCTGTTTTTTCTTTTTGAATTTAAGATCGCTTTTAGTAAAATAATAGTTTGATGGTGAAATTAACTGACAAAGTAAAGTTTTAATATGCACCAATATAAATTTTTAGGGACTAGTCTAGGAAATCACCTCTTCCCCTAAACAATGACCTTGTCTTGAAATATAAAAGACATATTTAAGGGGTAACACCACAGTGGTGAACGAAAATCAAGCGTTTATTGCGATTTTTTTTTTCATGTGGAAGGAAAAGTAATTCAATAAAAATTACACGCCAAGACTCACTTCTCGTGCTGCGGTTTTTCGTCGGTTGACATCTTGTGATACAAAATCACCTATATATCTTTTCGCATGTTTTCAACAGAGTTTGGATTCCGCCGTATTGCCAAACCATAATAAATTCTTAATTCATCAATTAATTTGGCAGTTAATTTATCCTTGCCTCCGAGGTTTATACTAACGTACTTTCGAACAAAGAAAATTTGAACTGAACGTAAACTACTTCTAACAACATCATTGTATTAGAGAAGTTAGAAATCGAAAGGTAAGTTGTGTCCTACATTATTCAAGCAGACATACCGCGCGCCATGGGAGCAGTTTCGGAGCGCTTCGATGCGCTACAAAAAGTCCTCCAAATTTCACACACAAAAAAATCGTCTAGACATAAAACCTTTTTCTCTTTATTCTTAAAGGTTCAAAGTATGTTTTAAACCAATAAAAAAATCGATTTTTGTGAGTTCTACCGTGGTCTCTTATGCTTCTTCTTCCATATACTGTAGGCCTCAGGCCAGTAGTTTCCAAGTCATCAGTTTTCTTGAGATGTTGATGTCCATGATTCGAGCCATCTCTTTGGAGGTCTTCCCAGGGGTCGTCGTGTCCGTGGTTTATCATCTCGCGCGATTCTCGCTAGTCTCTCCTCAGTCATTCTCTCCACGGGATCTCTCCAAGCTCTTCTACATTTACGTCTCCATCTGATTATGTCTTCCACTTCGCATTCATGTCTTATGTCTGTGTTTTCTTTTCCTATGTCTTAGTGTGTATCGTGAAATGTTTCAAAGTATTTCCATCTCTGTTGTTCGAAGAATGCTTTTTGTTCTTTTATTGTCTGCTCTTGTTTCCATAGCGTATGTTAGTGTGGGTCTGACACATGTTTTGTATATCTTTACTTTTGCCATTTTATTCATAAAGGCGTTGTTCCAGATGATGTCCCGAAGTGCGCCTGATATTCGGCTAGCTTTGTTTGCTTGGTCCTTCACTTCATTTGTTCTATTTTGGCATGAGGTGATTTGTATGCCTAGGTAGTTTAAATGACATGACTTGTTCTATTGTTTTGTTTTCCAGAGCAAGTTTGCATCTTATTGGCTCTTTAGATATGACGACGGTTTTTGGTTTTTGTGTTGGATACCTGCATGTTGAGGGCTTTAGCTTTTGTGTAGAATGAGTGTAGAAGCCGCTGTAAGTCGTCTTCGTTCTCTGCCACAATCACAGCGTCGTCTGCATAACAGACAATGTTGATTTTACCCGTTGTAAGTGAATATCCTTCCTCCATGTCTCTGATATGGGTTATTATCTCTCCATTATTAAGTTGAACAGTTGCGGGCTTAAAGAGTCACCCTGTCGGATTCCGGTTGGCTACCGTGGTGTTACCCCTTAATATATATTGACTCTAAAGTTAAAAAATGAACTATTCGGTCTTAATATATCCAGCTTAAATACTTTTAAATAATCTAAGAAGAGAACCCGATAGGATATGGTACTTCGAACACTCACCAAGATCGTCTTGTATTAACTCAACCGTTCTGAAACCCATCTTGACTGTTTTCGTACTTAAACTGGTATTGTCGACATCGACAAAGTCAGCTCTTACTGGATACAAAGGTTGTGCACCGTATCCGTTTGGCCACCATAATTTCACTTGGTTCTAAAAACGTATTTTAAAGTAAAAAAAATACATACATTAAGTAGCATAGCAAGGATTCTTCGGTGAGGTCTCTTGTTTTGTATAAGATTTTCATTGACATTTAAGATTCTGCTATAAAATAGTTTGATTTTAAAATATTTGTAGCAAAAAATAATCTGATAAATGAAAAGAACCCTTATTTTACGTAGTGGAGCCAAAAAGTTTGGCGTATAAAAAGGTAATAGAATTAAAAATCCATCTAGTTTAGGTTAAGCTGATGTGGAGCGGAATCGGGATCACAACTCCTTTCCGCGGATCTGAATCTGCTTAAAATAGATAGCCCCATCTGCCGTGGGGCGATATCCTGACTTTCATGGTCAGGTCTGGGAAGTTTTGCGATGATTCTGGAAGCTAGGACGGTCGGAGGAACTCTCTGGTTGCTTAGTCTTCCCGTAACTACTACTACTAGGAAATATATGTTCATATCATATAAACATGTAAAAAACAATAACTATTTCTAAGTCACTTTAAAATAACAATAACAATTCATCTCACCTTATTTATACTGAACGAAGAAGTTATTAAAATGTCACTGCTGGCATCATTAGACTTTTTATTTACATTGTAAATTTGGGAAACTTTAACGTCATCTTGGAGAGTAATAGTTACACTAAAATAACACAAAAGAGTAAATAATTGATTTTAGAGTTTGAAATGAACATCGCCAGGCCCGCCGTAAGCGGGCAGGCACCTCACGCGGGCGCACACTCAGGGGGCGGCAAATACAGATATCTCGTCGTGCTCAAACTCTTTCTAATCTGCATTATTAATGTCATTATCTTTATTACGAGAAAATTCGCAATTATTATCCAGGGAAAATAGGGGATGGAGGCGGCCACAGAAGATTTCTAGGGGAGCGACATAGTAGGTTTTGCACGCGAGCGTTCAGGCTGCTAGCGGCGTACTATGGTGACAATACCTAACTTTTACCCAAATTAATTTTCTGGCCACAATTTTCAAGGAATCTCAGTAATTTTTTTTTAATATCTACGTTTTTGATTTCTCTATCATCTGTCTGAGCGAATTCTTGATTATTTACTATGATTTTTACTATTTTAGCAATATATATATATATATATAATATATATATATATATATATATATATATTTATTTATATATATATATATATATATATATATATATATATATATATATATATACATATATATATATATATATATATATATATATATATATATATATATATATATATATATATATGTATATATATATATATATATATATATATATATATATATATATATATATATATATATATTGCTTTATTGTCCAAAAAACATCTTTTTAGGCAATAAAATGAGCCTCAGTCACGCAATTTTCAAGGAAACTCGATAATTTTTTTATAATCTTCGTTTTTATTTCTCTATCGATCTGTCTGGGCGGATTTTTGATTATTTACCATGATTTTTATTAATTTATCAACATATATATATATATATATATATATATATATATATATATATTGCTTTTTTTTCTAAAAAAACACCTTTTCAAGCAATAAAATGAGTTTGTCATGGAATTTTCAAAAATCTCTCTATGATCTTTATTTTCGATTTCTCTATCGATCTGTCAAGGCAGATATTTGATTACTGACCATGATTTGAACTCAGTTTTCAATAAACGTAGATTTTAGTAATTTACACTAAGAACATCAAACATATCATAACCCTATGCAAAGAAGACAAATGATCAGAAGGACGATTCCTAAACCTAAGGCTTTTAAACCAGGAACTCCAAACCTAACATAACCTAGTGTAAAGAGAAAAGTAATCTTTCGAAGTTTTTCGAAGACATTTACATCACGAATTATAAACATAATATAACGTAATGTATAAATATATATTTATAATTATTTCCTAAATCTACTATATTATACCACAACAAATTTTAAACCATACATAACCTACGCCTAAAAATATACTTATTTATGTGTATATATACTGAACATAACTTAATGTAGAAAAATATATTTATGAATTACGTAACCTGGTACGCAAAATTATACTTATTATTAATATATATATATATATATATATATATATATATATATATATATATATATATATATATATATATATATATACAGTGTCACCTCAATAATCCGGATCTCCATTAAACCGAATTCTTTAATAATCCGGACAAACATTTCTATAGCCTTGTGTACTTTATAATCCGATAGTACTAGGTAATCCGGACCTGCGTTTTTAGACATCTACTTAATTTAAACTACATGGGAAAACTGAAATCGATTCCCTAACTTCCAGTCTAATACATTTGGGATTCACACAAACTGTAGGTGCCTTTGATTTGCCTACAACGCATAGCGTATCGCGTCTAAAGGTTAAGGACTTTGTAGCTGTTTGTTTATTGTCACAAGTACAACATACCTACGTTCTATTTTACTTTATGTGGTTCATAAAAATATGTAAACGTTTTTTTTTACGTATATGTACCTACATATTAAAATGCCTTCTAAAAGAAAACATATTACACTAACAATAAAACAAAAGTCCCATATATTAGAAAGACTAGTTCTTGGTGAAAGCGGAAAAGTGTTAGCAAATGAATACGGAGTAGGAACATCCACAATGTCGGATATAAAAAAAAGCAAGGGAAAATCAAAAGGTATGTATATAGGATTTATTTTAAAAATAATTTTGGACACTCACTATGGACGTGTAACTTCTTTTAGATTTATTTCCAAATGTGATTCCGGTCCTGGCGTCGGAAAAGCCTTACGAAAAGCCGAAATAGAAACTCGTTTGTATACATGGTTTTGTACGCAACGATCAAGGCACGTCCCAATTTCCTACGAAATTTTATCAGGCAAAGCAAAACAGTTTTACACTGAAACCTACGGGAATGATAATTTTAGAGCTAGCAGAGGCTGGATTTCTAATTTCAGAAAAAGACATGGTCTGTGTGCTTTAAAAGTTTGTGGCGAAAAACTATCTAATGATGAAAGTGCTGTCGATCCTTTCCTAACTTTATTCGCAGATAAGATAAAAGAATTAAACCTTGGACCTACTCAAATATACAATGCAGATGACTCAGCTCTGTATTGGAAAATGTTGCCTGAAAAAACGCTGCTTCGTTCTCAGGAAAAGACCGCACCAGGTCGAAAAATAAACAAAGAACGCGTTACCTTTCTAGCATGTTGCAATGTTGATGGATCACAAAAATTAAAGTTGTTAGTGACAGGAAAGGCAAAAAAATCCGAGGGCTTTTAAAAATGTGAACATACCTGTTGAGGACAAATCATCTGACAATGCATGGATGACTACAGCAATTTTCTTAGACTGGTTTCATCATTCTTTTATTCGTCAAGTCAAAAGTCATTTAAGAAGTCTCAACTTGCCTGAAAGAGCCCTGCTAATCGTTGATAACGCTTTGACCCATGGAACATTATTTCCTCCACCAAATTGTACTGCACTTCTGCAGCCTATGGACCAGAATGCAATCAGACTGACAAAATTATTTTATCGGAAAAGTCTTTTAGCCTGTATTTTATCAAATAATGAAGAGAACCTTGTTAGGTTATTAAAAAGCATTAACCTAAAAAATGCTGTATGTCTACTATGCAATTCATGGGCAAAAGTCTCCTCTGAAGTCTTGAAAAAGTGCTGGCACAAAATTATGGCTTATGTGGCAGATACCAACCCAGACACTGAATATGATGCTGAAGATCTGATTCCTCTGAGTGAATTGCGGCACAATTTGCTTTCCACGAATGAAGAAATGAAAGGTAAAGCCTGAAATTTTTCTTTTAGTATTTTTTTTGGTTAATTCGTAAATATTTAACAGATGTTTCAGATATGCTGAATGTTCTCACTGAGCAGAATCTCACGAACGTGGAAATATATAATTGGCCTGAAAATGATGAAGATTTGTTCCACTGGAAGACATAGATGATACAGATGAACAACACGAGAGTGATAATGAAGGTTCAGAGTTAAATACTAATACAAACCAGACTGTTAAGAACACTGTGAAGAATGATGAGGCAGTTAAAAGTTTCAATGTGTGCATGAGATGGGCAGAAGAAAATGATATCTCTCTAAGTGATGACCTTGTACTTCAAAGATTAAAAGAAATTGCTTTTATGATGAACCAGAGAAGGGCCAAACAAACAAAAATTACAAATTTTTTTACAAAATAAGATAAAACTTGAAAAGATATGCTTCTATTTTAAATATTATTCTATGTCTGTACTATTTTTTTTAGTTGTTTCGTATTAAATGATTCGTTTTTTAATATAAATAATGTCCTGCTTCAGTAATTCGAATTATTTACTAATTTGGATCACCGCGGTTTTAATTAGTCCAGATTATCGAGGTCGCACTGTATATATATATATATATATATATATATATATATATATATATATATATATATATATATATATATATATGTATATATATATATATATATATATATATATATATATATATATATATATATATATACGAGTATATATATAATATAAGTAAAATTGAAAATTGGTCAAGATTTGAACCTTTTACGAGGTTTTAAGGCTACAAAGTACGATATGCCCCTGAAATTTGCAAACTTTTTTTGCCTTACCCAAGATACATGACGTGGAGGTAGAGTCGCAAAATATCCGTATGTTATGTGTGACGCATGACACAAAGAAAGCATTGGGTACCACGGGTACTCCTCTACATATTCCTTGGCTGTTTCAATGCAGAAGTTTTTGAATTTATGGACGTCAATATCATTTACTAATACTATACTATACTATAACTGCAGAATAATGTAAAGCCTCTTAATAAAATCTTCATCAACAACTCTGATTTTAGCAATAACGTTATAATTTGGAAGAACTTCCTGGTTGTATCGTCTTTATTCGTATTACTTGCCCCTTGCTTGACACACTCAACTAGTATACCCAATTCTTTTTGAATGTTATTCTGAATCTCACGAATTGTCTTCTCCAACAAAGTATTTTCATTCCACTTTCGTAAAGGTATTTTATATGCTAAATACTTGTACGCTTCTACATTCACCTCCATCCCCTCAATGATTTCTAATTTGTTCATTTCTTTCGGAACAGCATTGCACATAGACACACCTTTGGGAAGAAATCGTGCATCTAAGAGATTGACGGACCTTTCCATCAATCATCTCATTTTATTGCCTAAAAAGGTTTTATTTGGAACAAAAAGAGCAATATATATTGATAGATTAATAAAAATCGTGGCAAATAATCAAAAATCCGTCAAGACAGACTGACAGAGAAATCAAAAACGACGATTATAAAAAAAATTATCGAGATTCCTTGAAAATTGCGTGACTGAGGCTCATTTTAATGTCTACAAAGGTGTTTTTTGGAAAACAAGCAATATATATTAAAAATAATAAAAATCATGGTAAATAATCAAAAATCCATCCAGACAGATCGATAGAGAAATCAAAAATGAAGATTATAAAAAAAAAACCGGTCAAGTGCAAGTTGAACTTGCACAATTAGTGTTCCGTACGTTGATTGTTTTTTTAAAATAAAATTTTTTTGTTAGGGTGGTATAAAATGATCAGTGACTTCACAAAACACACCCCAAATGAGTTTTCAACAAAGTTTGTTTCCAATCTTTACTGAAAACTAGGGACCTTGAAATTTTGTTTTTTTTTATATACCAAATAAATTATTAAAGGTAATGCACTCGTGATAATTTTGGTTCAATCTATATCCCGTGGAGAATATTCAAGAAATTTTCCAAAATTTTTTGATCAGTACTTTTCGAGATAAGGTAGGGGACAGCGATTTTTTAAAAGTAATACGAAGAAAAGTGTGCGCAAGTATTACATCATATATATATTTTTTACTCGTGTTTTCACAAGCTTTCATTTGACACCACATATCGATGACCTACTAAAAAAAAAATTTTTTCACTTCCGATTTCACCCCTCAAAACGAATCCCTTAAGTCAAAATTTATGTTACGGTGGTATAAAATGATCAGTGACTTCACAAAACACACCCCAAATGAGTTTTCAACAAAGTTTGCTTCCAATCTTTACTGAAATTTGATGACCTTGAAATTTTTGTTTTTTTTATATACCATATAATTTATTAAAGGTAATGCACTCGTGATAATTTACGTTCAATCTACACCCCGTGGAGAATATTCCAGAATTTTTTCGAAATTTTTTGATAAGTACTTCTCGAGATAAGGCCCGGGACAGCGATTTTTCGCGAATTTTTAAAAATAATACAAAGAAAAGTGCGCGCAAGTATAATATTATATATATATTTTTTACTCGCGTTTTCACAAGCTTTCATTTGACACCACACTCGATGACCTAGTAAAAAATTTTTTTTTTCACTTCCGACTTCACCCCCCAAAACTAACCCCTTAAGTCAAAATTTAATTCTCAAAACTAGATGGCTCTGATGAGGCCATCAATTCCTATATTATTACCAAATTTCACCTTTCTATGTCAAATAGTTTCGCAGAAAATCGGGTGTGACAGACAGACAGACAGACAGACAGACACCGAAGTGATCTTATAAGTGTTCCGTACGGAACACTAAAAATTATTAAGATTTCTTGAAAATTGCGTGGTTGAGGCTCATTTCATTGCCTAAAAAGGTGTTTTTTGGACAACAAAGCAATATATATTGATAATCGATAGAGAAATCAAGAATGCAGATTAAAAAAAAAATACTGAGATTTCCTGAAAATTGCGGTCTGAAAATTAATTTGGGTAATAATTTCGTATTTTTGCCATAGTGCGGCGGGCCTGAACACCTCTCAGTGCCAACCTCGAACGGAAACTTTCACTGTTCTGGTTATATGACTTTCTGACATTGAGCCTACGATAGCACGAAATATCTTCAGGGATCTTGTATCTTCGAGATTAGAGCTCTAGACCCAAATCCTGACAAATCATACAACTTTTTTAAAGGCATGTTTTTTCAATAAAAAATGAATTTTGAAAACAGATTGTTTCGCATATGTTAATAACAATCAATCAATGTATCCTCCACTGGCTTGAATAATGGCTTCCATTCTCGGTCTGAAGTGCCGGCTCGCTCTCTTTAATTCCGCGCTGTTCATATTGGTGAACGCTGCCTCACGTTGGGATGTCGAAACTTGTTTGTAACTCTTTCAACTACACTTCATACGTAGTAGTCCAAGGGATTCAAATCTGGACTATTAGGAGGCCAGAATTCTTTCGACCAAAACATTGTTAAAGTTATCCGAGACCAGTTTTGGACCAATTAGCTCGCGTGAGTCAGTGCACTGTCCTGCTGGAAAATATATGGCCTTCCCGTCGCAGCATCTTCTATTTACGGCTTCACTATATTGTTCAGAACTTTTAAATATACCGTCTTGGTAGAAATGCCGTTGCATGACATCACCCTCACTGGACACAACACTTAGTACGTGGAGACTGGCCGGAAACTTCGTTCTACCAACAGCCGGGCATCCTCGAGGTAAGCAAACCAGCGATCATCTCTCTCTCAACAGTGAAAATTTTTTCGTCGGAGGAGGATCTGATGCGTCCCGTGGCTTCGTGTTTCGATTAGTAGATTCCAGTGAGCCACTTGCTTTGTCCTGGCATCTTTAGAGAGCATCTGTCTTACCCTAATTGTGTAGGAATGGTATTGCATTGTCGGCTCGCTTACACTCACAATAGACGATGAAATTAAATAACAAGTCTCGAGAAATAGGTTTAAAAATAAACTTCACCAAAACCAAATATTTGAACAACGAAACTGAAGATAATATCCAGGAATTATTAATAGAAGGTGAAAGAATACGAAAGGTACGAACATTCATATATTTAGGACAAAAAATCGAAATATCAAAAAATACTTTAAAGGCTGACTTGGATAGAAGAGTTTCGTTAGCTTGGTTACAATCCATTGGACATCCCAAATACAATAAAAACCAGAGTGTTCGATCAATATATCTGCCGGTATTAACATATGGCACTGATACATGGGCTATAAAAAAGTATAAGACGAGAATATAAATTTCAAGTAACCCAAAGAGTAATGGAGAGGAGAATGCTAAATATTAGACAGTACCGAAACTGAGCTCCAATTTGGTGACGAGATTTTGACAGCGCGTGCGTCGACGGGTCCTTTTTCAAAATGGCCGCTCAGTGTTTACATCCGATCTCGGAATGTGTCTTTGGAGATGTATTGTCCATTGTTTCTTGATGTGACTGCAATTTATATGAATATAAAGACAGAAGGAAAAGATAGTTTGTAGAAAAAGTGAATTAAAAACGTTTGTAAGTGAAGAGAATCGAAAAGGTTGAGAAACAATTTATATAATCATGGGGAAAGGAGGTTATTGTTGTGCCGTTGAGACTTGCAATATTCCATATAATTATTTTCGCAAATTATTTGCTCGAGTCACACTTTTTTATGCTCTAAAATTTGCAAATAAGAAATTTCTAACTCAATCAGGGCGCGCTAAGACTATTATTCTAAATCATAACTAAATTTAATTATGCTTTATTTACATCACATGTAATCATCAACAGTATTATCCGTCAAAGTTTAAGTTGCTGCATTAATGATTTTTTTTGCAGTTCCTCTGTTTTTAGTTGAAACAATGATTTCATAGAAATCATGGTATGCGATTAAAGTTGTTGGAGTTGTTGATTATTTTAATAAATCTCTATTGCTTGCTTTCACAAGACAACTTTTCACTATCTTAAATGCATTTTTGAAAAAATATGTATGCATGAAACAATATTATCATTACTAATGTACATTTTGTTTAGGCGTATTTGCTCAAGAGACGGCCTTCCAGGGAACCTTGATTGATTTAATAAAACGTTCGTACTGGTAGAGTGATTTGGTCATTGAAGCTTGAAATTTATTTCTAAATTTAGTTGGGCTGGTTATTTAAAAATCCTGACGTGATTGCTCAATTCTGACCTCAGAATACGGTTTCAGCGCCCACAAATACATATAGGTATAGCGATCTGTTCGGTAGTGAAAAACTTTTTTTTGTGTGCCTGTGTAATTTTTTTATGATTAATAAATAATCCTCCAAATTCTGGTTTTTAGAAGGATTTATTTTTGTGTAAACTAATATTGAGTTATTTAAAACTATTTATATTTGATAAATTATAAATAAAACATTTTTTTCTAAAAGGTGTATTCTCAAGAGGCTTCTGGTTTTCAATGACTTCATCTGAATTAATTGTTTGACACACCTTTTCTAATAATAAACCTGATAAATTTAACACTGTTTAATTGCAAGTACAATTAATACTCTGAAAGTGACGTTTTTTTTCTATTTTTCTCTATAAATTACATTGCTCCTTTTTCATGCCAATCTTTCAAAAGTTTCTGTGAATAAGGAATACAGAACCTATAACAACATATTTATTATTTTCAAATTTTAGACAGTATATTTTAGTTTCTTAGAAGCTGGGTTTGAAAGTTTAAATATTAAGTGTCGTGTTGAGATCACAAAACCACTGGGGAATGGGATTATTGAAATAACTGATATAAATCGATTTTTGAATTGAATCAAATATGCTATTAAAATAAGAAAAATTTTAATATGATTCCAAAGAAATTTTTGTGATATGATTTTGTCAGATGATGTGTGCCAGAGGGTAAAATATTCTGAAAATAAGTTCGTTAAATGGACAGTACACCTAATCGAAGTCCATTTTGATGGTAATTAAGGTTACTATTAAAATTTTTGAAGATTCAGTTACCTGTTATTAATATTCCTCCTATAAAGAACTTATTTCTATTGTTGTATACCTATACTATAAATTAAATATAGTTATTTTTCCTTTTAAACTGTAATTGACAATACTCAGTATATATAAGTCAATCAATTCTCCTAATGAAGCTAATATGGTTAGCGAAACGCGCGTCGAGCGCAAAAATAAAGTGTTTGGTGTAGTGGTGACATATACTGAGTAGTGTCATTGTGCCAAAGATTCCACATTCCCAATATAGTTATAATTGACAAGTCAGCTTGGTCATAACTAAGTATTGTATGTAAATATAGTTAGGAAATTACTGTATTGACTCTTTGATCTAAATATTAATTCATTGTAAATAAAAGCAAGTGTTAATTACATTATCAAAAAGCAATACAGATAACAGAACACATACATATTCATTCATAATTCATTAATAATATTATATTAACTTTCTCGAAGTTACACAATATAGTTTTGTAATTTAAGAAAAAATAAGTACCAAAAAAGTAGATACAGTGTTTTTTAATTAACGAGAGATCTATCACACCATCAACACAACACTGCTTAGAAAAAAATGCTCTTATTTTAGAAGATGTTGACATCTTGGTAATGACAATTAAAATTAAATTAATTTAGTCCTTAAAAAACATCTTTAATCACAAATTTACTTGAAAAATGATGTAAATAAAACTTTAACCTCAAACAGTGACGTTTAACTTTGATAGACTTTTGAATTTTTGGATAAGGTTATTAAAAACTGAAGTTGAATATGAAGAATTCCATCAAATCCCTTCCTATCAAGTTTTTCACCTGTATTCATTTCTTTTCTAACAAAGTGCTCCATTCTTTTTTTTTTAATATTTTTCATGCCCATTAACTTTTATATTACTCATGCTGTATTAAATAAGAAATCAAAAATTTTCAAACATTTCTATATCTATGATTTTGAATGATAAAACTTTGCACAACTTTATTTGTATTTCAAATCTCGCGCTGGTCCACTTTTAACATGGCGGATTGCCACGTGACCTGATTTTCCTATGCGGTTATCCTTGAGTTTCGCTACTGTATAGTGTGTTTACTGCGATATTAGTCTCCAAGATCGTATTCCTAACATAGAGATACGAAGAAGATCAAAAGTAATAGATGTAATACAACGAATATGTATATTAAGGTGGAAATGGGTGGGGCATATCGCAAGGATAATAGATGGACCCGCCGTATGGTTAAATGAAGGCCTAGAGAACAGATGCAGGGGTAGAATAAGCTAGTGATGATGAAGTATGACGCGACATCTGTGGGCCATTTAATTATAACATTGCAGTAACAATTAGGTTATAATAGTTACAGTTATAAATTTATTTTGATTATCTTACGACAATATTCCATAAACATCATGCTTCTTATTGTCAGCGAAGTAAACATCAACGTCGACTTGCCAAGTGTCACTTGATGACTCATTTATACGGGGAACTACATAACGGATGACAGTTTCATCGAAAGCCTCAAGATAGACAGATTTCCTAAAAAAAACAGACGAAAAAGTTTTCTCAACTGACAGGAAACTTCGTGAGCAGATGTAAACCATACTTACCATAAACCTATTGATGGAAAAGCTGGACCCCAATCCCATGAGAACGAAGCCTGCATTTTTCTGATCATGTTGATGTGACATTCTCCTCTGTAAGCGTCAGGAGGACATTCCCAAGGGATTCTGTACTTTTGTAGTTGTTGGTTGTTCAGATTTAGACCTTCTTGGACAGGGCTTCTGAAGTGAATTGTGACATTGTTATTACCCGCCTAAAATTATAAATAACGTATAGGATAGCCGAATTTGGTGGCGAGTCGATTGTGTTCCATAATTTTTTTTTAAATTTAGGTTAGACTTAAGGAAATATTACACTTTCTCGGGTCGGAAAATCGACTTTTTAGAAAATATCCTGTTGGAAAGTATTATATTTCAATAATATTCTCTGAAAATTTCAGGGGAAAATTTCAAATACTTTCGAAGTTACAGACGATTATAGCGCCAAGGGCAAGGAATGCTAAATCGACCGCGCGGTGTGCTGACTTACCTTCCGGCCGTTTACAAAGGTCTTGCTCTACCTGCGTCGAGTCGAACATCTGCTGCTACTTTTATTATTCTAAGAACGATAGAAACAGGTAAAAGGGGAGCTTACTATAATGGGTATATCTTTTTAGTTTGAGGCAAAATTGTAGCTCCAAAGTAAACGGTACGCTGGCTTGTTCCGTTCAAAAATATCGCTTGCAAGGCTAACATTATTCAGTAAACGTCTCGGCTAATATTGTGCAAAATGGATAAAAAATCAGGGAAATTTAGTTCGAAGCGAGGGTGCAGACCACGTAAAAGAAAGATAAAATCGAATTTTAAATGAAAGTAACCTCACCGATGTCGCCAGAGAGGCCAGAATTGCACGGAGAGACGAAAGAACACTCGAGAACGAGGCGTATGAGGAGTCGAAAGGATTTTTTTTACGAAAAAAAATGCTATTTTTGAGACCACGAACTCTGGAGGTCCACCATTTTGTGAATTTTTGCTCAAACAAAATAATATTAGTCATACTTTTTCTAAGGATATTTTTTATTCAGATGTTCCAGTCAGCCGCAATCGTGCACGCCAGCAGATCAAAATTTTCAAAATGGCTTGCACCAGGCTGCAAAAAATTCCCTATAAAAAAATCATTTAAAAAATTATGTCAAATTTTATAATATATGTCAGAAAAATTACGGACTCAAAAAATGTTTTTTTATTAATTTATCAGTTCCATAAGAAATATTAAAATTTTCGACCGAGAAAGTGTAATATTCCCTTAATGTTGTTTATTATAAAGGAATTAAACTTGAGAGAGCTCGTTAGTAGGGTGAAAAAATGGCATGCCACTTCTTAGGGATGGATAAAATGATGATAATGAGAAGCAGCGATGTCATTAATAAATTAGGGCGAAGACCACACAGTGCCTAATAGCCTAATGCGGAAAGTTCTGAGCGGTGTTGTAACAACAGAAAGTTGAGAATACTGTGAGGCACAAGGCAATGGAAAACCACTGTGTTATATTTTCCAGGAGAATCTTGAAGGCAGAAAAAAACAATGGCCCTCAGTCCCGGGAAGACCTTAGATGGCTAGAGAGTTGCAAAGAATCTCTCGGCCAAATTAGTATCTGGAACGTAAGAGGCAGGAAAGATCAACAATATTGGAGAGGATGAAAACCGATATCATGGGCGTAAGTGAGATTGGGTGGCCAGGGTCAGGCGAGGGTCACGGAGGTGACCCTCGCCTGACAAGGCGGGAAACAACGATAGACAGCATTAGCTTTATACTGCATAAAGACTTGAAAACTTCCGTGGTAGCCTGTGTATACCATACAGACAGAGTTATATTGCTGAAATTAAGAGGGCATCTGGTTAATACCAGCCTCATACTGGTGTATGCGTCTACTAATGATAAAAGTCGGGAGGAAATTGAGGGTTTTTAGGTTCAAATCAATAAGATCTACTACACTAAAAATCATCAAATCACTTTTGTCATCGGGGATTTCAACTCCAAAGTCGGCCAAGGTCATAAGGAAGACATCGTGTGATGTTGTAGACTAGGTCAGAGAGATTAGAGAGATTAGCGCAATTTGGTGGAGAGGAGCAATTTGTCGTATCTAACACCTTCTTTAGATTGTCTCATAGACGCCTATATATCTGGAAAGCACCGTCTCATAGACCGAGAGATTGAGATACGAAGAAGATCAAAAGGGACAGATCTAATACAACGAATATGAATATTAAGGTGGAATTGGGCGGGGCATATCGCAAGACAGAATGATAATAGATGGACACGCCGTATACTTGAATGGAGGCCTAGAGAACACAACATATGCGGAGGTAGACTACAGACAGGATGGACAGCAAACAACAAAGCTCATGGGAGACAACTTGGGGAGGCTTAGATCCGACTATGGATGGAATAAGCTAATGATGATGATTATCTCGGTAACGACCTATCCAGGAGCTGATGTTCTCTATGACCACACTCATCACAGAAGTAAAATACTCATTCTGGAAGGACTTGGAAAAGAATAAAGATAAAAATAACATGGTTTCATGAAATACAGTCCAATTCATCATCCAAGATGCAGGTAGCAGATCTATGGAACAATTATAAGAAAGTTATAAGATATGTTGGTAACTAACTCTTAACAGTAACGAAGTGGCAACATAAAAAAGCATGGATGGCAGAAAAATGGATAGAAGACGCGAACTAAAAAAACGTAGATCATGTTGCTTACTGGAAAGTACATAAAGCTATCCGTAGAAAAATTGGAGAGACCGAAGAAAAATAAACTCTTCTTTTTCTTCTTCTCAACCCATGTTTGTCCACTCCTGGACATGGGTCTTTTCTAATATCTTTCCTGTCTCTTGCCACCTTCATCTACTGCTTGCCCGCTACTGCTCTGACATCATCGACCCGTCGCTTCTGTGAACGGTCCACGCCTCTTTCTGTTTCTCTGGGTTTTCATTCTGTGATTTTGAATAGCCATCGGTCTCCGAATGATTTAGCTACATGACCCGCCCATCCCTACTTCATCTTTGCCGCCTGCAGAATTATGCCATTGACTTTAGTTCGTCTCCTTATCTGCTCGTTATGAATTCTATCCCTAAGAGAGATACCAAGCATATCTCTCTCCATAGGTCTCTGTGAAGTTGTGAACTTTAACAAATGTTTTAGTGGGGCACATTGCTTCCAGTCCATATATGCTGACAGATAGGATATAGGTATTGTAGACTTCAGTTTTTGGGTTTATGAGTATAGTAGTACTTTTTAAGATATGCCCTAATTTTCCAAAACTGACCCATGCCAGCCCTATTCCCCTGGTAATTTCTGCATGCTGGTTTTCCTTTCTGATTTTAACAGTGTGACCTTTAATAGTCTTGCCTCAGTTCCCAGATTCTATATGAATTGGACTGGGTTACAATGAGGTAAATATTATTCGGGTATAGACATTTGGTTTGTGACACTCCGGGCTCATAAAGTGTTCTAATCTCGAAGAGGAAAGGTTTTTAAAGTTGCAATTGTAGATTAAACGTTAGAAAGTCACTCTACTTTGACACTGTCTAGTCCCACCACCAATCTTATAATGAATTCATTAGTGCCAACAAAATTTAAAAAAAAGCATTAACGTCAAGCGCCGTGCTCATTTTTAGTGTTTAGTACGGAACACTTATAAGATCACTTCGGTGTCTGTCTGTCTGTCTGTCTGTCACACCCGATTTTCTCCGAAACTATTTGACATAGAAAGTTGAAATAATATAGGAATTGATGGCCTCATCAGAGCCATGTAGTTTTGAGAGTTAAAATTTGACTTATGGGGTTAGTTTTGGGGGGTGAAATCGGAAGTGAAAAAAATTTTTTTTTACTAGGTCATCGAGTGTGGTGTCAAATGAAAGCTTGTGAAAACACGAGTAAAAAATATATATATAATGTAATACTATTATTTTTTAAAAATCGCGAAAAATCGCTGTCCCCCGCCTTATCTCGAAAAATTCTGGAATATTCTCCACGGGGTGTAGATTGAACTAACACGAGTGCATTACCTTTAATAATTCATCTGGTATATAAAAAAAACAAAAATTTCAAGGTCATCAGATTTTAGCAAAAATTGGAAACAAACTTTGTTGAAAACTCATTTGGGGTGTGTTTTGTGAAGTCACTGATCGTTTTATACTTCTGTAACAAAATTTTTTATTTTAAAAGCAATCAATGTACGGAACACTAATTGCGCAAGTTCAACTTGCACTTGACCGGTTTTTTATTTCTAATAACCGAGCCCGTAATTGAGGTTGGCGTGATTTTGATCTTGCTTCTACCAACAAATATAAGCACAGGAGTACATAGTATTTGTTAAGAATATATCATAATTTTTTTACCTTTATTGCGCTTTTAACGTCAAACACGTATTTGACAAACATATTCTGCGTCTCCCCAACAGTAATGTTGTTGACAAAAATTGTAGCAAAGGTATCGACTCCTTCAAATACCAGGTTAACTTGGTTGTATTCAAGAACACTTGCGTCAACTAAAACAGCAAAGAAATCATTAAAAATGTCGGACTCTTTTTGGACAGAGGCTGTAAAACTAGTTAGAAATAATCCTATAATTTTAAAAATACTTTGTATCTGTGAGTTTTGTTATTCAAATATATCTTCTTCGCACATGAATGCGATGCGCAAGCAATTAGTTGTCATTCCTTTGCATATTCACAAGACACTCACAACGTTTTTCACATGGTAACTGTTTTGGTTTCGATTGACAAAAGAATAATGCTTGTAATGTCATTTGTTAGTTGACAAGTCACATTAAATGCATTGTTCTTCTGTCAACTGTAACCGTGACCATTGACATAAATAGAAATTCGTGCGTAGCAACTGTATGAGCAAAATACTTCAAAACATTGCCTTAATACAGTTTGTTTGTAAAATCGGTAGAGGAAACCTTACCAAAAATGTTCCTCGTATTTGCTGAACCATCCCAAGACGCGTTTCGCCGTATCATGGCTCATCAGGTGGGCTAGGTTCAGCAAATACGAGAACACATTTTTAGTCCTTTATCCAAGTAACTAACGGAAAACTATAACAAATAGCTGCTTATACTGCACTCTGTAGGCGACTTACTTTGTTTATTCAAGCAGAGCGGCACAGCACGGCTGGCACTTATTGCAGAAACGCACCTTTCTCGAGCTTACTGCTCGAAGGCATAGATGGCAGCATTGGTATAACGACTAAAGACGAAACGAAAAGAATCGCATCTCCTACTCTCTTTCTCATTTACATTAACGATCTGCTGGAAAAGACCGGAAATCCAATCTACATCTTTGCAGATGACAGTACGCTTGTCTCTTCATTCACTTTGAACGCTCGGACATCGGCTGCTCAGGCGAGTGTCCGCAGACAGCGGGAAGTTGTTCAACTTAACAAACACCTGGAAGAAGTTCTATCTTGGGGTGACAGTAATCAATCGGAATTTAATGCTACAAAAACCCAGGAGGCAGTTTTTTCTAAAAAAGTTAACATTGCTGAACTCGACATAGTTATGGCGGGGCACTCCATTCCTCTAACATCGCCACTCAATTTGTTGGGCGTTAATTTGGGAGCACATATGCCCTGGCATGAGCATGTTGCAGGCATAGCAAGGAGAGCTTCTCAAAATTTGGGAATATTATTTCGAACCAGAAAGCTTTATACTCCACAACAACTGTTAATTCTTTACAAAGCTCAAATTCGACCAACTATGGAATACTGCTCCCATGTTTGGGGTTCCGCTCCCAAACATACACTGCATTTGTTGGATTCTATTCAGAGAAGAGCTGTTCGTCTGACTGGAGACCCGGAACTGACCGGCGGCCTTGATTCGCTGGAACATCGAAGAAGGGTTGGCGACTTGAGCCTCTTCTACAAGTATTTCCATGAAAAGTGTTCGGGGATGTGGCTCGTTTAATTCCTCCCAGAGCGGTGCATGTTAGAAATACACGTCAGCTTGTTACTCCTCGTACAACACTTTTCGAGCAGTCTTTTATATGGAGAACATCATCCCTTTGGAATAATTTGCCCAGGACTGTGTTTCCCACCGAGTACAATTTACAGAGATTCAAGAGCAACGTGAATCACTTTTTCCGTACACGTGCCGCTCCTGTAGCGCTTTAGGGACCTCCCTGTAGCACGTGTGCTAGACCCATAAAAAAAAAACTAAAAACAATACAATCTACCTTTTTTTTAGTTTCTTACCAGTAAAGTTTCTAGAATAACTCCAGTCGATCTGTCCAGCCCATCTTGTAACATTGTCATTATATCCATAGAACACGTCATCAAAGATCCCAACATTCTCTAAGTCGGTGTAGGTGCCACCAGGGACGGTTCCTTTAAATTCATAATCTGAAATCAAAGTAACATTTTAAATTTCCGTATAGGGTGAGATAGTGCAAGCCAAAATAGTTATTAACGAGCAAACAAAACGTTGGAATTAGAAAACCTATTTTACTTGTCGCTTGTGGTTTTAAATAATGGTGAAGCTTGAATATCGAGGCATAAAGAAGCACTTGGAATTTAATACTATAGCAGAATGATGAAGATCAGTTGGATAGATACGATGCCTGTCAAGTTAATGAATCTTATGTTTGAATGCTATGGATCGAGGTAATCTAAAAAAGATTCAGGTGTGCTTTACCATGTGTCCAAATATCAAGTGTGTTGTCTACATATCCGCACTTAAATTTTGGTTTTAGAGGAGAGCTTCAGAGGCTTTAACTACTCGAAACTACAGAAGATAGCGGAGAACCCTTGGCTACTCCTGAAGTTTGTCGAATATATAAATACTGGACTTGTGACTCGCAGAAACATTAGGTGAAACATCGGAGTCACTGCAACTTGACACCGTCTAATCCCAAGCACGAAACATACAAGACAAGATGGGTTACAATAAATATATTTAGACGAATTAATATATGAAATTATATTATGAAGGCGGATTTGAGGGTAATTTTATTAAAATAAATAAGATGATTAAGTTCTAAAATATGTACATATCGCCCGTCGCTTTCATTCCAAGGTGAAATAAGTCGTAACAAAGTAGGTGTACTGGAAAGTGTACCTAGAAAGGCAGATTAGAGCTTGATAAAGTATATGCATGGAGATATCTCCTATTTCCCGTGATAGGAGTCCAAATATTACATTAAGGCAGAGGAAGGTGACGTGTCACGTTAGGTTAGTTCAGGTTAGTTCAGGTTGGTGTGTCAGGTGAAGTGTCACGTTAGGTTAGTACTACGACTTTTGATAACTAATTAGCCTAGACCACTTGCCATTGTCAAAAACAAATACGGTTGCTATGGCTAATAGTTTATATATATATATATATATATATATATATATATATATATATATATATATATATATATATATATATATATATATAACAAGGATTTTCTACAGCTGACTCTGTCTTCTTCTCTCAGCCTTTGATTCCATCCGTTTCTATCTTCCCAGTCTCCATCTGTTAGACCCCTGTCCTCCATAGCCTCGTCCACATAGTCTCTCCACGATCGTCTGGGTCTTCCTCTTTTTCTTCTCCCTATAGGGCTCTACTCCGTTATTTTCTTTATCCACCTATTATCTTCGCTTCGTCTTATGTGTCCATACCATTTTACTCGTTTGTCTTCCATGGTGTTTATTGCGTTCTCTTTGATGTTCATTCTGCTTCTTATTTATTCATTTGTTATTCTCTCCATACGTGTCACTCTACAACATCTTCTCCAATACTCCATCTCTACCGCGTTAATTTTAGATTTATTTCTTTTGTTGATCGTCCACGTTTCTGACCCGTATGTCATTATGCTTTGTATTATTGATTTGTATATGCGTGTTTTGTTTATCTTTGTAATGTGCTTGTCCCACAGGATCGAATTTAATTGTCTTATGCATGTTCGCGTTTGTCCTAATCTAGTTTTAATCTCTTCTTCTGATGTTGCGTTTTTTGAAATGATGGTTAATAGATATTTAAATCTATTGATTATTGTTTCGTTGTCTACTTCTAGATTCTCCACGTTTCCCTCCTTTGTTGTTAGATATTCCGTTTTATCAAAGTTTATTGCTAATCCTGCTTTAGTGTATTCTTCTTTCAGTTTTCTTACCATATAATTGAGGTCTTCCTCATCTTGCGCTATGATTACTTGGTCGTCTGCGAAACTTAGAGTATATAAGTAATCTTCTCGTATTGGGACTCCCATTCCACTACATTTTTCCTTCCATTTTTTTAATATTTGTTCGAGGTATATTTTGAATAGTGTGGGGGATGTAGAGCATCCTTGTAATAGGCCTTTTGATGTTTGGAGTCTCTTCCCTATTTTATGTCCTATTTTTATGTTCACTGTGTTGTTTTCGTAGAGAGCTTTTACTGCGTATATTAGTTCTTTGTCAATGCCTATTTCTTTCATTGCGTTCCATAATCTTTGTCTTGGTATTGAGTCATAGGCCTTTCTTATGTCTATGAAGGCTAGATGAACTTCTCTATTCTTTGCCAGTTTTTTCCATTGCTTGTTTTATAGTGTATATGTGGTCTATACATGATTTTCCGGCCGTAAAGCCTGTTTGGTCTTCTCCAATTTTTCCTTTTATATTTTCCTCCATGATATTTTTAATAATTTTTCCATACAAACGTCCCATACTCGATATTATGCTTAGGCCTCTATAGTTTTGTGCGTTTTCTGCGGTCTCCCTTTTTAAATATAGATACTATATAAGCTTTTGACCATTCTTCTGGTATTTTTTCTCCATTTATCGCTCTGTGGAACATGTTTCTCAGCATTCGATGTAATTTATTAGACCCGTACTTAATCATTTCATTTACCACACCCCCAGGCCCTGCAGATTTATTATTTTTGAGTGTTTTTATTGTCTTCTTTACTTCTTCATAGCTTAGTTCTATCTCTTTTATTTCCTTATTCTGTTCTTCTTCAGGGTTCGCTTCTTGGAATTCTTGTCTGTCTTCTGTTAGCAGCTTGAACTGTTTCCTCAGTAACCGTATTTACCAGCGATTATTACCTCTTTCTAAATTTGACAAGGTGGCTCCACGGAAACAGATTTGACGTGAATGAAGATGCGGTTGGTGAAGCAACTAAAGGCGAGTCGAAAGAGCTACACTTCAGAAATTCCCAAAGTGTTCTTTGTATTTGCCGGACCATCCCAAGACGCGTTTCGCCGTATCACGGCTCATCAGTTGGGCTAGGTTCAGCAGATACACAATTTCAGTGCTTATCCAGGTACTAAGCTCGGGAAAGAGCGATTCTGCAATTAAGTGTCGGTCTTGTTTGCCGCTTTATTTGGAAAGACTTTAAATAAGTCACCGACAGAGTGCAGTATAAGCATCTATTTTGTCATTGTTTTCCGTTAGGATAAGGACTGAAATTGTGTTCTTTGTAACTGCTGAACCTAGCTCAACTGATGAGCCGTGATACGGCGAAACGGGTCTTGAGATGGTCCGGCAAATACAAAGAACACTTGGGGAACTTCTGAAGTGTGGATTTTTCGATTCGCCTTTAGTTGCTTCACCAAGGCCATCTACACCTTAGGGAAGGAAGCTCGGGAAGGCGCGATTCTGCAATTCTGCTTTGTTTGGAATTACTTTAAATAACTCACCGACAACGTGCAGTATAAGCATCTATTTTGTCATTGAGTGAAGAAGTCTAATGAGAAACTAAGGCTCATTGTAGAGAGCTCGATAAATTGCATTATATGAAAGGTATCCAAAATGTGGAAAGATCGCTGGAATAAGTGTATCGCTTTTGAAGGAAACTATGATAAAGAATAGATTCGATCTATGGCAAAAACATTATTTTTTCTTCAAGTCTTAGGACTTCTCACCTCATATAGTAGTTTCGCAAAATATGAACAAGTTAGACCTTGAACTAATTGGTCATCCCTCATATCCCCCTGATTTAGCTCAATGGGACTTTTATTTATTCCTAAAACTGGAAAAACGTTTAAAATGACACAAATTGCATTCAAATGTAGAAGTAATAAATGTTGATGAAGAATAATGTTCAAACCACGACAGAGAATTTTTTTTGAAAGGTCTAGAGTTACTTTATAACCGTTGCTTAAGCTTACATTGAATAAACAATTTCTGTTTTTAAATTTGCTTATTCTTTCTATGCTAGGCTAGAAACTTGTTAATACGTCCTCGTATTTCTGTACAGTCTTGAAAATGAGTCATAAAAGTTAGCTCGACAATAAAATGTCATAAAATGGACTGTTTCGGTACTCATTGAGTGGACTTAAGTTTATTATGAAAGGGAAAATAGGTAAGAGTTGAGGAAGGCAGTAGATGTCCTGGTTGAGGAACATCAGAGACTAGACCTTATTCGAAACACTGGAGAGCTGTTAAAAGTGCCCGATGATCGCGACGTATTCTCTATAATAGCACAGTGCAACACATAAAATGTAAACTAAATTCTGACTTCAGTTTCTGGAAGTGCCCACCCAAACTAGCAAAACCCTATTTGGGTTTTGATAGTTTAGTTCGAATTTTTATTTTTTTGACATCATCAATTTTTTTTTTTTTTTGCTCGAGCTTTAGTTTTGCACTGCTATATCTCGTAAATTATTGGAAATTTCTCAATGTAATCTTCAGATGAAATGTTCTTCACACTAAAATACACAATTTTTGTGAACATGTCGAGGCCAGATTCTCACTGTTTCGGGGTGTTTTTAGTGCAGAAAGCTCGAAAAAATGCCATTTTTTCACGTTTTCGACCATAACTAACAAACCGTGCATATTTTAGCATAACTGTCTTCGACAAAAATGTTCTTTGCATCAACACAAGTAACTTTGCTGAACACTGCAATAACGATAGTAATTTACAAACAAAAATTTTTTTTTCAATTTTTTTTCCAAAAATAGGTGCTAATGGTTAGTAAACATTTAAAAGTGAGCTAAAAACCACTTTCTTGAACGTAAAACCTGAAAAAAGCTGAAATTTTGGTGTGAAATTCCTTACAACGGCCAAAAGAACTATAAGGATCGATTGTAGGTTATTGCAGTGTTCAGCAAAGTTACTTGTGTTGATGCAAAGAACATTTTTGTCGAAGACAGTTATGCTAAAATATGCACGGTTTGTGAGTTATGGTCAAAAATGTGAAAAAATGGCATTTTTTCGGGCTTTCTGCACTAAAAACACCCCGAAAGAGTGAAAATCTGGTCTCGACATGTTCACAAAAATTGTGTATTTTGGTGTGAAGAACATTTCGTCTGAAGATTGCATTGAGAAATTCCCAATAATTTACGAGATATAGCCGTGCAAAACCAAAGCTCGAGCAAAAAAAAAAATTGATGATGGCAAAAAAAAAATCGAGCTAAACTATCAAAACCCAAATAGGGTTTTGCTAGTTTGGGTGGGCACTTCTAGAAACTGAAGTCAGAATTTAGTTTACATTCGACGACCTCGAAAATGTTGCACAGTGTAGTCAACGTTCGAATTACCAAGCACGGCACGTGATGAAGAAGAATCCCAAGAACCATAACATTTCATCTAACCAAAGCTGTGAAAGTTGGTTATGTTAGTATCGTAAATGTTATTAGTAATATTATATAATGGAAATCTACCGATGTTGTTATTCACATTATCTATAACATTCAGAGAATTTCCAGATTCCGTCAGGTAATCAAAATGACATAAAGGTGATATAAAATAGCACTCTACTTAAGTGTATTTTTAGATATTTTAATATTTATTTTATTTAATGTTAAAAAACAAAATATGACCAAGAAATTCCTGAAATGAATATATTTTTTCTTTGTCACAAATAAAATAGATACATCTGAAGTGTTTTCATACACATTAACAATGATTTAGCTCCCACTTGAACTAGTCCTTGAAAAGATATAAAAGTTTAGATAACTTTGTTACCTAATTTTTATCTGTTTTTTTTTTTATGTTTTTCATAAAATAAATATCCTGTTCATATGGTGAATAACTGCTGAAATATAGACTTTGTTCCATTTTAGTAGTTGATATTGAATTTTATAGAGGTGGGGTAGACTACGAGAAGGAATTCGACAAAGTTAAGCATGACCTCCTCATAAAATATCTACAAGAACTAGAGCTAGATTCTTAAGACATCAGAATCATAGCTGGCTTACACTGGAATCAGAGACCTGAAGGAAGACTTCAAGATGGTAGCACGAAATAAAGAAGGGAGTTAGACAGGGTTGTGTTTTGTCGCCCATGTATGTCTAAAGAGCCTTCGTCGAGGCAGTGTCGGAGGGTGATCTGGGTATCGAGGTGAATGGTGTTCCGATCAGCAACATCAGATATGCGGATGATACCGTCATTTTAGCAGGTAGCACGAAAGCTCTTCAGGCATTATTGAAAGTTATATACAAGGGCAGGAGAAAATATTAAAAATACATTATTATCAGTAGCAACACAATCCAGGACGTCCGCATTCGTATAAATGGCGTGAATATCGAATAGGTTTAGATACCTGGGATGTCTTATAATTGATAAAGTGGGATTCGGATATGAAAATTATAGTCCGAGATGAACAGGCAAGATCAACTTTCATCAAGTTGCGGAAATTTCTTTGTAACAAAAACCACAGTGTGTGTTTGATGCTATGCTTGGTTCATTCTATTGTATGGTGTTGAATCATGGACCTTGAGAATCTCGGCTATATCGCCGCTATATTACCAACGAGGATGTCTTACGTCGCATGAACAAGAAACTGGAGATTATGGAAACTGTTAAAGTAGGAAAATTGGAGTATTTAGGACACATAATGAGAAATCCCCACAGATATGAATTACTACAGCAAATACTCCAAGGGAAGATATTTGGAAAAAGGGGACCAGGACGCAGAGTTATTTCCTAAACAATCTGCGAAATTGGTTCTCAACAAATACTACTGGTCTTTTCAGAGTTGCAGTGGATAAAGTAATAATAGCCAGAATGATTGCCAACATTCGAACCGAATAGGCACTTTAAGAAGAAGAAGATGGTTGTGTACTTGCTTTACAATAAAAATTTACTTTACTCAGGGTACTATTTACTTGTATTTTGCCAACTCCTTATGATAACTACAATTTCCAGAAAAAAAAAAACGGCGAATACGTCAGACTCGTTAAAGCTAATGTACATATAACACTTGAAAAGTATTTCAAGAACTTTTTGAAATTTTATTGCTCTTAATAACCATTACATAGTTAGTAAAAAGTTTACTTACAATAATTTGTTTCTCGAACGACCCATTCTCCATCCAAACTTTGAAGGACATCAGCTTTTCCATCACTTAGAGCCACCAAAGCGGCTAAAATCGCCACCAATTTCCATAGGAAACCCTCCATGTTCACCATACGGAAGCTGCCAGTACACTGACGGGTCTTAATTGAGCCACACTACTTAAAAGAAATCTTTCTGTCAGTGGCGTAGCAATAGAGATTTGTTACTAGTTTTCAACGTTGCTGTCTTTAGATTTACAATATGTCACAAATTCTATGGTATCTTGCAGGCTTTAGGTATTTCGCTGCCTTAATCGAAATACTGATTTGTCGTGGATTTCAAGTCCTTAATGTCTTGTGAAATTATGTGCAAGGTTTAATAGTAGCATAGGCTATAGAGTTAGGGTACTATTTCCTATAAGATTACGTAACTCAATGTAAATTTTAGAAAACCAAAATAGTATATATATATATATATATATATATATATATATATATATATATATATATATATATATATATATATATACCACGTATTTCTGGAATGAAAATAAGTCGATTGGACATAATTTACCTCTATACAAAAGTGCTTCGTTTGTCCATTAGAGGGCATCAAAGTAAAAAAAAAATAAACGCTTTTTTTTAAGATATTTTAAGAACCGATATTCCGATTTAAATTAGATTTAGGGTGCCCATGTTTTGCTAGGCGCTCTAATATTTGACTTTCACAAAAAAGCCTCACACCTACATAAATTCTAGTAGAAATGTTTTGCAACTTTAACGACGACTCTGAATTTTTTTTCATAAAAAGGTCCTTCTATTTACTTGATTTTTTGTCTCTTGTACAAAATTATTCTGGCTAATGATTTATGCAAAAATAAAAAGACTAACAAGCATTTTGCTTATAATTAAAATTAGTTGGTGAAATTAAACAAGTAAGTATGATATTAATTATTATTACGAATTTTATTTAACACAGGTAATAGTATTTTTTACAAAAGTTGTTCAATATGACCACCACCTTCGTTCCTGCACATAACAATACGGCGCAAAAAACTGAAACTAATTTTCTCTAAAATATCATTATTATTTAATGTATTCGCAGCATTTTGAATCCTATCCCATAGTTGATCGGCGTTGTTTATCTGGACCTCGTATACCTTTGTTTTCAACGCTCCCCATATGAAAAAATCGCAAGGATTAAGGTCCGGGGAACGAGGTGGCCATTGAATTGGAGCTTCTTGATCTCTACCAATCCATCTACTACAAAAATTCTCGTTCAGTAATTTCTTACATCACGCGCAAAGTGGAGTGGAGCTCCATCGTGCATAAAAAACATGTCTCTTCTTAATAATTCAGGTAAAGAATACTGTAGAAAATATAGATAGCTATCTCCGTTTAGGTTATCAGGCAACCTATATGGGCCAACTAAAAAGTTACCAACAATCCCCATCCAAACGTTAATTTTAAATTCTCGTTGAAAATGTCTTTCTGTAACTGCATGCGGATTTTCTTCGGCGTAAACATGTGTATTATGCAAATTTATCATACCACGACGGGTAAAACATGACTCATCCGTAAACAAAATTTTTTTTTGTGAAATAGCCTATTAATTGCTCTGCATTCTAAAACATTTCGTACAAATCTCAGACGTATGTGATGATCAATGGGCAACAATTCTTGGACGGGCTGAACGTGAAATGAACGAATGAGTTGTTCATTTAAAATCCGGTTAACAGTGCTTTTTTTAACTCTTCAAGTTCTAACCTGCGAGTGCTGATACCTGGACTTGCTTCGACTACTTCAAGAACAGCTTTTTCCACTAGAGGTGTTCGGGCTTGCCGCGGTTTTCGAGCATTGACTCTCAAGGGTTGGAATCGTCCAATTTCTCGAAGTCGACGTTCTATGCTTGCAAAAGTCTGGCGATTTGGAATTTGTCGATTCGGATATCTCTCTTGATACACTCGAACACTTTTCCTACAATTACCTTCGCAAAAACCAAGTACTAGCAACATATCAGTCTGTTCATCAAAAGAATATTCCATATTCACAGGGAAAACAAGCAACAGCAACAACAAATTATTGATCAAAAATAAACCCAAACGTTAATTAATTTAAAATTTAGGAAGTTTATTGCCAAAAATCATTTGTGACACTGACATAACATTCCACATTTTCGCCAACTAGATTATTATCGCCTACTAGATTTTAACGGTTGATGTGACAAGAAAATTGTTTTTTGGTCAGTATCGAAACATCAAACAACTTTCATGGACAAGTAAAGGTATAAATATAGAAGGAGAGTAACTCAATCATTTGCGATTCGCGGATGATATTGTGCTTATATCTAACAACAAAAAAGAATTGAAAGAAATGCTGAACGAACTTAACAACAAGTCTAGAGAGACTGGTCTGAAGATAAACATCGCCAAAACCCGGCGTTAGTAAATTTCACACCAAGACTACCTGCGCCCTTAATACAACAGGTATATTCCACACTAACCTTATAAGGGTGCTTAAATCTTACAGGTAATTTCCACACCAAGCAAATATAATTATGCTTTATTCATCTAAATAAAATTGGACGGATTTCTTTTAAATCAGTTTTTATTGAAAATTTTAGATATTTGCAAAAATATATGTTTTTATTTCATAGTAGAATAATATTCATAAAACATGAAGTTTTTGCTAAATACATAAAATACAATTGGACAAATTTCCTTACATATACTAGATAATGCTACAAACCTATACGTATCTATTTATATATATTTACAAAACAGGTTGAGAAAAATAGGAGACACATTTTAAAAAATGGAAACGATTAATATTTCCTAATTGTCTTCGTTCATAAAGATTTTTTAAATGTTTTAATTTTTGATTATTATGATTATTACTTATTTTAGACTCGTCGACACTTTGTATTTTTATATATACGTTAATCTGAAATTCTTTCAGCCTATCGATAAAAGTATACAGATACGGAATTATTTAGATGGGAATGGAAGGACTCACAACAGTTAGTCGTTCGAGTTAGAGATGGACTCGATTCTGCCCATATTTCAACTGGAAAATCGGTTCCTTCTTCTATATTCGTTTCTAGTAGGTAATCACAAAATTTGTTTAAACGTTCATCCTCAGGTTTTATAGAATATAAATCGTATGCAAAACTGTCACCTAATTCTTCGGGTGCTAAATAGGACAAGCCGAAACAATACTTTAACCAACGACCAATTTCAGAATTTTTGTCGCAATATTCTTTAGCTAGACCTAGATTCTGTATCTTGCAAAACCAAGATTGGTGTAAATGAAATCTACATTCTAACACTTTAGCATTCTGCCTTATGAATAGATTTTTCGAAGTCAATAGTAATTTTGTCTGGATTGAAATACAGTGTATCTGTTGAATAAATCTTACATTTTAATAATGTGAAGAGGTTTTTGTATGTTTCAGCTCTCTTATCACCCAATAAGCAAAATAATAATGGATTTGCTATCTTTTTTTGGACATCTCCAAAATGTTTCTCCACATTTTAGCACCTTTTGTCGAAAGTAAGTGCAGTAATTTACACATAACATGTCCTTTCCTCGATTACTTTTTATTAACTTTGCTTCCATATTAGCAACACTTTAAAAAATATACGCACAACCAAGTAATAATCACAAATTAATAATATGTACTAAACTGATATGTAGAAGGGTTTAATAATGATTTAACTGAACTGGCCGATGCGTACCTCCACCCATTTATCAACCCTCATCCTCTACCTGAAAGTACTCGGTGTGGAATTTACTTCTGCAATTACAATCCCTTAAATATGTCTAGGTCATAAACGGATTAGTGGTGTGGAAATTATCTGCGCCCCCAAAACCATGTTCATGACAAATGACGACTGTGATAAAGAAGCAGTACTGAACATTGAAAACGCGAATATCACAAGACTGGATTCATAGGTATATCTTGGACAAAAAATAGTAATATGAAAAGAAAACTTGAAACCGGATATATTAAGGTCGGCGTTTGGCAGATTGCGGAACATCTTCCTTTCCAATGTCCCAAATACACTAAAAGCGTGTTGCCATTATTGACATACGGAACGGAAACGTGGTCTTTGGATCAAGAAATTATAAATCGCCTACAAGTACCTCAACGACCGATGGAAAGGAGGATGTTAGGAATATCGTTGAGTGTTAGGCTGACTAATGAACAAATTCGAAGAAGGTCCAAGATAACTTATGTAGCTGAGAGAGTAAGCAGATTGAAGTGGAGCTGGGCGGGTCATATCGCAAGACTCTTTGATAATCGATGGACCTATAAAGAAATCAACTGGAGGCCCTGGAATGAGAAAAGAAGTAGAGGACGCCCGCAAACCCGATGGTCTGACGACATCAAAAGACTAATACAATTGGATGAACAAGGACCAAAACCGAAGAAAATGGACGTACTAAGGGGAGGCTTACATTCGACAATGGACTACATAGCTGATGATAATGAAAATAGTGGGAAGCTGGGGAGCGAAAAAATGTACTAATAAAATAGGCGCCTGTGAAGCTCTAACGCTTTCTAGAGATTTTTATTTCCCGTTGAGTATTTGCCATAGTCTATGTAACACAATTCTTTAACTGACCTGGAAATACAATTATCAAAGTTGTGAGTAGTAATGAAATTACTAAAATTTTAGTTCTTCAGTTCCAAAATTTTGTCGTCTTTTATTTCATTTAGTTGGAAGACTATGAATACTAGAATGTCATGGGATGAGAGGCGTTGTTTTCTATGCAGGTTTTGATTCAGCGATGTAGAGACGTCAATTGTGACGTATATTTGTGCCTGATCGACTACCAAAAGGCCTTTAATAGAGTCTAACATCACGAAATTCTGAAAGACCAGAAGGGGAGCATTCAGAAGCAATATCAATTGAGCGTGGAGTAAAGCAGGGTTGTGTTTTGTCTCCACTATTGTTTAATATATACTCTGAGCAAATCTTCAGAGAGGCACTGGAAGAGGCTGATGAAGGAATACTGATTAATGGGGAGCGAATAAATAACATTCGTTATGCTGACGATACGGCGGTTATGGCTGATAACTTAAAGAGTTTACAACATCTTATGACAAAAATAAACTAAGTCAGTAACTTTGAACTTAATATCAGCAAAACAAAGTACATGGTAATGAGTCGCCCGTTCCTGCTACCTTGTTGATGGTTAACAATCAACAAATACAAAGAACTTCACAATATTCATATCTAGGTACCATTTTTTTTTTTTTTTTTTTTTTTTTTAATGTGTCTAGCACACGTGCTACAGGGAAGTCCCTAAACTGCTACAGGAGCGACACGTGTGCGGAGAAAGCGATTCACGTTGTTCTTGAATCGCTGTAGATTGTACTCGATGGAAAACACAGTCCTGGGCAAACTATTCCAAAGGTATGATGTTCTCCATATAAAAGACTGCTTGAAAAGCGTTGTACGAGGAGTAACAAGTTGAACCTCATACGGATGTGAAGTATTAGCGCGACGTGTACTTCTAATATGCACCGCTCTGGGAGGAATTAAACGGGCCACATCCTTCGAACACTTTCCATGAAAGTACTTGTAGAATAGGCTCAAGTCGCCAACCGTTCTTCGATGTTCCAGCGAATCAAGGCCGTCGGTCAGTTCCGGGTGTCCAATCAGACGAATAGCTCTTCTCTGGATATAATCCAACAAATGCAGTGTATGTTTGGGAGCGGAGCTCCAAACATGGGAGCAGTATTCCATAGTTGGTCGGATTTGAGCTTTGTAAAGAATTAACAGTTGTTGTGGAATGTAAAGCTTTCTGGTTCGAAACAATATTCCCAACTTTTTAGAAGCTCTCCTTGCTATGCCTGCAACATGTTCATGCCAGGACATATTTACTCCCAAATTAACGCCTAACAGATTGAGTGACGATGTTAGAGGGATGGAGTGCCCCGACATAACTATGTCGGGTTCTGCAACGTTAACTTTTTTAGAAAAAACTGCCGCCTGGGTTTTTGTAGCGTTAAATTCCACTTAGTTACTGTCACCCCAAGATAGAATTTCTTTCAGGTCTTTGTTAAGTTGAATGACTTTCTGCTGTCTGCGGATATTCGTCTGAGTAGTCGATGTCCGAGCGTTCAAAGTGAATGAAGAGATAAGTGTACTGTCGTCTGCAAAGCTGTAGATTGGATTCTCGGTCTTTTCCAGCAGATCGTTAATATAAATGAGGAAGAGAGTAGGAGACAGTATGGAACCTTGGGGCACACGGGCGTTGATAGTGAAGGTGTTAGAAAGAAATCCGTCGACTGCCACTCGTAAAGAACGCTCTCTGAGGAAACATGAGAGCCACAAACAGAACTTTTCAGACATACCATAAGAACGTAGCTTAGCCAACAGCCCATCGTGCCAAACATGGTCAAATGCCTTGGATATGTCAAGAGCAACCGCTCGAGATTCTCCAAAGTGTTCAATTGCGTTGTTCCAAACATGTGTTACATAAGTCAGAAGATCTCCTGTTGATCTATGACCATGATAAACGACCAGTGGGATCATTCGCAGGAAATTCGTTGCCGTATCGAAAACGCTAGAACAGTGTTCCTCAAATGATATCACTTTCCAAAAGCTCAGCAATAAAATTGAGCACGAAAATAAGACTCCTAAGATGTTATGTCTTCAGTGTCCTTCTTTATGGTGTGGAATCTTGGGCGCTAACTGAAGCCACTTTTAAGAAACTTGAGGTATTTGAATTATGGCTATATCGCCGAATTTTGAAAATTTCTTATACGGACCATATTACCAACGAGGATGTGTTACGTCGCATGAACAAGAAACTGGAAATTATGGAAACTTGTTAAAGTAAGAAAATTGGAGTATTTAGGACAAGTAATGAGAAATCCCCACAGATATGGATTACTGCAGCAAATACTCCAAGGAAAGATGTTTGGAAAAAGGTGACCAGGACGCAGACGTATTTCCTGGCTAAACAATCTGCGAAATTGGTTCTCAACAAATACTACCGGTCTTTTCAAAGCTGCAGTGGATAAAGTAATAATAGCCAGAATGATTGCCAACATTCGAACCGAATAGGCACTTTAAGAAGAAGAAGAATATCATATTTGTTTTAATTTTTCCTTTCTCTCCTCCCGAATTTAATCAATTATTGTAAGCTTTACTATCATTGATTTGTAATGTCTTGCTAGATTGGGACTATAGTGAAGGTTCCTTGAATGGTAATCAACCATGCTGAAGCCGAAGTCTTATGACATCAAAATATGTCTACACTGAGGTACAATGTTTTAATTATACGAGTTGAAAAGACATTCCTTTAATTGATTTACTCATCATTTATCATTCTCAATAAGTTCTGGCTTTATTCAGTTTATCGATCAACCAATACGGATCCCTGATCGAGACGGAGAATTTGCCAGTTTTCTTGGCCTGTTTTTAACCGCCAATCCACAGATTTACACTGTCACCGTAAATCACCAGTTAGGGTCTTCCGATCATAAACATCGGGTAACCTACCGATTAGTGACAGAGAGGCGCCTAAACCGCGCAAGATCTGTCACTACAAATCTGTTAAATGGGAAGAACTACTTGGTTAGACGGTTGTTTTAGATCCGACGACCTATCTGATTGGGATAAGGAGGTTTCCGATGTTATTTCAGAGAAATGTCCTTCCAACAGCAAGCTTTGGTTCGACCGAAAATGTAAAGAAGCTGTTGCTTCTAAACATCTTGCCTACCGACAATGGCGTGAAAATCCTAACGTCATAAATCGAAACATCTTTACTGCACTGACATCGCCGTTACTTGATAGAGATCCCTAATAACCAGGAACGAAAGTTTAAACAACTATTTAAGATCACGACTTACGTTTATTGTATTAGAGCTGACAATTGTTTCGGCACACTGTGTCTTCTTCTGGAGCAAGATGTAAATTAACTACAAAGTATGTTACAAAATATATAAGTAACCTGGTTACAGGGCCTAAATTAATTAACAATATTTACCATGATACCTAGAACAAGTTCAATAAAGGAGACCCACCCCCATCCAATTGATCGTTGAGTAATAAACTTGAGGATTTTTTCTAATCTACCTACTCTAAAGAATTCAATAATCTCTCTTTCTTTTCATTGTGTAATATTCTGAAGTTTTCACTGAAAGTATGATTTTCATCTGTTTGTCTGTTGTCATGTTTAGCGTAGTGAAATATGTTATTTTTCATCTTGTAACTTCGTTTTCGTGCCTTTATTCTTTCATAAAAAAATTTGCCTGTTTGTCCTATATAAGTTTTATTACAAGTGCCATAGTAACACGCAGTGTAGGATGTTTACCTCGGCTGCGCTTGTCAGCTCTTGGCCTCTACTTTAGCACGTAGGCTGAAAAGTTTTTGATCTGACACATAATTGCCGCCCTTTTCAAAAAATCCATATGATTTTTAGGAAGCACCAACCTTCAAACGATACGTGTCAAAATTTCATGACATTTTGACGATGAGTTTACAAGTTAAAGTGGTTTTAGTGACGCTACTTTTGACATTGGCAAAACAATGGAAAAATTGAATTTCGTGTGTTGATTAAACACTGTTTTATGATGGGAAAAAATTCCGTTCAAGCAAAGCAATGGCGCTTGATAAGTGTTACTGGGACTCTGCCCTGGAAAATCACTCATCATTTACTAGTATGCTGAACTTAAACGCGGTTGTACAGACATAAATGATGCTGAACGCTCTGGACATCCAAATGAGGTGGTTACACCGGAAAACATAAAAAAAATCCACAAAATTGTTTTGGATGACCGTAAAATGAAATTGCGTAAGAAAGCTGACACCCTAAAGATATCAAAAGAAAGTGTTGGTCATATTTTGCATGAACATTTGGGTATGAAAAAGTTCTGTTCGAAATGGGTACCGCGTTTGCTCACAGTGGACCAAAAACGTGTTGATGATTCTGAGCACTTTTTGGACCTGTTTAAGCGCAATAAAAAGGATTTTTTCATGCGATATGTGACGATGGATGAAACATGGATCAACCACTACACACCGGAATCAAATCGGCAGTCAACTGAGTGGACAGCAGTCGGTAAAAGCCTCCCGAAGCGACCAAAGACACAATATTCAGCTAGGAAGGTTTTGGCCTCTGTATTTTCGGATGTGCATAGAATAAATTTTATCGACTATGCTGAGAAGGGAAAAAACATGAATAGCTAATATTATATAAAATTATTGGTGCGTTTGAAGGCAGAAATCGCAAAGAAACGGCCCAAATAAACAAGAAAAAAGTGGTCTTTCATCAAAATAGTGAACCGTGTCGGAAGTCAATGGTTACGACGGCAAAATTGTATGAATTGAAGTTCGAATTGCTTCCTCAGCCACCGTATTCTCCAGAGTTGACCCCCCAGCGACTATTATCTATTCGCAGACTTCAAAAAAAAATGCTCGCGGGAAAGAGATTTGGCTCCAATGAAGAAGTTATCGCCGAAACTGAGGCCTATTTTCAAGGCAAAGACAAATCTTTCTACAAGAAAGGTATAGAAATGTTGGAAAAGCATTAGACTAATTGTATCGCTCTTGAAGGAGAGTATGTTGATGAGTAAAGTCGAATTTTGCAAAAAAAATGTATTTTAAGTAGCTAGGCCAAAAACTTTTCAACCTACCTGTTAAGTGTGAGGTGACGGATGGGATAAACTAAAGGATTAATTTTCCGAATTCCTCGCGACGGAATTTACAGAAGGATTGCAATCCGTAAATTTATAGTTACCTAGTAAAGGAGGAACGAACATCTTACGTTGTAGATTGAAACAGAAATTGTGCACTACTAAAAATAAACAATAACTACGTTTATGGTGTTACTTAAGCTGATTAAACTACTTAACCTAAGGATCTATTAATAAGTGTTTTGCATCAAAATAGCTACATTTAAAAAATAAGATTTAAATTGATCAATCTCCGTGTTGGTAAATAAAGCAATTCAATTCGGATAAAAAAGTACTTCACTCTATTATCAAAAATACTTTAGGAAAAAAAAAATGAGTGATTGAATTATTTATTTAATATAACCTACCCTAGGTCATTTAGGAACTGTTCATTTTGTTGCTAAGCTACCTACACAAATTTTCTATTTGTTCCCGGGAAGACACAACAGACGAAATCTTACATTTTGTGCTTAATATCAGCTTGGCTTAAGATTCTTGGATACTGTACAGTCGGTCACGTAAGAATTTGTCGCGCACTGTTCATTAAAAAATGTATTTATACTCTATTTATGTGAAACTGATAGTAATAAAAATGCCAGTGGACTGACCGGCGATCCTATAACAGAGGCGTGCTATCTATTCCCAGTTATTTTTCAGGAAACAAGGCTCTTTTGTAACGAAGTTTTTTTGCCGATCAAATAATTTTATTTACATACCCTCCTGTTGCCCCAACTATAAATACATATTTAGAGCAGCATGTCCAAGTGTCTTCTCCAGCGAAACGCTAAAAGTTCGGACAGCTAACCCATAATGAAAAGCGTATAGTTAAAATTGTATTTGACTCCGTCAAAGATCATCAAAATTGTGATTTAAGTGAGGACGATTGTGTGACAAAATGTTCCTTAATAACCAGAGTTGGTAAAGCAACAGTTTACAAAATTTTAAGAGAAGAAAAGGAGCGGGGTATAGACTCTCCAAAAAAGAGACCAGGCGAAAAAGAACTGCAGTTGACAGACAACACAAAACAAGCAGTAAGACGTATTATTCATCACTTTTTTTATGGAAAAAAGAATTCCAACTTTGGATATGATTATGCAGGCTCCGATAAGCCACGCAGAAATACCGAAAATGCGTAGAGTAAAATTATGGAGTGTTTTAAGAGGTATGAATTTTTATTGGAAAAAGTGTAAAAGAAAATCTTTATTGATAGAAAGTGGACAAATTGTACACTGGAGAAGAGACTATTTAAGGAAAGGTAGAAAAGCTGGCACCAAAGGAAAAAGGATATATTACTTAGATGGATACCAGGTGTACAAGTATGAAATGCGGATTTTTTTTTCTAAAAAAACATGTTAAATTCGGAAGAATGATAAAAAGTGCTTTATTCAAAGTATGCTCCATCGCTTGTTATACATTTTTCCCATCTTTTGGGCAATTTGTGAATACCACGCCAGTAAAAATCTTCCCCCTTTGCTGCGAACCATTCATTGAGCCATTTTTTCACATCTTCGTACGAATCAAAGCGCTGCTCAGCAAGTGCGTGATTCATCGATGCAAACAAGTGGTAATCGGAAGGAGCCAAGTCTGATGAGTAACCCGCCTGGGGTAGAACTTCCCACCTGAGTGCTTCCAACGTGTCGCTAACTGGTTTTGCCGTATGTGATGGAGCATTGTCATGAAGAAAAATGACTTTGTGTTGCCTCTTTCGGTATTCTGGCTTTTTTTGAAGCAGCGAACGGTTCAAATCGGTCAATTGTTGTTGGTAACGTTTAGTATTAACCGTTTTCCCAGGTTTTAACAGCTCATAATAGACCACGCCCCTCTGGCCCCACCAAACACAGAGCATCGCCTTTCTGTCAAAGCAATTCGGTCTTGTGGTCGATGTGGATGGTGCGCCTGGGTCTACCCATGATTTTTTGCGCGTGGAATTCTCAAAATAAATCCACTTTTCATCCCCTGTAACTATACGATGCAAAAACGACATCCTTTTGTACCGAGCGAGCAAAATGTCACACGTGTTTTTGCCTGTCGTTCAACTCATGTGGTACCCATCTACCGGTCTTCTGAATCTTTCCCATCTCTCGTAGCCGATTGGAAATAGCTTGTTGACTAACGCCCAATTGCTCGGCGAGTTGTTTTTGTGTTTGCGAATCATCTTCGTCCAACAATGCTTGCAATTCCACATCTTCGTATTTTTTGGCGGTTTTCCACGTTCCTTGTCTGCAATATCGAAGTCACCACTTTTGAAACGCCGAAACCATCGTTCACAAGTATCTTGCTATGGAGCATGTTCACCATAAGCTTCTTGAAGTAATTGGTTTGATTCAACAGCAGTTTTCTTCCAATGGAAACAAAAAATTAATGCTGTTTGCGAATGCTCTTTGTTCGGTATAAATCTCGACATATTGAACACTACAACACAACACTATGCACACACTTTTCCAATTTATCACTCGTGCGCGTCTGACACTTGTTGATGACACAACAAAATGGCACAGTGTCAAATCTTTATAGCACAAACTGCATTGGTGCACCATCTGTTGTCTGAAATCCGCATTTCATACTTGTACACCTGGTAAATGAAGGGTACACAGTCAAGAAATTTTGGCAAGATGGGAATATCAAAAATGCTCACCAAGCATTCAATGAAGGTCTCTCTACTGGTCTTAAACTGCCATCTGGTAAGGTACGTAGGTTAATTATTACGCATATTGGAAGCGAAAGTGGTTTTGTAGACGTTGTTTAACATTCGTATCTAAGAAAACAGGAGATTATCATGAAGATATGAACTCCGATGTATTTGAAGATTAGTTTTCGCAGGTGATAAACTTAATACCAGACTGTTCTGTTATTGAAATGGATAACGCAAGCTATCATTCTAAAAAATTAGAACGAGTTCGCACCTGGGGTTGGTTGAAAATGAACATTCAATCTGGAATGACCGAGAAAAACACTTTATTTCCAAAAGACACCATTAAGGGGGTCACTACCGAGAAAAATGAAAAAAATACGTTTTTCGTTTTTTTCCATTTTTAGTGTTCCGTACGGAACACTTATAAGATCACTTCGGTGTCTGTCTGTCTGTCTGTCTGTCACACCCGATTTTCTCCGAAACTATTTGACATAGAAAGGTGAAATTTGGTAATAATATAGGAATTGATGGCCTCATCAGAGTCATGTAGTTTTGAGAATTAAATTTTGACTCAAGGGGTTAGTTTTGGGGGGTGAAGTCGGAAGTGAAAAAAAAATTTTTTTACTAGGTCATCGAGTGTGGTGTCAAATGAAAGCTTGTGAAAACACGAGTAAAAAACATATATATAATATTATACTTGCGCGCACTTTTCTTTGTATTATTTTTAAAAATTCGCGAAAAATCGCTGTCCCGGGCCTTATCTCGAAAAGTACTTATCAAAAAATTTCGAAAAAATTCTGGAATATTCTCCACGGGGTGTAGATTGAACGAAAATTATCACGAGTACATTACCTTTAATAATTTATATGGTACATAAAAAAAACAAAAATTTCAAGGTCATCAGATTTCAGTAAAGATTGGAAACAAACTTTGTTGAAAACTCATTTAGGGTGTGTTTTGTGAAGTCACTGATCATTTTATACCACCGTAACATAAGTTTTGAGGGATGAAATCGGAAGTGAAAAAAATTTTTTTTTATTAGATCATCGAGTGTGGTGTCAAATGAAAGCTTGTGAAAACACGAGTAAAAAATATATATATATATATACTGTAATACTTGCGCACACTTTTCTTCGTATTACTTTTAAAAAATCGCTGTCCCCTACCTTATCTCGAAAAGTACTGATCAAAAAATTTTGAAAAAATTCTGGAATATTCTCCACGGGGTATAGATTGAACGAAAATTATCACGAGTGCATTACCTTTAATAATTTATTTGGTATTTAAAAAAAAAAGATTGGAAAAAAACTTTGTTGAAAACTCATTTGGGGTGTGTTTTGTGAATTCACTGATCATTTTATACCACCCTAACAAAAATTTTTATTTTAAAAACAATCTACGTACGGAACACTAATTGTGCAAGTTCAACTTGCACTTGACCGGTTTTTTTATAATCTACAATCATTTCTGCACAAAACAATCCAACCCCCACAATTATACGATGAGTATAAGTGCCTGAAATTTTTATATAAAGTAGTCAAGGTATGAGCCATCAGTCAGTATCGCCAAGATATGAGTCCCGCTCAGCCTTCGCCTAGCTTCGCACTACGCACCTTTCAATATACCACCCCATTCCACCCATTATGAAGTTATTATTATTTTCACTATTATTATTATTATCCCACTTTTTATTAACAATGCTTAGGAATAATTATATAACACTATTTACTATATACAAATAAAAAACTTTATTTTTACAAAAATATTTTGAAATACTATTTACTATATACAAATAAAAAACTTTATTTTTACAATAATATTTTGAAAAGTAATAATAAGATTTTATTATTTTGTTATACTTTTTTTTAACTAAAATGAACCCGCTTCATATGACGGGCCTTCTTTTTTTTCTAACTTCTTAAATTTTTCTTCTAAACTTTTTCTTGCTTTTGAAATTTTTTGCCTCTCGCATTTCGATGCTTGTTGTTAAGTCTTTCTCGGCTTTCACTATTCTCAGTTCATCTTCCTCCATCAGCCCAGCAATTGTAAATTTTCCAGGGTCAATGAAAAGTTTTTCAAGTACTCGGCAGCGGGAAATATTACCTTCATTGAAGCAGCATAGTGCTTCATATGCACCTAATTCTAGTGTGCTTTTCTCTACAAAAATATTTTTTGGGCATCTAACCCACAATGCATTATTATAGCTTTCGTTTGTATTTTGTGTCTTACCGTGAACACATTTTTCTAACAGGGCTGGATTCGCCAGGTCCCTGAAGACAGGTTTCAAAATTTCCATTACTACTTTTGGTAGATGAAAATGCTTTGAGTGCTCATATAATTTTTTTTCTGCCTGGGCCTTGAGGAACTTACACCAGTCCAAGCTGCATAAATTGTGTGCCGGATTCTGGTCGTTTGAGCCGAGATGAAAAAATTCTGCCCATACTGCTTTTTTCATCTCAGCCAAGCTGCTAACGTTTCTTCGTATGGCTAAGCCATAAAACTTTTGAATGTCGTTTATTGCCACATCCGTGAGTCTGCCCTTTCCTCCTATCGGCTTTCCATTCCAGTTTTTGGACGTGTAGGAAGTTTTTAGCATTCTGAGTCTAGATCCCATCCTTTTTTGTACATGTCCTATACATTCTAACTTCTGAACTAAGAGACTATCTCCGTAAGGGTTTTGTTCTACAACCTTCAAGAAACCCTTGGAGTGAGAATATCTCACATTGTATTTGTCCATTGACCTCAGGAAAATTTGCTCTGCACCAGCTGCTTCCATAGCCCCACTGGTACCACTATGATTGGCTATGCAATTTTCATTATGCGTATTCTGAAATTTTAGTGGACAACGACAGCGTTTGGAGAGTACCACAATATCCACTATTTTGCCTGAGTCAGTACTCGCAGCAGAGACCACGCCATTCAAAGAAGTATGGCCCCTTTTTTTTCCAACTGCCATCTAGTGAGATGGCCAAATCCCTGTTGCCACTATTTGAAATACAGGCTTCCTCTACGGCAGCCACCATTATATCTTTTCCAACTACTTCAAGAGCTGAACGAATAACATTTTGGTGCAAAAAGTGCTTGCTTTGTGGGGGAGGAATGTTCATCATAGCACAAAGAAGTTTAGCTCCAGCAAATCCTTTACCAGTACACCTAAGTGCATAAGTAAATCTAATATTTATTGTATCTAATTTCACAGATTTACCTTCGAGTTCATAATCCAGTTTCTTGGAGTTCTTTAGTTTATTTACGACTTGACAATTCTGACAAACAATCTTTATAGTGGATGCCAAACCGTTTCTCAAACAAACACTTAGGGTGATTTCACCACCACATTTTTTGCAGTCCACTGTTGAGTTCAGTGCTTTACTCAGCTCTCCAACATCCACCAAATCATACGCATGGTTGCTCATGAATGACTCAAATTTATTTTGATTACCTATCTCTCACGTAAAATATAACCAAACAAAACAAAAAAAAAAAAAAAATTTGGAAAAAAACATATTTTGTTGTAAACAATCAGTGTTGCCAAACTTGTTTTTGCAAAAAAAAAGAAGACAAACACTCTAGAAATAAATTTAAAAAAGTTGATTATAACAAAAAAAGCAGTCAAAACTACAACTTTTTAGTTTTTCGGCTCTCCTGAAAAATTGACTTTTTTGTACATTTGCCCCATTATCTTCAAAACTATAAAAGTTATTGAGCTATTTTTTTTTTTAAATATCCATGGCAACACTGTCTACAGTTCGGACTAAGGAAATGTCAAACGAAACAAACCGCGTCAATTCAAACATACAAATAAAATTCATGAACTTTCAAAATTTCTAGAAAATGTAATTTAAATTATTTCTTTAAACCCTTAGTCCCATTAAATTATATAATAATAAATAATAAGTGTGCAAAGTTTCGTTGAAATAGGATGAACGGTTGCTGAGAAAATGGGTTTTACTTTTCAATGTAAATTGACCTCGGTAGTGACCCCCTTAAGAGAGAATTATTAGGACAGAAATAAAGACAAGTACATAAGTTCCGTCATCGACGAAATGGCAAAAAAAGTAATATTACTGTTTATCGCCTGCCACAATATCATTGCTAGCTCAATCCGATAGAAGTTATATGGGCACAGGTTAAAGAAAAAGTCCCCAGGAACAATACGACTTATAAATTAGCAGACATACAAAACCTTTTTCAGAATGCCATATCTAATATTTCCACAGAAAATTAGCGAAAATGCGTTGAACATGTATTGAGGATGGAAGCATAAATGTGGACTGTGGACACGGCAGTGGATGCCATTATTGTCTTTAATTATACATGTAAATTCAAATGAGTCGGACAGTGAGTTTTTCATGCGTATCGGAGATAGAAGATTGGTAATAAATACATTTTTCATTGTAGTTTGTCTTCCTCATTTGTATATTTTTTAATTAATAAAGTTTTATTATAAAATGTTATTTTTTTCTCATAAATGTTTAAACATTATAAAACTGTTTCATTCATACTATTCGCAAATAATACGTATACGCCCAGGCGCACCACCACTGGCCAGAACTATTTCAGACTATTTAGTTACAAATAACAAAAAAGGGTCGTTTTCCTATTGTGTTTAAACATAAGAGATTGCTAATATTAGACCGATGCCAGATGGTATTTCAATAAAGTTGTAGAACTGCTGCATTACAGGTAAAACGTAGGTAAAAGTCTGGGGCCCTTATTACTGTTTGATGCTAATTTGCATAATTCTAGATGATTTATTGCTACCACTTTCTAATAAATAGAGTATAAAAGTTTTTTACATAATGAAGAGTAAAGTTGTACCAATTTTTTTTTTTCTTTCATTGTTTTTGTAAAAACTTAACAGGTAACCTTCGTATTTTAACGTAAGTATATCGGTAAAAGAAGAACATAGGAAGTAGGAAAACGTAGAAGAAAAATAAACATAAGATTAGGAAGGCTGACAATAGCCGACAAGAAGTAGCGATATGAAGGGTAGTAAATGGAAATGGACAAAAGAGGGACAAGCCAATAGCGATATACCGTACTACAGGTTTCTTATAGCCAGTAGAAAAAAACCTGGGTGTTGAAAAGTAGCAGTTGACTACGCATCTACTATTCGTCCAAACTGCATTAAAAATTGAGTAAATGAATGTTGCATCGCCTGGGAAAAATTAGCAGTTCCGCGCAAAGTGCAGCATAGAGAAATTTAACTCATATTTATACTCTTATCGGCTAGTAATAAAAACAGGTTTAGTCGTCTGTAGTTTCAAAACACCTGAGATATTATTATAGGTACTTATATAAAACAATACCTTTCAAAAGTACAAGAAAAAATAATTCTTACCTATTGTATTGTTTTAATCACGTTATTACACAATTTCGTTTTAAAAATATGTAATGTGTCATATGTAGCACTATTTTAAAATGTTGCAAAAGAGTTATTTGATATTCAATTATTCGTTTCTTATCAAAGTCAAATTAGTAAATCAATTAGGATTTCCGCACGATAATATATTTATTGTGTCTGGAAATAATTATGTATTGTTTCACGTAGAAAAAAAATGCTCTATAAATCATATATATATATATATATATATATATATATATATATATATATATATATATATATATATATATATACAGTAGAACCCCGATTAACCGAGTCGCGATTATCCGAGCTCCGGATTAACCGAGACAATCTAAGAACCTGATTATCCGAGGTACGCGCGTCTATGCTGCGTATTAACCGAGCTTCTAAAATATGTATGTACATATTTCCATTTAAAATCGTCGGGGCCTTCGGGGAATCCCCCTGGCCTGTGTGAGGGGTTCCCCTATTTATGTTTTTGGACTCTTTCAGCATGTAAATTTGCGTGAATGCAGTGAGTTATAACGTTTACTACGGAGAAGTACGAGTATACTCATATAATTTATTTGGTTCGAGTTCTGGTAGTTAAGTGTAATTAATACGAACTGCTTTGTTTGAATTTTTGGTTGGCGTATTATAATGGAGCAAAACAAGCGTAAAAGAATCGTCGTTCCTATTGAAGAAAAATTAAAAGTCATCAGAAGAATTGAAGCAGGAGAGACAATTAAAGTTGTTGCACGAGATTATGGAGTAGGCGAGGTAACAGTTGGAGATTGGAAGAGAAACCGCACAAAAATAGAAGAGTGGTGTATAAATCAAGCCTCCTCGTCCTCAGGAAGAAAATCAATGAAAACCGGCGACTATGAAAAGGTTAACGACGCTTTATTCATGTGGTTTAACCAACAGAGATCAAAAGGAGTGCCTCTGTCAGGTCTAATTTTACAACAGAAAGCAATAATGATTAGTAGGCAATTCCCAGAGATAGATCAGTTTACCGCCAGTTCTGGATGACTTGACCGCTGGAAAAACGGTACGGTGTACGACAACTGACTGTATGTGGTGAAAAACTTTCTGCTGATGTGTCATCAATTGAGAAGGTTAAGCAGAACTTTAAAAAGCAAATCGGAGATTGTGGATACACGTGATCAAATTTACAACTGTGATGAAACTGGCTGGAATTATAAAATGCTTCCATCGAAAACATTGGTATCTCGACAGGAAAAATCAGCTCCTGGACACAAACGAAGTAAGGAAAGATTAACTATAATGGTATGTTCCAATGCATCTGGCAAGCACAAAATCCCACTGATGGCGATTGGTAAGTCTGCACGTCCAAGAGCTTTAAAAGACATCTCACCCAAAGCCCAACCAGTCTATTACAAAAGTCAGAAGAGCGCATGGATGGATGCGACCTTATTTACTAACTGGTTTGAAGAAGAGTTCGTGCCATCTGTGACTAAATTTTTGAACAGAAACCGTCTTCCTATTAAAGCAATTTTCATAATGGATAATGCCCCCTCTCACCCTGGAGAAGGACTTCATGTGGCGAAATTGTTGTAAAATTTTTTCCTCCAAATGTAACCAGCATAATGCAACCAATGGATCAAGGCATCCTCGAAAACATTTTAAAAAATTATACGCGTTTATATCTTGAACATCTGTAGAATACACAGAGAAGGAGGATATTATCAATGGGACGAGAAAGGTTACACTGAAAAATGTTATTTATTGGGTAAGTCAAGCTTGGGATTCTGTGCGTACTACCACTATCCAAAATCTTGGTTAAAAGTTATTGACTTTGAGGACTATAATGACAGTGAAGATGATATTCCAGTAAATGAATTAGCTTTGAAATTGAGAAGCCATGGAGAAATGTCCTGTTCAAATTTTGACAGCGAGATAGAAGAAAAAGAAAAAAGTTTATTTGAATTAATGCAAAAATTAAAAGGTTGCGAAAATGTGTCAAGAGAAGATGTTGTTGAATGGATTACAGCAGATGATTTAGAAGAAGAAATGAGTATTGAAGAAATAACGAATGCCTTTCAGGAAACCGAAAAATCAGATGACGACGATGATGAAGCGGCGGTGGATGAACAGTCTCCCACTAAGATTTCTCATCAAGAAGGTTTTGCTTCTTTGGAAAAAGCTTTGAGGTATATCGAACAACAACCAGAGGCAATCTCAGCGGATTTGCTTCTTCTTAATAGACGGAGAAACAATGCAGCAAGAAAAAGAAGATGCAATATGTTAAAAACGTTAATACATCGGTTTAAAGTATTGGTGTTTATTTTTTGAATGAATAAAAAACAAATCCGGATTATCCGAGTTTTCAGTTTCTGAGGAGGGTGTCCCCCCACGTTACCTCGGATAACAGGGGTTTTACTGTATATATATATATATATATATATATATATATATATATATATATATATATATATATATATATATATATATATATATATATATATATATATATATATATATAACGCGTAGGCTGAAGTTTTTGGTCTGGCACATAGATGTCGCCCTTTTCAAAAAATCCATATGATTTTTCGGAAGTACCAACCTTCAAATGATAATTGTCAAAATTTTATGACATTTCGACGATTAGTTTACAAGTTACAGTGGTTTTAGTGACGGTACTTTTGATATTTTTAAAACAATGGAAAAAATCGAATTTCGTGTGTTGATTAAACACTTTTTTTTGATGGGAAAAAATACCGTTCAAGCAAAGCAATGGCTTGATAAGTGTTACTGTGACTCTGCCCCTGGAAAATCACTGATCATTTACTGGTAAGCTGAATTTAAACGCGGTCGTACAGATACAAATGATGCTGAACGCTCTGGACGCCTAAATGAGGTGCTTATACCGGAAAACATAAGAAAAATCCACAAAATTGTTTTGGATGACCGTAAAGTGAAATTGCGTAAGATAGCCGACACCCTAAAGATATCAAAACAACGTGTTGGTCATATTTTGCTTAAACATTTGACCATGAGAAAGCTCTGTTCCAAATGGGTACCGCGTTTACTCATAGTGTTGATGATTCTGTGCGTTGTTTGGACCTTTTTGAAGTGCAATAAAAAGGATTTTTTCATGCGATATGTGACAATGGATGAAACATGGATCCACCACTACATGCCGGAATCAAATCGGTAGTCAGCCGAATGGACAGCAGCCGGTGAAAGCCGCCCGAAGCGACCAAAGACACAACAGTCGGCTGGGAAGGTTTTGCCTCTGTATTTTGGGATCGGCATGGAATAATTTTCATCGACTATGTTGAGTAGGGAAAAACAATCAATAACGAATATTATATAAAGTTATTGGTGCGTTTGAAGGCAGAGATTGCAAAGAAACGACCCCAAATGGACAAGTCAATGGTTACGATGGCAAAATTGCATGAATTGAAGTTCGAATTGCTTCCTCATCCACTGTATTCTCCAGATTTGGCCTCCAGCGAGTATTCTCTGTTCGCGGACTTCAAAAAAAATGCTCGCAGGAAAGAGATTTGGCTCCATTGAAGAAGTTATCGCTGAAATAGTTGTCTATTTTGAAGGCAAAGACAAATCCTTCTACAAAAAAGGTATAGAAATGCTAGAAAAACGTTAGACTGATTGTATCGCTCTTAAAGGAGGCTATATTGATGAATAAAGTCGAATTTTGCAAAAAAAAAAGTGTTTTAAGCAGCTAGACCAAAAACTTTTCAGTTTTATATATGTATTCACGCGTCCCTTTTATCGACACCAAAGCTATAAGAGATGTAGATAATAAAATCATTCTAGATTGGTAACAAAAACCTTCGGTATCCAATTGATTCCTAAATTTTCTTTCTAACCATCCTACCAATTAAAAATTCAACACAGTTCTAACCATGAAAAATAGAAAAACTCATACTTTTAGGAGGATCAGAACCGATGAAAAGTAGATCACGTTTGACAATAATTATGGTCGAAAAAAGGCAGTAGCTTCACAAATGATGGCAAAGCCAGGATTGACGCCATAAAAGGTGATGCTATGTGTTTGGAGGAATTGGAAGGGAATCATGCATCATGTGCTGCTGCAGCCTGTCCAAACGATTGATTCTGTACTCTACTGTCAGCAATTGACAAGAGTGAAGGAAGCGATTCAACAAAATCAGCCTGAATTAGTCAACACAAAGGGTGTTGCCTTCCACCATGACAACATCAGACCACATACGTTTTGGTGACTCCGCAAAAATGAAGAAAGCTTGGTTCTCTCGAAATAGTCTCAATTTTGGCTTACTCAATACTTTTCGACAACCCAATAATATTGATATTGAAGTTAGGATTAACATCGTTCCACCAGCGATAGTTTCGAGAACTTACTATTTCATTAGACGTAAATGTCTTCGTCAGAGAAAAGTATGTCTTGCCATAAACCTGTTATCTTCCAACTCTCCTTGAAACCCAGCACAGATTTCAAATCTTCGTTTAAAATTTCCTGCTTTTAAAGTAAGGGTAAGTTGGGATTTGTATGGTTTAAATTTATTTGATCTTAAAATTCTCGCAACTTTAGTTTTACTCACATTCAATAAAGCTGATCTTTTCCGAAGTAAATCTTTTGGCTGTTCTACTACCGATAGCATTACTTGATTTTGATTATCTTCAGTTGAAACCCAAGCCCGATGTTTCTTTTTAAATTTATTTTCAACACATAAATCTTGAATTTATTTATTAGATATCCTACAGTTGTGAAGTGTACAGTTTTAACGGGGTGTGTCTATTACACAGCCCCACACAAAAAAAAAGTGGGGTATACTTTTGATCCGTAGTATTTTTGCCCGCTGATCACGAATCTGACGTCAGAATATCGCCATCACATCTCAATTTTTTTTCTAACCTCAAAAAATAGGTAAAAATTAGTAAAAATTAAGAAAAAATACTCCTAAAAAATTGATTCAAGCTAGAATATGTATTCGGACACGCTAAGCTAATATTCATCGGTTGGATTGAGCCATACAGTTCTGTTTTCTTTCTAACCTCAATAAATCAGACAGATATAGTGCTTCTCGAATGCAAAAACGAATTCAAATTAAAATTCAACCGATCCTTACCAAATTTGGTACACGGGGATTTTTTGGGTCGCTGATCACGAATCTGAGGTTGGATTTGCAAAATTCAAGATGGCAGATGTTTTCGCGCCATTTTGAACGCCGAGAAAATTCATCGGTCGATTTTTATTCTTCTACCTGCATCCAGGGCACCTCCACGTGGTGACGGTGGGCAACGGTGTTATTCCACTAGCCGGGAGAGTCCCTGGATAACGGCTTAGATGCCGTCATGGCAGGTAGAAGAAAGAGAATTACGATGCAGGGATTCGGAAACCTAGTATCGGCGGTTGGTCAGGGTGGGAAAGCGGGCCCGCAGCCGTCGTCATCCAGCGACCGTAGCTCTTCATGTGTGGGTGACTTGGCTCATGTAGAGTATAATGCTACAAGAAAACGGTCTCACGGTACAAGGACTTTTCATAAGTGCGATAAAAACCGTGATTCATTTTGTTATATTTGCTGTCAACACGTATTGAGTAAAATGGGGTCACCGATAACGGATAAGATTAAAACCTTATATAAGGATTGTTTTAACATTGAAATACAGCACCAGGATACAGATTGGGTTCCCCACATCATTTGCAGTTCTTGCAAAATAATGTTGTACATCAATAAGAAGGCGATTAAATATTCCAGACCAGCAATATGGAATAGACCATACAGTGAAAATGATTGCTACTTTTGTATGAATGTTGTATCTAGGCATAACCGAAAAAAATAAAAGCACTATTACTTATAACGATGTTTCGACAGTAACAAGACCAACTAAACTAATTCCGCCTCCTGAACCACTTGATGCTGATGTTATGGAAACAACTGAATTCACCTTATCAGTTCATGCCGAAAACATTGAGACTGTCGAAAAAGATTCAAACACTGTTACTAATGAATGTTCTAGTGACAACCTATCATATACTAGTGACACAGATAAAGAATTTCTACCATACAACCGTAAACCAGAACCAATACTCGTATCACAGTCAGAACTTAGTGATCTAGTCAGAGATTTAGGCTTATCCAAAGATGGTTCAGAGCATCTTGTTTCCTTTTTAAAGAAAAGACATTTACTTAAGCCAGAAGCTACGATTTCTTATTATAGAAACAGAAATGAAGAATTTCGAAAATATTTCACAATGGACGAGGAATTGTCACTTTCATATTGTACCGATGTAAAAGGTCTAATGGATGAATTTCAAAATAACTCATACGATCCTGAAGAATGGAGACTGTTCATTGATTCTTCTAAACGGAGCATTAAGGCAGTTTTGCTGCATAATACCAACGTTTACGCTCCCATTCCGATTGCTCATTTCACAGTTATGGAAGAGCAATATGAAAAAATGAAGCAGCTTTTGATAAAAATAAAATATGCTGATCATAACTGGAAAATTTGTGGAGATCTGAAAATTGTAACAATATTGCTAGGCCAACAGTCAGGGTTTACACTTTATCCCTGTTATAAATGTCTGTGGAATAGCAGAGACAGGGAACGTTATTATAAGAAAAAAAATTTTGCCAACAAGAGAATCGTTCACTCCTGGTGAAAATAATGTATTGTTTCCACCATTGGTAGATCCAGGAAAAGTTCTTATTCCCCCGCTTCACATTAAGCTTGGACTTATGAAGCAATTCACGAGAGCATTAGATACAAATGGCCCATGTTTCAAATATTTGCATAACAAATTTCCGAAATTTTCTGAAGCTAAAATTAAGGCAGGCGTATTTGACGGGCCACAAATAAGAAAATTGTTTCAAGATTCATTATTTGTTACTAAAATGAATAAAGTTGAAAAAGCTGCTTGGCTTAGTTTTAAAGAAGTCGCAACAAACTTTTTGGGAAATAATAAAAGTCCTAAGTACAAAGAAATAGTCGAGAAAATGGTAAAAAATTTTCAAACATTAGGTTGCTTAACGAATCTAAAATTACATTTCCTGGACTCCCACATCGATGATTTCCCAGATAATCTTGGTGACTACAGTGAGGAGCAAGGGGAACGTTTTCACCAAGATTTGAAAATCATAGAAAATCGGTATCAAGGACGATGGGATGACCATATGCTAGCGGACTATTGCTGGTCGCTAAAAAGAGAAACAAGTCCTCAACAGCGTTTGGGCAGAAAGCCTTTGAATAGGTCATTCGCGGAAAAAAGAACAAGATACAGCCAAAAAAAGGAAAGTTAGGCGCGGGTCTAACCTTCGCAATTCTAGGGCTTAAGGGTCTACTATTTGAGAGTATATGGTTTAAAAGTCCTGGTTTTGAGTTTATTGGGTCTCATTTTTAAAGTTACAGGGTTATTGAGGTCTATTTTTTGAGGTTACAGGGTGTGGGAGTCTAAGGTTTCAGGGTTTAGGGTTTAAGAGTATCAGGTTTGAGGATTCCCCAACTGTATACCAAATTTGGTAGGAATCGGTTGGTTTTCAAAAATTTTGTCCGCCATCTTGGATCCGCCATTTTGAATTTTGCAAATCCGACCTCAGATTCATGATCAGCAACCCAAAAAACCCCCGTGTACCAAATTTGGTAAGAATCGGTTGAATTTTAATTTGAATTCGTTTTTGCATTCGAGAAGCACTATATCTGTCTGATTTATTGAGGTTAGAAAGAAAACAGAACTGTATGGCTCAATCCAACCGATGAATATTAGCTTAGCGTGTCCGAATACATATTAATACATCTTTGGATTCATGAAAAAACTTGAATCAATTTTTTAGGAGTATATTTTTCTTAATTTTTATTAATTTTTACCTATTTTTTGAGGTTAGAAAAAAATTGAGATGTGATGGCGATATTCTGACGTCAGATTCGTGATCAGCGGGCAAAATACTACGGATCTGATATATCGCATCAAAAGTATACCCCCCACTTTTTTTTGGGGCTTTTGTGGGGCTGTGTTATCTTCAGTTGAAATCCAAGCCCAATGTTTCTTTTTAAATTTATTTTCAACACATAAATCTTGAATTTATTTATTAGATATCCTACAGTTGTGAAGTGTACAGTTTTATCGGGGTGTGCCTATTATTAAAGATTTCTGCTGCTTCTCTAAAAATTTTATAATTATCTCCAACTATGAGAACAATTTCAGTTTTTATCTTCAACACTCAATTTTACTGGCATTTCTAATTATTGCAAATACAAACTGACGTTAGTTTTGAAGTTTATTGACAGTTGTTAGGTATTTCCAAAGATATGTTTATTTATTTTCAGCCTAAAATTTGTAGTGATTTCGTTTTCTTTTATTCAATAAATAATCTAACGATTACTTACGTGTTTACTGGAGTTTTTTTTGAATTTTTAACTAGGAGGGCCACAAATCGAAACGTGAGGATAATTTTTTAGTTCCTATTACCATTTTCAATCAATATTTTGCTCTGTATTTAAATTTAAACACACTTTACTCTTCATTATAAATCATTATTTTTTATTTTCCCTATATACCATCAAATACTTTAAGCTTTTGATGCTTGATTATGGATTTCCATGAGATGCAGAACTTTTTATCCAGAATAAATTTTTGTAATGTAGTTTTTTCTCCACTTATATAAAACTTTTAGGGACACACTGTATTAAAAAGTCGGTGTCGTTTGTGAAAAAATGGGTAAATTATTTTAATGAGATGAAAAATGTCGACGACTTGCCAAAACAGGGTTTGAACGGGTCCTACGAGACGATTCGACAACATTTTCGGACTTAGGATGTCAAATTCCGAAGTACACTGAAGAAACCTTTGCTGGGCGAAAATCACGTTGCGAAGCGGCTTGCTTGGGCCCACGACAAGATACTAGAGCGGATAATTCCGATTTGCCTTTCCAAAAATGAAATGAAAATATTTTATATAAAAAAAAGATTTTTATTAAAATATCATGTAATAACTTTATAATTAACAGTATTTTACATTTTGCTACCTTAAACAATTAAATTACAAAAATTACCGATTAATTATATATATATATATATATATATATATATATATATATATATATATATATATATATATATACACAAACTGATTTGACGAAAATTTTCTATTAAATATGTTTGTTTAACAAAAAAAAAACAGAGTAACAAATAATCTAACATCATAAAATTGCTAGAGAACATGCGTACTGTGCACCATTATAGAAGGATTCGTGATTTGAAGATAAGAAAACACAGTCTGTCAATAAAGTAATTTGTATTACTTTTGAAATTTGATAAATATTTTGAAAATATGCTCTACACTTTACAGAGCGTTTCTCAAAAGCAATACAATATACATTTAAATTATTTTCAATAAAACATAACATATTGGAATATTGCACTGCAATATATATTCTGGTCGACTTTAAATTTGTTATTTTAACCTCTATTATTAGCCCAGTCGTCAGAGAAAAATTTTGACAGAAAGTTCTCATTAAATGTTCACAGGTTGCATTTTGGCATACAGGTAGTTTTTTGGATATAGCATATGATAAAAAAAGTTTGCTGCTCTAAAGTGTACGCTAAGCCTACAAAATCGAAAATAAAATGAAAAATTCGGTTTTTTCGCAAATACCTCGGAAAATAAAAAAGATATTGAAAAACTAATAGCATCACGTGAAAGAACGGGAAATTTTACAAAAAAACAGTGTATAGATTTGATTTTTAGTTTTATCGTAATTTAAAAAAAAAAATTTAAAATAAAATGGCTGGTTTAATTCCTTCAGTTGTAACGGGAATCATGCTTCCAATCTCATTTATGATTAAATTAACGTTTCTGTATACCGCTAAATATTTTAAAATTGGCTATTAAGAGGTTTCTCGGGGTGCTGATTAAGAATCCGATGACAGATTTGAAAAATTCGAAATGGCGCATCCAATATGACGGCCAGAAAGTACGTAATTCATTTAATTTCTTCGAGTAATTTAGAATTTTTGTATTTCCAATAACTGTTTTCTTTTTACGTGGATGTTTAAATGAAATACTTTATACTTAAAGCTTAGACTTCTATCTTTCATTTCCCACTTTTAAATATTTTTTTTATTTTAAGTTTGTATGATTAATAATAAGCAAAAAAAATACGTTTATCATTAACACTTTTTTAAGAGCAAAATTAGAAAAAAAGAGAAAGTTCCTTTAAGTTTTTAATGATTTTCTAATATCAAGGATACTTTTAACTGTAACTAAAAAAAAAATTTTCCGACTTTTTTTAACTATTTCGTACAGCGTTGAACGTAAAATTGGTGGCGGCGCACTACAGCAGGCAGATTTTCATATTTTAAACTCAATTTTTAAATAACACAGACAATGTGGGTATTTTTCATTATTCTTATATTGAAACTTAAGGTATAATAATGATATATACACAAGGATTTTTTTGTCAATACTATATTTTATTAAATATTTGTAATTTACTATATACCCGTTAAAATCATGCACATAAAAATTTCGTATTGAGTTTTAAAAATTATGAAGCGACAAAAAAATAAAAACTAATAGTATCATCGGAAAGGTGAAAGTCTCCTCTTTAAAAAGCTATCTTTTAATTTTTGTTTACACTCTGAAAACAAGTAATATCGATTAAAATCATCAAGCGGTGTGCGTAGACTTTTAAATTAACCTGTTTGGCGCGCTACGTTTCTTGAATCGCCTCTTCGAATTTTTAAGAAATTCTCACGCTAATAAAAAAAATCTGGAAAAAATATATATACCATTTTCTTTTTGTAAAATTTCTCGCTCTTTCACGTGGTGCGGTTGCGATATCTTTTTAGTGTTCGGAACACTTATAAGATCACTTCTGTGTCTGTCTGTCTATCCGTCTCTCACACCCGATTTTCTCCGAAACTATTTGACATAGAAAGTTGAAATTTGGTACTAGCATAGAAAAACTAGTTTTGAAAGTTAAATTTTGACTTAAGGGGTTAGTTTTGGGAAGTGAAATCGGAAGTAGAAAAACTTTTTTTTACGAGGTCATCGAGTGGGGTGTTAAATGAAAGCTTGCAAAAAGACGAGTTCAAAAATATATATAATATCTTAGATGTGCACACTTTTCTTTGTATTATTTTGAAAAAAAATCGCTGCCCCCCTCTATCTCGAAAAATACTGGTCCAAAAATTTTGAAAAAATTCTGGAATATTCTCCACGGGATGTAGATTGAACGAAATACCTTTAATAATTTATTTAGTATATAAAAAAACAAAAATTTCGAGGTCATCAGTTATCAGTAAAGATCGGAAACAAGTGCAACTTGCACTTGACCGGTTATTTAGTTTTCGAGATATTATCGAAAAACCGAATTTTTGATTTTATTTTGGATTTTGTGGGCTTAGCCTACATCTAACTTTAGCAAACTTCTTTTTATCGTATGGTACGTCCAAAAAACTACTTGTGTGCCAAAATGCAGCCTGTTAACATTTAATGAAAGCTCAACACCCCTGGCGGCTGGGCTGTATTTTTCGCCAGCGAATGCAACAGTATAGCAGGAATTTGTAGGTAGGTTTGTAGCAAAATCGTAAAGCTACTGCTGCTCACTAAAAAATTTAGATAATTTAGACAACTAAGTTTCTTGAGATCAGTGATAAAGGGCAAGACTCGAAGGTCTAGACCTAACAACCATGAAGGTCAACAAGAAAAATGAAGAATACCAATTGGAATAATATATATTTTTTATTAGACCTAATCAAATGGGCGAAATATTAAGACACGCTATTGGTTTAAACCAGATTTGAGTTTGGTTTCAACATTAATTATAAAGGTTCAGGTAGAAATCAAAGTAAACCATTTTTCCTTAAAAGAAATAAGGAAGAATACCAGAGAAATAAAAAATGGTCGTGCGTCTGGACCCGGAAATATTTTGGTCGAACCAATTAAATATGGTGGACGTTATACACAATAACAGAGCCACAGAACCTGATGAAATTCCTGTTGAAATCATTAAACTCACAGAAGAGGAAAACATAGGGCCAGTCACAAAATTATTAAATCTTATCTACAACATAGGCACCATACTAGAAGGGTATGGCTTGTAATAAATCCACATTTATTACAAGCCTTAAAAAATCTCATCTCAAAAAGTGTAGTCATTACCGTCTAACCAATTTGATGAGTCACCTATTAAAAATCTTTTTACGAATCATCCATTCCTGAATCCATATAAAATGGGAGTTCGTTCTTGATAATAGCCAGGCATGATTTAGAAATGCATTTGAATCACATGAGATTTTGTTTGGTGTCAATGTTCTTCTACGGAAATGTTGGGACCAGCGCAAAGATATTTGTCGACTATGAGAGAGCATTCGGCAGCGTTAGACACGACAAGCAATGTTTCAACAACTGCATTCGGATAATTGAAAACCTATATTGGGAGTCAAAGAGCGGAGTTCTTATAAAGGATCTGAAAACAAATAATGCCAACATTCAACGAGGAGTCCGACAGGGTTGCATCTTCTCTCCACTTTTGTTAAACTTCGCACAAAATTTTCAAAGAGGTCTTAGAAAATATGGTATTAAAGTTAATGGGGTTGTGTCAAACACAATAAGATATGCAGATGACAGCCTCATTATGTGCGATAATATAGATGGTCTGCAACATTTAGTGATCAGAATTAATGAGGCTTGACAAGACTTGGATCTTCGCATTAATGTTGGTAAATCGAAGTTTATGGTGTTTTAGTCGAGATCAATGCAAGGAAGTGAAATGGAAAATGCATGCACTCATAGAGCGAGTTTATCGATTTAAATACTTGTGGAGTATGATTACGGACAACATGGATTCCGATACAGAGATAAAATGGAGAATTGCAGCAGCTCGTACTAGCTTTAAAAAAAGAAACGCTACTCTTTGCAATGCACCTAAAGCTAAGACGGAGCGGATGGTCAAATGCTACATTTGGTCGGTGCTGATGTATGAAGTAGAGTGCTCAACTATAAAACTAAGTACGTTGAATTGACTAGGGGCATTTGAAATGTGGATTCACCGCAGGATGCTTCAAATACGATAGACAGAGTTGCTGACGAATGAGGAAGTCCTAAGAAGAGCTAATTCTGAAAGATTACTGATCACCACTATAAAATGTCGCAAAATTACTTACCTTGACAATGTACTGCGCGGAGATAAATACTATCTAGGGCGTGGTGCTAGTAGAAGGTAGATGTCCTGGCTGAGGAATATTAGAGAATGGACAGATATACAAAAAGCTGGGGATCCTTTTAGATTAGCTGAAGACAGTGAAGCACTCTCCATATTGATCGCCAACCTCCGGGTATGGTCATGTAAAGAATAAGGACATCTGCTGAATAAGATAATTATGAATCTGACGTTACACAGTCAAAGTTCATTCATGATTTCGCCATTCGTTCAGAAAAAAAAATGGTGACCGTTTTCTATACTACGGGATCCGAATTTCATTCTAAGCGGATTCCAAAATATGGAAATTTAGTCACTTAAATTTTTCAAAGAAAAATAAACCCAATTGCATAAGCAGTTGCCGGCCTATTTAACCGCTTTTGAAATCCAATGACATACCTCTGCGACAGTTTTTAGAGAGAGAAGCAGTAGATGGTGTACTGAAAAGCTGTATGATTTTCGTAAAACGAAACGTTTTTAGGTTAATCAGCATTGACAGATCAAAAAGATGCCAACGAGTTTCACTTTTGCATTGCTTTAAATAAGTTAGTGTTGCGAAAAAATTCAATTTTCTCGTGAACAATTTCGAACGATGATTTTGTGTGGGTTAAGGGGTAATGCCACTCTAGAAATTTGAAAAAAATCAACATTTTTTTTTTTGGCTTAAATGATGCTTTAGGATCTTATGAGGGTAAGAAGGTTATAAGTGTGTACTTTATCAAGTGCGGGTAATTCTCACAGCGCTTTCCAAACTCTCCGAGAGTTTTTATGTTTGGCGCTGCTTAAATGACCTTTCTGAATATTGAAGAAATCTATTTATACACAGAATTTAAATTCATCTAGAAGTCACTGGGTAGCATCAATTATATATAAATCCCATAGTATTTGCATAGTGTTAGTATAAACCGTTGAAGACACGCTGTTCACGCGAGGTTTTTTTCTTTCGTTATTGAACTATTATTAATCTGGGCAACATTGTACCATAAGCTTTCGACCGATGATAAGCTAAAGTACGATAAATGTCCATCTGGCGAAAAATTAGGGTGCTCCTGGCAAAGAGCGAAGGCCACCAATTCCTTGACTACTTATTTGCATAAGTCAGCTTTTCCGCAGCTCATTTTCTGTTCAATAAGACCAATTTATGAAGAACTCAGCGAAGATGAACTCCTTGGACGCTGCATCAATGGATCCACATAAAGCAGCAATGACAATGCAACAGTCCGGTCTATAGCTCCTAAATCTGTTTCGAGTGGAAAGTTGTTTTGGATATTGCAGCAAATATAGCTGGATGTGTTTGCAACGATAGTTTTACTAATAAAATGAAAATTATGGAACTATTAGCCATGAAAATTGGCTTGAACTGTTACAATTCTGTAGGCTGACGCTCGTCGTATCGAGTTTTCAGAGCAATCGCTGACTAACACAGTAAAAGAAGCTCGACTGTCTTTGAAATCTGACAGAAAGGAAAAAGAGGAGGAAAAGATCAATTTAGAAGGCCAATTATACGGCGCAGGCATCGCAAATTAGAGGTATGCAGAAAATTTATATAAAAAAATAGTACGTCAATCTTTAAAACACGTTTTTTTCAAAACTACATTTTTTAACAATAAAACTACTTAATTACTTTGTTAACTGTCACTAAATATATTTGTAAAGATTTTACAATTGCGTTATCGCGATTTGACATTGTCAAACGCTTAACTAAGACTAAAACAGATTTTTGGTATTTTATGTTTATATGAACAGATGTGGGTCTATTATATGTTAAAACAGTTGGAACAGAATTTGCTACGTCTAATTGACTAGTCAGTAAATTTATATTATGGTCCTTTGAATGTCTGTAAATTTCTATGGATTCTAAGAAATTGAGTTTTGACCCTTTAGGAGCCATATGGATTATTTGTAAACAATTGATAACGGGAAAAGTATGGCCTGTTTCTAAGAAATGTTTAGCAAAGTGTGATTTTTCATTTTTTAGACTATAAGAGGCATTGTGTTCTGCGAATTTGGAACCTAAAATAATTAATACCTTAATAAGCCGTAAATGAAAACAAATCACTTTCAGCTTAATCTACCCCGTAAAAGAATACCGAGAAAAGAAAATATTCATACCTGCCATATTTTGGTCCCATCTCGGATAAAATATCCCAGGTTCTCACGACCGAAAAAACAAGAATAGCTTTAAAACCCGCTCAAAAATTATCCAATATATTTTTAATGCCAAAGATAAAACTAATAAATACAATAAATCAGGAGTTTATAAACTTAATTGTCAAGAGTGCAATAGCTGTTACGTAGGCCAAACGGGACGGAATTTCAAAACAAGAATCGCAGAATACAATGCCTCTTATAGGCTAAAAAATGAAAAATCACACTTTGCTAAACATTTTTTAGAAACAGACCATACTTTTCCCAATATCAATTGTTTCGAAATACTCCATATGACACCTAAAGGGTCAAAACTCAATTTCTTAGAATCCACAGAAATTTACAGACATTAAAAGGACCATAATATAAATTCACTGAATAGTCAATTAGACGTAGCAAATTCTGTTCTGTTCCAACTATTTTAACATATAATAGACCCACATCTGTTCATCATATAAACATAAAATACCAAAAATCTGTTTTAGTCTTAGTTAAGCGTTTGACAATGTAGTTGTACTACGAAATCGCGATAACACAATTGCAAAATCTTTACAAATATATTTATTGACAGTTAACAAAGTAATTAAGTAGTTTTATTGTTAAAATGTACTGTCACAAAGTAACGGACCAATCAATCAACTCTTACATTTTTTAAACTGACCAGAAACATAACTTCTTCAAATTATCACGGATTTATTTGAATTTTTAACTCTACCTACAAAATTACATTATCTAGCGAAGTACGTACGGATTTTCCCACTTGTTTTGAACTCTTTTTTATAAAAGATTTTTTTACGTGCTTTTTTCGGTAAGAAAAATGAAACATTTTCTTCAAATATGTACCATTCATAAAAAAAGCAATATTTTTTAATTTTTCTATGTACTTCCCGAGAAAATCTTATGCAGAACTCAAAAAACTTTGCGTTTTGTGCCAGGTAAAAAATTGTAGGAGGAACTGGTGTCGCCATTTTGTAAAATAATTGTTTAAAAATTTGTACATGTACTTTAAACTATGTATAATAAAAGCATTTAAATCAATTTTGGATTGCGTTAGTTATATTTAAAAAAAAATTGTCAAAATCGAGCTTTTCTCTCAGCTCTAGAGTGGCATTAACCCTTAATTTAACAAGGCATGCAATGGATTTGGAAGAAATGCTTAACACCGATTCCACTTAAGGAAAAGACACAATCAGCACGGAAAAGATTAGATTAACCTTAAAGAACCCGACCGCATGATTCCGAATGGTCATTAAGCCTTGTGATTTCTTCATAAAAATTGATTGATTAATGGAAAGAAGCTTTGTGTTGGAGAATTGACCATGTCGCTGTCATAGACGGGTATAGGATCTGAGACGGGGACACATTTCACAGTTGCATTCGTCATCTTGGCGAAAAAAAAATCATTTAGCTAAAACAAAATAATGATAGGGGAAGGGACGACATCATAAAACAAAAAAACGATGTCGGGGGAGAAAATTCTCCTCTTATATAAGAAAAAAAATTTAGTTCAGAGGGGATGAGGACTCTATTGTCCCCCTCTTTCACTAAATTCGCCGCCGCTGAATACCAATCTCAGTGAGAAGCGGAGAAATAAGAAAAAATAAAACTTCTCAAACCAAAGGCAACGATTTAAGTTAATTTTGTTAAATAAATTTAATTACGGGTATTTTCATAATATAATTATTCATTTTGTAAATCTGGAATGTATCTCCTATAATCCCATTTGGTAATTCATCCCATTAGAGCGGTTTCTGTAATTTTTTTTTTCATTTTGGCGAGAAAGTTTGGCGGTGAGTACCGTGTTCATTATTTACTAACGATTGACCCTCCTGTGTAGAGTCTGAGCCCTGAGAATCATCTTTTTTTAAAGCGCTTGACTGATATACACATTAAAATCATAACCACACAAAAAAGGAGATAGAGCTAATTTAGAAAATTACCGACCGGTCAGTCTACTTTCGCAAATCTATAAATTATTTACAAAGATCTTAACAAATAGACTGACACGCGAACGGAATAACTACCAACCTCCTGAGCAGGCTGGGTTCAGGAAAAATTATGGTACATGCGAACACCTACTGACCATGAGAGTGTTGCTATAAAGGACATTTAGATATCTGCCTAGCTTTCGTGGATCTCCACAAAGCATTTGATATTGTGGAACATTGGGCTATGAGGAATGCAGATTCTTAAGTACAGTAATACCCCGCTTTACGCGAGGGATACGTTCCGAAAAAAATCGCGTTAACTGAAATTCGCGTATATCGAGGTTTATGATTAAACATAGTCAAAATTTAATACAAAAAAATACAAATCATTTTAATCAATCACTTTAATTCTAAGAACACTTTATGCAATACATACTCTTATTTTTTACGGAAAAATACATCTATTGTCTTTTGGGTAACGTTTTGTTTACGTTCTTGTAAAATACGTTCATAACACCCAACACTGTTTTTAATTGTTTGACACACGGTCAAGACACGGTCATCATTATTGTCTATACTCTGCAATATGTCCAAACCTGAATAAATTTTTGAAAGTGCATTTTGTATTTCCCCTGAAGATAAAACTTTCTCTTCTACTTGTTCTTCCTCATCGTAGATAGGATTATTCTGTAACTCGATCAGATCTTCATTGCTAATAGGATCGTCGTGCGTTGCTACAAGTTCTACGAGATCTTCTACCGTGACATCTTCAAGTTCAGACCCCTCAATCATTGCAGCAATGTCTTCAAGCACTTGTCTCTGCATCTGGACAATTCTTCTAGGTGCTTCCACTACATCTGGCCAAAGATTACGCCACACCCCATTCATACAACTCATTTTAACTTCCTTCCAAGCCTCTTCTATGTTGTGAATAGACTTCATAATGTTGTATGACTTCCACCACTCTCGCATAGACTGTCTTCCTTCCCCGTCAGTTTCATGAATTAGTTGGCTAAAAGTGCGGCGATGGTAATAAGCTTTGAAGTTTGCTATTGCTCCCTGGTCCATAGGTTGTAATATTGACGTAGTGTTTGGTGGAAGGAACTTTACGTACACTTTTAAGTCTCTGGGCGTATCAAGTGAGGTTGGATGTCCTGGGGCATTGTCTAAGAGTAATATAACTTTAGGTTCAAGCCCATTTCTGTCACAGTATGATTTGACTGATGGGCAAAAACTATTAGAATACCATTCTTGAAAAATTTCCCGTGTAACCCACGCCTTTCTGTTTGATCGCCACACAACTGGTAGACTTGTCTTGTCTGTGCCTCGCATTGCACGGGGTGTTTCTGAATGGTACACTAGTAAAGGTTTCAGTTTGAAATCACCAGTGGCATTACCACCCAGCAGAAGTGTTAGTCGATCTTTCGCAGCTTTGAAACCACTGGCTTGACGTTCTTCCTTAGAAATGAATGTTCGAGATGGCATTTTTTTCCAGTAAAGTGCGGTCTCATCAACATTGAAGATGAGACAAGCAGGAATTTTCTCTCGTCTAACGAAGTCTCTTGAAACTTGTCTGGAAACTCAGCTGCAGCTTGAATGTCCGCGCTGGCCGCCTCGCCTGTTATGTGGATATTGTGAAGATTAGAACGCTGCTTGAACCGATGGAACCAGCCTCTGCTGGCAGCAAAAGTCGGAGTGGCACTCCCTTCTCCTTCTTTTGTTTTCAGCATCTCATACAAAGATTTTGCTTTTGTGCATATGAGATCTTGACTTAGTGGTGTGTTTTTCTTATTCAAATCTTCGATCCAGACTGACAGTAATTTCTCCATTCTTTCTAAAATAGATGATCTCGAGCGAGAAAGTTTTGTTGCACTTATAGGTGTTGAACCTTCGCTGGAGATTTTAATTTTTTCCCGATTTTTATAAATCGTTCTCACAGTCGATTCTGAGAGTCCAAAATCTCTCCCAACAATTGTTGCTTTGCCTCCATTTTCCATTCTTCTTAACACTTTCATCTTCAATTCCAAAGTGACGCTTTTACGCTCTTTTTTCTTTACAGGCGGCATTTTTAACGTAGGGTTAAATTATGTATGTATGTATCTCCAATAAATATTAAAACAAAACTGCCAGCCGACCGAACTAACATTAGGGAACAAATGAACACACGAAACGAACGAGGAAATCCCCATAGAACAAAGTCGAAGGACAGGGAATTCCCAATTCTTCAAAGAGAATATTCAGAGAAAGCGGGGATCCCCCCGCGACCATAGAGAAGTTAATGACTACATGAGCGCGAAATTTGAAATTCGCGTTATAGTGAAACCGCGCATAACGGGGTCGCGCTAAGCGGGGTATTACTGTATATATACCACAATGCAATTTCCACTGTTCAAGCTGGAAAATCTATGAATAGACCAAGAGGGAGACCCGAAATTTTGACCTGTCTGACTAACCGTCTGCCTAGTTGTTCATTCTATCGGGCGAGTCGAATAAAAGCCTTTAACGTTGCTTTTGCGGCCTCCGTGCCCTGGAATGCCGAGATAAGGCCCAAATTTCCCATCCAAAAAATGGACTATCGTTTAACCACTTGAATCAAGTACCATAACACACTAAAAATGGACCATTAAAATCAATAAATTTAGTTTGTTCTTAATAAAATCAGAGAGAACCTGGAGCGCAGGACGAAGCTGGCCCCGCTTTTTCCAGTCCGGCCTTGGTGGCGTCTGCCCTTTGGGGCGCTCGACTTTTTTAGTGTTAACAAATGTTATGGTACTTGATTCAAGTGGTTAACAGGTTGACTGCCGACCACTCCGATCGGAGTGCGTCGGGTCTCTTCGCCAACGCCGTCTACTCCGATCGGAGTTCGACATGCGTTCTTACGAAACTTTTTAGTATTCCATCGGCGTTGTATATGAAACGTGTTTCTAGTGGTGGCGTTGCTTAAAAACGCAAGTTCTAACAGGTGCTTAAGTGGTTCCGCGGATTTGCTTTTGCTTTGGTTGTAATCTGCCGTACAATATGGACAATTAACCTGGGCCTTCTGGTATTAAAAAAAGACATTGTAGTGATGAAAAAAAGGTATATGATAAGAAAAAGAAGCTAACTGACACTGAATTATTGCAGCTATTGGAAGAAAGCGGAGGTAGTAGTGACGAACATTACGTACCAGACACAGACGATAGTGATGTAAATTCAAGCTCCGAGTCCGAAGAAGAGAATTTTATAGACCCTATTCGGCCACATCAAACACTTCCTAGCCTTGATGAGATAAAATGGAACGACAGAGGTGCGTTTAAAACAGATTTTGTTCCAGAAAACCCAGGAATTATTGGTGCAAATTCCAGGACAGGGTGCACCTATCGATTTTTTCGAAATGATCATTGATGATGATTTTTTACAAACTATTGTAGAACGAACGAATTCTTACGCAGTCGAGGTTTTGCTGCGCCCAGAAACAAGTACAAATCACGTATTACTAATTTTAAAGATCTTACTCTTGACGAACTAAAAATTTTTTTGGCCCTGGCACAATATCCTTGAGCCGTCTTAACGATTATTGGAAAACTGATCCGCTATTTAATCTACCTGTTTTTAGAAAATATATGTCAAGGAATAGCTTATCTTGAGGTGTTTGCATTTTACATCTCCAGATATGGATCCGGCAGATCGGCTAGGAAAGATTAGATTTCTGGCAGATTTTTTTAACAACAAGATGGGAGAAATTTACTATCCTGGAAGAGAGTTGTCTTTGGATGAAGCTATGGTACTTTATCGGGGTCGTCTCCAGTTTAAACAGTATATCAAGAATAAGCGTCATAAATATGGTATGAAGTTATACATGCTGACAGAGCCTAATGGACTTATTTTGAAATTTCGTGTCTACGAAGGTGCGACAAATGTTTATGGTGGAAGCGGACATACTGAAAATATTGTTTTACATTTATTGGAGGAAAAATTGGGTGTGGGACATGCTGTTTATCTAGACAATTTTTACAATAGTGTTAATTTAGCTAGGAAATTACTTCAACAAAATACATACTGCACTGGTACGCTGAGAGCTGAGAGGAAAGATAATCCGAAAGAGGTAATGAGTGCAAACTTAAAACGTGGTGAGAATAAATCTATGTTTTGCAATGGAGTGCATGTCGGAAAATGGCGCGATAAACGCAATGTTCAATACATTTCAACAGAATTTGGAAGCGAAATGGGCATTTTTAAAAACAAAAGAAATCAAGAATCTGAAAAACCTTCCGCAATCATTGGATATAATGCTCTTATGTCCGGTATAGATAGACAGGATCAAATGATGGCATATTATCCTTGCAGCCGTAAAACCATTCGGTGGTACAAAAAGTTATTCATGCATGTGCTGCAAATGAGCATGATAAACACCTATTTTTTGTACAATAAATATTCGCGGTCTGACCAGTTACGATTATATGACTTCCGATTGGATGTCATAAGAAATTTACTAGCCAGACGACCAATTACTAATTTGCCGCAAATTCCTCCAGGCCAAATAAATGTCCACAGCATTAGCAAAGTAGAAAAAATTGTTAGTGAAAAAAAAGGAACTAAAGAAACAAAACGGGTAAGCAGAAAGGAATGCAAAGAATGCAGGAAAAATAAAATAAGAAAGCAAACAGTGTATGAATGCAAAATGTGCCCTGGACAACCAGGTTTTTGTCTTAATTGCTTTGAGGATTACCATAAAAATGTACAAAAATGATTTAGAAATAAATGTTTTGAGTTCATGAGTTCGATTTATTATTTCTTTACTTATTTAATTGGACACTCCGATCGGAGTGTTCGGCATCTAGTAAAAATTTTCACTTGCAATGCCGATTACTCCGATCGGAGTGAAATTTTTTTTTTTTCTAATATTTTGAATGGCACATAAAAAAAACACATCCAAGACTCATTTTAATTCATATTTACCCCAATAAAATAAAAATATTTGGAAAAATCTTACCGGCGTCAACCACAAACTCAAAAATATAGATCGGCAGTCAACCTGTTAAACGACAGTCCATTTTTGGATGTAGCATTTTGGGCATTCCATGGTACAGGGGACGCAAAATCAACGTTAAAGGCTTTTATTCGACTCGCCCGATAGAATGAACTAGGCAGACGGTTAGTCGACAGGTCAAAATTTCAGGTCGCCCTCTCGGTCTAGAAGCGTAAAAAGAGGCCTAAGGCAGAGTGATACTCTCTCTCTCTAAAGCTATTTACATTAACTTTAGAAGATGTATTCAAGAACTTGGACTGGGACAATCGAGGTATCTGAATTGCAAGCAATGTTGACGGACTTGAAGAGAGAGAAAAAGACTGTCGAACTGAAGAGGAATTGTCAAAAAACCAAGGTAATGTGTTAAGAAGACCCGACAATCATGGTTTAAAACATTACTCCGAAGTTGTTGATGAGTATGTATACCTTGGCAATAGACTAAAACTGGGCTGTGAAAATCAAACAACCGAGATTTATAGAAGAAAAAGAATGGCTTGAGTTGCATTTGGTAAAACGAGTCGAACGCTGACAAATAAAAATATCCATATGTACCTTCGGACTCGGCGCTTCGACCAGGGCATCTTGCTAGTCTTAACTTACGGGGCTCAAACATAGACCCTTACCACTTTATGAATTAACTGAAGACAACAGAACGTGTTATGGAACAACAAATACTGGGTATATCCTTGAAAGATCGTAAAAGCACTTATATTAGGTCAATCACTAAGTTCACAGATGTAGCAGAGACGGTGGCTGACCTTAAATGGAGCTATGCTGGCCGTGTTGGTAGATATACAGATTATAGACGGCCCTATTCTATATTGAAATGAATATCATTCATGGGTAAGTGATCGAGAGGACACCCTCCCAAGCTTTGGTCTGATGACGTTAAAGGAACGGCCGGGTTTGTGCGGATGAGGCAGGCACGCGACCAACAAAAGTGGAAAGATATATAACACGCAAAGCTTCCTCCTTTCTCTTACTATCCTTAATTTTGTCTAGCTATTTATTTCGAAATTCTGCTTTTAATAAATGTTACACAATATAGGTTCACTTTACTTATATACTTTTTATTTCTTTTAATATCAACATAAAATAACATACAAATTTTATAAAAATACCAACAAATACTGTGCTTTAAAGTTATGCAACAATACTGTCTAACAGCTTGAATAACAGGTCCTAAAAAGTGACCTTAGTATTTCATTAACGAAACACACCTACCTTGGCTTTGATATACACAGTATATGCATTCAAGTTCCGGCTAATTTTAAATAAGTAACTTACAGGAAACCTTTCAGGCTCCATTTTTTTTCGCTATACAATCTTTCACGTGAAGCTCATAATCCGTCGTTAAGGGCACTACTTGATCGCATATCTCGCAGAGGATTCTTGACAGTTTCGGTTGAGGTGTTTGAGCGAACATGTCTTCTCCGCATGTGGACGCGTGTTCCTAAAATAACGAACAGATTAAACGTCTATCTAAAGGGTGTCTCAAAATGACATGACATTTTAAATTGCGCGCCATTTTTTTTGTGGCGAACAAAGAGTACTAATCTTTGAAAATTAGCATCAGGAAGTATTGAGGTTTAGTCATGAAGAATTACAAGAACGAGCAACGCATATAAATTGTGAAAATTCACTACAAAAATGGTGAAAATTTTGCAGAGACGGTTCGAAAAGTCCGCACGTCTCTTGGTCATCATAACGCACCATCTCGCAACACTGTGGTGCAGCTAATCAAAAAAATTTGAGATTAGTGGTTCAATTCTGACCGTGAAAAGCAGTTCTCGTACAGGTTGATCGAAAGAAAACATAGCCGCAGTGAGTGCGAGTGTTGACGAAAGTCCTTCCACCTCGATTCGCCATCGTGCTCAGCAACTGAACATTTCAAGATGCTCTGTGCAGCAAATTTTGACGAAAGATCTGCATTTTTACAAGATCCAATTGACACAAGAACTGCAGCGAGCAGACCATGCACAGCGCCGTACATTCGCCAATTGGAGCATCAACAAATCGATGGTGATTTTTCGAAGAAAATCATCTTTAGCGATGAGGCGCACTTTCAATTTAGTGGCTACGTAAATAAACAAAACTGTCGAATTTCGGGGCCCGAAAATCTATAAGCGATCCAACAGCTTCCCATGTATCCACCACGACTCATTGTTTGATGCGGATTTGGGTTGGGAGTGATTGGGCCCTACTTTTTTGAGAATGCTGCTGGAAATATGGTTACCGTCAATGGTGTTCGCTATCGTGACATGATAACCAAGTTTTCATGGAATGAATTGAACAGCATGAACTTGGAAGACTTATTCTTTCAACAAGATGGTGCAACCTGCCACACTGCGGGCGAAACAATGCAGTTATTGCAAACGAAGTTTCATGGTTGTGTTATCCCGCGCCGCGGCGATGTGTGGCCACCAAGATCGTGCGATCTGACGCCATTGGACTTCTCTCCTTGGGGTTTTCTGAAAGGAAAAGTGTATGCCAATGATCCACATACCATTCCTGAGCTCAAGGAGGAAATTAGACGCACCATTAATGAAATTAGTCCGCAATTATGCCAAAATGTTATTGAAAATTTCGTCAAAAGTGTCGAGGCAGCCATTTATAGGATATTGTGTTCCTCACATAACCTTCATGTTTGTACCTTATATTAAAATAAAAATATTCATACTTTTCAAATAAATAATACGTTTTATTAAAAAAAAAGTGCTAATTAGGATAGAGTAAGTCGACACATTAACTTAAAATTAGTCGCGTAAAAGCATCTCACGCGTTATTCATTAAAAAAATGTATTTATTTAAAAGTTTTTTACATCATTTGGCAGTCACAGATTTTCAGTAAAATGCTAATGATTCAGACGTTCGTCCAGTCCCCATTAATTTAGATGATCACCTGGCATCTTTGGGGTACACTTTCCACGAGATTTTCAACGTATTCTTGGGACAAAGATTTCCGAGTTGCCGGATAGCTGCCTGAACGCGTACACCTTTTTACTGCGAAGCTTCTGCTTGATTTATGTATTACCATACATTTTCGATTGGGTTCGTATCGGGTAATTGGGATGGCCAGTCTAGTGTAACGACACCGGATTCTTCTTTCCACTGGCTACACGTTTTACTCCAATACTTGGGCTCGTTATCGTCTTGAAGAGTCCTTTTTCTTTTTAGTGTGCCTTATCTTCTAAGGACGTTGGTGATGAGAATTGATGGTATTAATCCAGTTGATATTCCAGCGAGGTCCACAGGACCTCTGATACTCAAATGACGTTTAATGAGACAAGATCCGTGATTTTCTTGCTGTGTTTTCCTGTGGTTGCGATGGATGGTCTTCCAAAACGCGCTTCGTCTTTAACTATTTCCCTTCTTCTTCTTAGTATACCTTATCTTCTAAGGATGTTGGCGATCACATTTGCCCATCTGATTTTATCTATTGCCGCTCTAAACAGTTCAGTAGATGTCATGTTTGTCCACTGTCGTAAGTTTTTCGACCAGGAGTTGCGGCGCCTTCCTGGTTCTCGCCTACAGATTATTTTTCCTTCAATTATACTTTTGGCTTCTCATATATAGCCAAATTAAGTGTTTTTTCTTTCTTTAACAGCTGCAATCAACTCTCGTTCTTTTCCCATCCGATCAAGTATTTCCACGTTTGTGGTATGCGCTGTCCAAGGAACACGGAGCATTCAGCGATAGCACCACATCTCGAATGACTCCATTCTTTGTTGTGTTGTCTCTGATTGTTGCAGCTTCGATACCGTATAACATGACCGAGAACACGTAACATCTTAGCACTCTTGTTCTTGTTTTTAAGTTTAGTTGGCAGTTACAGAGTATGCTGCGCATTTTATTAAAGGAGCTTCGTGCTTTTTCAATTCTTGGACGTATTTCAAGAGAGTGCTGTCAATCTTCACTAATTACGCTTCCTAAGTACGTTATTTTTGTTACCCTTTCGAGTGCTTGTTGATATACTTCAATATTTATGTTTGTACTAGGATTCTTACTGACCACCACTGTTTTTGTTTTGTTCGTATTCAGTTTCATTCCATATTCGTCACATGCATCGACAATTCCATTCATGAGTTTTTGTAGGCCTTCTTCACTGTCCGCTAGAATGATAGTATTATCAGCGTATCGGAGGTTATTTACACACACATACCATTAATTTTAAATCCGTCTTTTTTATCAGAAAGTCTTTTATTGAAGACTTCCTCCAAACATATATATGAATAACAGGGGTGACAAAATACAACCGTGACGTACGCCCTTTCTTTATTTTTATTTCTGTGGACATGCGATTTGGCAGTCTGGTTCCAGTATAAACTTGATATTATTTGTCTTTGTCATCAATGTTACACGATTGAAGTATTTCCATCATTTTCTCATGATTTACCATATCAAAGGCTTTTTGGAAATGTATGAAGCATTAATAAGCATCAGAGTTCACATCCTTATATCTTTCAATCAGAACGCGGATGGAGAATAGGGCGTTCCCCGTTCCTAGTCCGTTTATAAAGTCGAACTGTGTTTGTCCAATACGTTTATCTAGTTTTTTGTATACTCCTTGGTGGATTATTTTAAGGAAGAGTTTCAAGATGTGGTTCATTAGGCTCACTTGAAGAATCCACTCCTCATTTTTCTTGACGAACCACCGTTTGGCAGTCGGTACTAATGCCTTTTTGTAAATCTGGAGCATTTTTTCAGCGTTCAAATTGTAGGTAAAGATGAAGAGTCTTCCAAAATCTATTACCGAAAGACATCCCCAAACAGGGTGTTTCACGGCGCGCTGAATCAATCGGTCAGTGGATATTGACCAGGCTCGTAGGCGAATTGGTCTCAGCAGTACTGCATTTCAAAAACTGGGATTCATTCTAAAAAACAGATATATCTCCATGACCTTAAAAAGAAAAGTGTACGAGAGCTGCATACTTCCAATAAGTACATATGGGAATCAACTCTCGTTCTTTTCCCATCCGATCAAGTACTCGTATTTCCACGTTTGTGGTATGCGCTGTCCAAGGAACACGGAGCATTCGGCGATAGCACCACATCTCGAATGACTCCATTCTTTGTTGTGTTGTCTCAGTGATTGTTGCAGCTTCGATATCGTATAACATGACCGAGAACAGCATCTTAGCACTCTTGTTCTTGTTTTTAAGTTTAGTTGGCAGTTACAGAGTATGCTGCGCATTTTATTAAAGGAGCTTCGTGCTTTTTCAATTCTTGAACGTATTTCAAGAGAGTGCTGCCAATCTTCACTAATTATGCTTCCTAAGTACGTTATTTGTGTTACCCTTTCGAGTGCTTGTTGATGTACTTCAATATTTATGTTTGTATTAGGATTCTTACTAACCACCACTGTTTTTGTTTTGTTCGGATTCAGTTTCATTCCATATTCGTCACATGCATCGACAATTCCATTCATGAGTCTTTGTAGGCCTTCTTCACTGTCCGCTAGAATGATAGTATTATCAGCGTTTCGGAGGTTATTTACACACACATACCATTAATTTTAATTCCATCTTTTTTATCAGAAAGTCTTTTATTGAAGACTTCCTCCAAACAGACACTGAATAACAGGGGTGACAAAATACAACCCTGACGTACGCCTTTTCTTTATTTTTATTTCTTTGGATATGTGATTCTCAACTTTTATTTTTGCAGTCTGGTTCCAGTATAAACTTGATATTATTTGTAAGTCTTTGTCATCAATGTTACACGATTGAAGTATCATTTTCTCATCATTTCCATATCAAAGGCTTTTTGGAAATCTATGAAGCTTAAGTAAGTATCAGAGTTGACATCCCTACATCTTTCAATCAGAACGCGAATGGTCGTCCTTCGTTCCTAGTCCGTTCCTAAAGCCGAACTGTGTTTGTCCAGGTTCATTTAGTTTTTCGTATACTCTTTGGTGGATTATTTTAAGGAAGAGTTTCAAGATGTGGTTCATTAGACTCATTTGAAGAATCCACTCCTCATTTTTATTGACAAACTACCGTTTGGCAGTCGGTACTAATGCTTTTTTGTAAATCTGGAGCATTTTTTTAGCGTTAAAATTGTAGGTAAAGATGAAGAGTCTCCCAAAACCTTTTTCCGAAAGACATCTCCAAACATGGATCTTCACAGGGTATTTCACACCATTCGCACATTGAACCAATCGGTCAGTGGAAATTGACCACGCTCGTTGGCGAATTAGTCTCGGCAGTACTGCATTTCAAAAACTGGGATTCATTCTAAAAAAACAGACATATCCCCATGACCTTAAAAAGAAAAGTGTACCAGAACTGCACACTTCCAGCAAGTACGTATGGGCTGGAAGCGATAACCCTTACAACAAATAGTCTTTGTCGACTCCAATGTATTCAACTGGCCATGGAAAGGCAGATGTTAGGTGTTAATTTACGAGAATACATTAAAAGCGAGGATATCAGACGAACAACAAGAATTACAGATATCAGTGAAAGAGTGGCAAAATTAAAGTGGCAATGGATGGGGCATGTGGCTAGAAAGAATGATGGTAGATGGACGAGAAAATTACTTAAATGGAGACCTTGGGAGAGCAGACGAAGGGTCGGAAGACCAATGAAAAGATGGACTCATGATATCAGGTTGATAGCACGCAGTAGATGGCTCCATCTTGCACAGGACACACACTATTGGAAGAGACTTGAAGTGGCCTATCTCGTGTAGTGGAGAAGCAGTGGCTTATAAAGAAGAAGTAGGGTGATAACATAACCCCAAAATAAAGCTTCATCGGAAAAAATTACATCGTTCCAGTTTCGATCTATGTTTTCCTCTGCTTACGCGAGACTTTCCTCTCTTGTGTTTTTCGCTCAACAATGTTTTCTTGATTGTACTCAGCGTTTTCAAATTGGTAGCCTGGAGATGAGTGTGAATCGTTTCATACGATACATCCAAACTTTCCTGCTTTAGTTTTTGCGTTACTTGTCGCATTCGCACACTTTCCTCTCGAATCACGTCCTGGTAGATCATCTACATTTTTAACTAAGAGTATTGTTTCACCCACTTACTAGTCTTCGACTTGCCCATATATTTAGTTGCCACTTTAGGCGTCATTTTTGGACATTTTAAACGATTACATAGGAACACAGCCTCGAAGCGTATTCAGCACTCATGTTCGATACTGTACTATTTAACCATAAATAAGGTTAGAAATATATCTCTTTCTACAAAGCATTGCTTGCGGAGGTCCCAACAATAACCTCCAAAAAAAAAAGGAATTTCTTGTACCGACTATAAGTTGTTATATGGTGACGGCTCGTGGCGTAGTACTTGCTTGCGGTGCAGAAGGCATTGAGCTCCAATCCCAGCAGGTCGGTATATTTTTATTTGAGGGGCCATTCCAGTGTGATAATTTAAAAAAATCGTTTTATTTTTTTACACATTTCGATGCTTCTATATGTATAGAATAAGAGGTCGCAGTACCAGTCAGCTTATGTTTATTTTTGAAAATACAGCTGTCGCCAGGCACAGCTGCTCGGGGAGGACCATAAACTCGTTTTTGGAAGCGCAACCTGAACCGAACCAGGTATTAAAATTCCAATGCCGTGACGTCATCACGTAAGTGAGCGTTAAACATCTAATACTTTAGTGAACTCAAAATAGTCACGAAGGTAGGTACGTGGCAAGAGATCCTTATTTATGTGTTATATGTTAGTGATTCTGTAAACGCTTTTTTCTTAAAATTTCATTTTTTAAATTTGCTGCAGCCGTAACTCGAAAACAATTTAATGTATCGACTTAAATTTTTTATTGCACGTTAAGGACATGTTTTGTCGTACCATGAATCAAGGATTTTTTGATTGGACCAAAAATGTCAATTTGGTATGCAAAAAACGGATACTTGTTTGGTGAAAAGTTTATACTTTTTTTTCTAAACGCCACCATATTTATAATTTTCAATATTTTTTAAAATCCATGGTTGATTGTACGGAAAATCATATCTATTTTAATGATTATTTTGTTTCTTTTTTTGATTCCAGGCAATGTGGGGGCGCCAATCACGGCAGCAGTGGAGCTACTTTTTTTTTTCACTTATCTCGTTACTGGGGCATAAATCTTGTAAATTTCAGCATTTTGGTCGGAAAAAATGTGCGTGCATTTGCAAACAAATAACAAATATGTACCCAACATTTTAAAACATTTGATGCAGTAGTTTTCTTTTAAAAAATTCTAGAAAAATATCCTTATTTTTAAGTAGTTACACTGGTATATCTCCTTAAGTATATATGGCCTGGCCACGTAAAGGCTGAAAAGTTTTTGGTTTAACACACAGATGTCGCTCTTTTCAAAAAAAATCAATATGATTTTTAGGAAGTACCTTTCGACGATTAATTTACAAGTTACAGTGGTTTTAGTGACGCTACTTTTCATATTTTGAAAACGATGGAAAAAATCGAATTTCGTGTGTTGATTAAACATTGTGTTTTGATGGGAAAAATACCGTTCAAGCAAAGCAATGGCTTGATAAGTGTTACGGGGACTCTGCCCATGGAAAATCACTCATCATTAACTGGTATGCTGAATTTAAAACGCGGTCGTACAGATACAAATGATGCTGAACGCTCTGGACGCCCAAATGAGGTGGTTACAGCAGAAAACATAAAAGAATCCACAAACACGTAAAGTGAAAGTGCGTAAGATAGCTGACACCCTAAATATATCAAAAGAACGTGTTGGTCATATTTTGCATGAACATTTGGGCATGAGAAAGCTCTGCTCGAAATAGTTACCGCGTTTGCTCACATTAGACCAAAAACAACAACGTGTTGATGATTATGAGCGCTGTTTGGACCTGTTTAAGCGCAATAAAAAGAATTTTTTATGCGATATGTGACAATGGATGAAACATAGATCCACCACTATACACTGGAATCAAATTGGTAGTTAGCTGAGTACACGGCAGCCGGAGAAAGCCGCCCGAAGAGACCAAAGACACAACATTCGGCTGGAAAGGTTTTGGCCTCTGTATTTTGGGATGCGCATGGAATAATTTTGATCGACTATGCTGAGAAGGGAAAAACAATCAATAGCGAATACTATATCGCTATCGTAAAGAACAAGAAAAAAGTGCTCTTTCATCAAGACAATGCACCACGTCAGAAGACAATGGTTACGATGGCAAAATTGCATGAATTGAAGTCCGAATTGCTTCCTCTTCCACCATATTCTCCAGATTTGGCTCCCAGCGACGATTATCTATTAGCAGACCTCAAAAAAATGCTCGCGGGAAAGAGATTTGGCTCCAATGAAGAAGTTACCGCCGAAACTGAGGTCTATTTTGAAGGCAAAGACAAATCCTTCTACAAGAAAGGTATAGAAATGTTAGAAAAGCATTGCATTGATTGTATCGCTCTTGAAGGAGACTATATTGATGAATAAAGTAGAATTTTGCAAGAAAAATGTGTTTTAAGTAGCTAGACCAAAAACTTTTCAGCCTACGTCTTACATAGGTAGTAGTTATTTGCAGAAATGCAATAAGGTCCGTGGCAGCACTACCGCGTTGTCTAAAAAGTGCAGTGAAATACAAAACATGTATGTTTCGGCCCTTGGACAATGTTGACGGGTATTGCGACATCCTCACCAACATTCTCAGGATGATATGAAAAAGGGTAAAATCCGTATTCAGGTGAGGAGGTGAACGATAAAAAAAGGCGACACGTTCTTACTTGACCGACTGTATAAGCTTACCTCGATTTCTTTTTGTGGAAACGAAACCATACAAAGAGGACAGGGTGTCATTTCGACAACTTTCTTCCCTTTTGAGTTGCTAGTCGAACTTGACGCCTCTCCTTTACTATCTGTATTACTACTAGATGCCCTATAAATAAAAAACATATACATAAAATTTATGGAGTTGGCGGTCGGTTCATGCTTAGCGTAATGAAAAATCTGTCTGTAAAACTAAGACAGCTACACAATAATAGGATTTTAAAAATTATTTCTTTTTTCAAATATCAGAAAAAGGAAGCATTTACGGTACACCGACTAAATCTGATGCTCTCTTGGACGCTATAAACTTTATTCATATGGCTTGGCAAAGAGTCAGTAGAGAAACCATTGCAAACTGTTTTAAGCATGGCGGATTTTTATGGAAGGAATGTAGATATGAGCCAGATGATAAGCTACCGTTAACTCAGTGGATTGAAAAACATCGAGAAGATCCTACCGATTGTCTAGAATTTGTTTACGATGCTGACATTCCACAAAGTATAGTGGAAATCGAGATTAAAAAGATGTTTAATCACTTTAATTTTGAAGAATATGTATGTGCTGATAACGAATTAATGACGACAGAAATATTAACTGATGATCAAATTATAACATGAGTGACTTCTGGAAAGATTTTCAGCGATAATGAAGACGAAGACGAGCTTGGAGAAGGAGATAATATTTATGTTCTATCCATTTCAGAAGTGACTTAGAAAATGAAGTGAAGTTCCTGAACATACATGGAGTAGTTTTTGTGACCTTGACAATTAAATAAACACTATCTCTTTTTTAAGTAAAACTGTACAAACGAAAATTACTGATTTTATTGTATAAACTACGTATTTTTAAGTTTTCGTTTATACTCGTATATGTACCAACATATATAATAACTTTGGTGTGACTTGTTTTATTTTCCTTTGAAAGTTTTTCTTTTAATTTAATAACACAAGTCTGCAAAAAAAAAAAATTGAGAGCTGTTTTGGTTTTTTGCGTAATTCTTATGTTTTTGGGTGTACTGAATCCGAAAATGACTTTCATTTTGTCATAGAACGTCACGTTTTCTGACAATATAGGTATCTATGTTAAACAAGTTATCATCTTAAAATAAAAGATAAAAGACTAAAAATATTTTTTTAAATTTATAATTGCGTAACAAAACTTATTTTTTTTTATCTAAAATACATTCATTAGTAAGCACTAAACACATTTCTTTTTCCCAGTGAGACTCCTTTTGGTTCATTTTCGCTTGTAGGAAGCATCTGGAAGGTCTCTCGGAAGCGTCCAACAGTAGTCTGCCATTATTGAGACGCTCCATCTTCCCTGGTATCTTTTTTTCCATCTCCTTAATATCTTGGTGAAATCGTTCACCTTGCTCTTCACTCAGATCTCCTAAATTTTCTGGAAAGTAGTCGAGGTGGGAATGAAGAAAATGTACTTTTAAACTCATTAGGCAACCTAAAGCTTGAAATGCTTTTAACATTCTTTTGACGATTTGTTTATAGTTAGGGTCTTTGTTATTGCCTAAAAATTTCTCTTTGAGGATCCGTCATGGTTGTGATGAATTGTGGATCAGCCATAAGCCGTCTAATATCTGGTCCAACGAAAACACCTTCCTTCAACTTTGCCTCCGAGAGGCCTGGAAACTTTGATATTAAGTATTTGAAGCAATTTCCATCTCTTGGAAGTGACTTTACAAATTGCTTCATCAATCCCAGCTTTATGTGAAGCGGTGGTAGAAGAACTTTATGAGGAGGCACCAAAATTTCATGCAGGACGTTCTTTTCGTCAACTTTAAGCTCCCTCGGAGGCCAACACTTTTTGGTCCAGTGATTTGCTCGGTCTCTACTATCCCATAGACACAAAAAGCAAGGGAATTTGGTAAACCCAGATTGTTGTCCGAGCAACATGCCCAAGATTTTTAAATCACCGCACACTTGCCAACCGTGGTCTTTATATTTTAATTTGCAAAGAACCAATTCCAAGTTCTTGTAGGTTTCCTTGAGGTGTACGGAATGACCGACAGGAATGGAAGCATAGAAACCGCCATTGTGAAGCAGAACTGCTTTAAGGCTTTTTTTGAAGAATCTATGAAAATACTGTGCTGGGTCGTATGAGATCTTAAATGTATCCATCAAACCTTCAATATTGGTACAATAAACCAACTCGTCCTCTTGGGCAAAGTAGGAAGTGAACTGCTTCTCACGATATCTAAACCAGGAGGAAGACACTCCCAGCAAAAGTAAGTTCCTGCTTTTGAGCCTTGATCCCAGCAACTCAGCAGCGTTTTTGGGAAGATTCAAGTCTCTTACCAAATCATTTAGCTCGCCCTGGGAAAACAATTTCGGACTGCTGACATCTTCAAATTGAAAACTTGACTTGTCATCGGGTTCAGGTACAGCACCATCTTCGTCAGAACTTGGAATCTCTTCCAAGGTAGCAGGGGCCTTGGGCACTGGTATTTCGGTCCCATGAGGGATGCTTCCATTTTGAATTATACCCTTTCAGATTACACGAACAAAAGTAATAATCATCACTATGGTTCTTTTGCTTGCGCCATACCATAGGAATCGCATATCGGAAAGCTTTTTTTTTGCCCTTAAACCAATTTCGAAGGTCTTCAACACATCGTTTGCAGACTTTATGAGGTGCCCAAACTTTATCCTGATCTCCAAGTTTTAAGCCAAAATACGTGAAGTATACTTTTTTTACAAAGTCCGTAATATTAAGTTGTTGCTTTAATACCATATATTCACCACAAATATAACAGAAACTGTCAGACGAATTTACACACTTCCGCACAGATGACATTGTACTATATTGAACCAAGATCTATAAAACAATGACGAGTTAACACGTAATTGTACCGCGCCACTTTCTACACTATCGGAGCGCACACGTTCTGGTTACAACGTTTATGTTTGTTAATTTAGCTTACACAGGGCGTTCTTTATTTAGAAAGTAATGATAGTTATGGCCTGTATACATTTAAAAACAGTAATTAAAATAAAATTGTACCTATTTATTTATGACTTCAAGTTAGCCCAAAAAAACCCTTTTTTATAATAAAATTTTGCCTTTTGCAAAACAACCTGACGTTCTGGAATTTTTTGAGTATTTTTTTAGTTTTCAGAACACCTAAATACATAGAAATCAGTTGAAAACATCCAGACAGCATTTTTGTTGCAGACCTGTGTAATTATTATTATTCATTTTTCTAAGCATTAGCGCCTAATCTAAATAAAAAAGTAGATTTTGTTTACTGTTTGTAACGACCTTCGGATACGGCGAACCATTTTTAGTTATTTTTTGGAGCTCGTTATAAACGAACTTCACTGTACTATTTTTTTTGTAAAATTTCCAGCTCTTTCAAGTGGTACTCTTAGTTTTTCGATATCTTTTTTACTTTTTGAGATATTACCGAAAAACCGAATGTTTGTGGGCTTAGCGTACATCAGACTTTAGCAAACTTTCTTTATCGTATTCTACGTCCATAAAACTACCTGGCTGCCAAAATGCAACTTGTTAACATTTAATGAGAGCTCAAAATCCCTGACGCTTGGCTAGTTATCCAGCTAATAACCGGTTTTCACCACATATATGGATACCACAGCTACTGGGCCATCAAAAATGATCCCCGTATGCGATGTTGCCTCATAATTTGACGGCTCGAGATGTGGTTGTGTTAAATATTTTTAATGGAAAATTTTATTTGTTGGTCAACAATTATGTTTTTTTTGTAGCGTCAAATTCAACTTGGTTATAGAATTTCTTCCAGGTCTTTGTTAAGTTGAATGACTTCCTGATGTCTGCGGACATCTGCATGAGTAGCCGCTGTTCGAGCGTTCATAGCGAATGAAGAAATAAGCGTACTGTCATCTGCAAAGCTATAGATTGGATTCCTGGTCTTTTCCAGGAGATCGTTAATGTAAATGAGAAAGAGAGAGTAGTAGAGAGTAGATAGTGAAAATATTAGAAAGAAATCCGTCGGTCGCCACTAGTAAAGAACGCTCTCTGAGAAAATCCGAGAGTTATAAACAAAACCTTTCAGACATACCATAAGAGCGTAACTTACCCAACAATCCGTCATGCCAAACACGGTCGAATGCTTTGGATATATCAAGTGCAACTCAATATTCTACAAAATGTTTAATTGCGTTGTTTCAAATATGTCTTAGCTAAGTTAGAAGATCTCCTGTTGAAGTTAGACTACGAAAGCCAAATTGATGACCGTTAATAATGATATTTTAAAAGATGCTGACTGACAGCCTTTTCCATAACTTTCAATATTATTGAAAGCAGTGCAACTGGTCGGTGAATCGTGAAATACCAAAATATATTAATTTTACAAGTATTCTTCCCTTAACATACTTAAATGCAATCTTACCTTCTTGGGAGAACGGTTCTTCTACCTGCACCATTTACCAATGGACTGCTAATAGTTTCTTCTGGGCTTGTATTTAAATTAGGTTTTTTAGTAGTTATATTCAAAGATTCAGGACCTAAAATTATTAATTTATTTATAGTTAATTCATTCAAATTAATGCTTAACAGTTGTGTGTCGGTTATCTGTCGGTTGGTAGACTTTCGGAAGGTTATCTAACACTTAAATTCCAAGCGCCAACTTTTGGATTGACGTGATAAGGAGCTCATCGGGGTCAGCTACTAACTGACATGCGCATTGACCCCTGGGTTATCCCGCTTCTGGCATATGCCCTGAAAAGCAGAACGACGGGGAACCAAAACAAAACAAGCAGTTTAACAAATTGTGTCATGTAATTGTGAAATTTTGTTGCCGTTTTTTTATAAAGCAAAGAATTTGCATCAAATTTTGCCTTAAAAAACGAAATTTCTTGAACCAATATGTTAAAAATGTTAAAAAAGCGTCACAGTGGCGAATGCTTAGCAATATCAAAGGTTTTTAAGTGGTACAAATCATTTAAAAGGTGTACAGAAATAGAAGCTGTTGGACACAAGTAATAGAGGATAAAGAAGGTAAACTACTACTGAACATATAAGAAGAATCCAAACCTGAAGAACCATGAACGACAACTGACGCTCCATCTTTATCTAAACATTGTGCTACTAAACATGAAGTACTTAAGAGATTTTGTACATGAGTTAGCCAATGGCAGTTTTCCAGACGTGAAAGCCACTTATCAGTTGTTATAGATGTGTCATTACATGCTAGAAAACAATAAAGAAATAAGTAAATAGTTAGATGGGAAGAATATATAGGGGAAATGTATAGTGACACAACTAAACATAAGGCAAATAAGCTTAATACAACGGGCCCCCTATAAATAAAGACGAAATATTAGCAGCAGAGGCAGAGTCCCCGTAACACCTATCAAGCCATTGCTTTGCTTGTACGGTATTTTTTCCCATCAAAAAGCAGTGTTTAATCAAGATACGAAATTCGATTTCTTCCATTGTTTTGAAAATATCAAAAGTAGCGTCACTAAAACCATTGTAACTTCTAAACTAGTCGTTAAAATGTCATGAAATTCTGACGTTTGAAGGTTGGTATGTCCTAAAAATCATGGATTTTTTGAAAAAGGCAACATCTATGTATTAGACCAAAAACTTTTCAGCCTACGTGTTAGAGCGGACACCAAGGGCTGACAAGCGCAGCCGAGGTAGATCTCCCACACGATGGACGGATGACCTGAAGAGAGTGTCAATGAATGGGGTTGCAACAGCTAAGGATAGAGAGAACTGGATATGTTTGCAGGAGGCCTATGTCCAGCAGTGGACTTGAAAAATGGGCTGTATGATGATGATGATGTGTTTGATTTAATCAATTCCATTAATTTTCGAACATAATAATAGAACAAAATGGAGATGAGAAATTACATTAATTTTGTTAGAATTAAGACAAAGCAAGGTACAAAATTTTTGTGTATGCTTGTCAAAATCAAACGTACAATATTTGACAAAATAATTATTAATAACAGCAAAGAAAATTAAAATCTAATTTTTTCTTTTCTTCACTTCTTAGGGTTCTAAGATCACGAAAAACAGTCATTCCTTTCCGTCAGTCTATTGGCACTTTTCCTGGTATCGATGAATAAGAGAACAGTGGGTAGATTGCTGCAATTTAGGCCTTCGCCCGTTTTCAGTTGTTTTACATTGAACCACATATATATATATATATATATATATATATATATATATATATATATATATATATATATATATATATATACGAGGCTGGTTTGAAAAGTCCGTGCAAAAATAAAAACTACTTATGTGTTTGGGGTAAACCTTTTTTATTTTTCGACATAGTCTCCTTTTAGGCTTATACACTTCGTCCAACGATGTTCTAGTTTGTTGATCCCTTCCGAATAATAGGATTTGTCCAAGTCTGCAAAATATCCATTAGTGTCTGCAATCACCTCCTCGTTTGAATAAAATCTTTGTCCCGCCAGCTATTTCTTCAAATTGGGGAACAAATAGTAGTCCGAGGGAGCCAAGTCTGGAGAATAGGGGGGATGTGAAACGAGTTGGAATCCTATTTCCATTAATTTTGCGAGCACAACTGCTGAGGTGTGTGCTGGTGCGTTGTCGTGATGGAAAAGGGGCCAATCGCGGGCGTTTTTCTTGCAGCTCGGTTTTCAAAACGGTCCAATAACGATGAATAATATTCACCTGTAATAGTTTTTTACCCTTTTCCAGATGGTCGATGGGGATTATCCCTTGCGAATCCCAAAAGACAGTCGCCATAACCTTTCCGGCCGAAGGAACGGTCTTCGCCTTTTTTAGTGCAGATTCCCCCTTGGTAACCCATTGTTTAGATTGTTGTTTGGTCTCACGAGTATAGTAATGTATCCATGTTTCATCCACAGTGACGAAACGACGCTTAAAGTCTTCCGGATTCTTCTGGAACAGCTGCAAACCATCCTTGCAACACTTCACACGATTCCGGTTTTGGTCAAGCGTGAGCAATCGCGGCACCCATCTTGCAGATAGCTTTCTCATGTCCAAATGTTTATGCAAAATATTATGTATCCGGTCAGTCGAGATGCCCACAGCACTAGCAATCTCACGCACCTTAACTCTTTTGTCATCCATCACCATATCATGGATTTGATCAATCAATTTCTGGAGTCGTAACCTCCACAGGCCGTCCAGAACGTTCAGCGTCACTTGTGCCCATATGGCCAGTCCGAAAATTTTGAAACCACTTATAAACTGTTCTAATCGAAGGTGCAGAGTCACCATAATGTTTATCAAGCTTCTCTTTAGTCTCCTGAGGCGTTTTGCCTTTCATAAAGTAATGTTTTAATCACCACACGAAATTCTTTTTCGTCCATTTCTTGAAAATCACTCGACTTCCTTGATTCACACGAATGCCAAACACAAAGAAATAGACCAATATGGCATGGGTCTACCCATGATTTTTTGCGCTTGGGATTCTTATCTACCGGTCTTCTGAATCTTTCCCATCTCTCGTAGCCAATTGGAAACAGCTTGTTGACTAACGCCCAATTGCTCGGCGAGTTGTTTTTATGTTTGCGAATCATCTTCGTCCAACAATGCTTGCAATTCCACATCTTCGTATTTTTTTGGCAGTTTTCCACGTTCCTTGTCTACAACATCGATGTGACCACTTTTGAAATGCCGAAACCATCGTTCACACTTATCTTGCGATGGAGCATGTTCACCATAAGCTTCTCGAAGTAATCGGTATGATTCAACAGCAGTTTTCTTCAAATGAAAACAAAAAATTAATGCTGTCCGCGAATGATCTTTGTTCGGTATAAATTTCGACATATTGAACACAACACTATGCACACACTTTTCCAATTTATCACTGGTGCGCGTCTGACACTTGTTGATGACACAACAAAACGGCGCAGTGTCAAATCTTTATAGCACAAACTGCATTGGTGCACCATCTGTTGTCTGAAATCCGCATTTCATACTTGTACACGTGGTATATATATATATATATATATATATATATATATATATATATATATATATATATATATATATATATATATATATATATATATATATACGAGGCTGGTTTGAAAAGTCCGTGCAAAGTCCGAGAGATGGCACTACCGACGCGTATCGAGGTCATGTCTAGTTAGTAGCATCTCTTGAATGAACGCACACCAAGTTTCGGCCATATTGGTCTATTTCTTTGTGTTTGGCATTCGTGTGAATCAAGGAAGTCGAGTGATTTTCAAGAAATGGACGAAAAAGAATTTCGTGTGGTGATTAAACATTACTTTATGAAAGGCAAAACGCCTCAGGAGACTAAAGAGAAGCTTGATAAACATTATGGTGACTCTGCACCTTCGATTATAAGTGGTTTCAAAATTTTCGGACTGGCCAAATGGGCACAAGTGACGCTGAACGTTCTGGACGGCCTGTGGAGGTTACGACTCCAGAAATCATTGATCAAATCCATGACATGGTGATGGATGACAGAAGAGTTAAGGTGCGTGAGATTGTTAGTGCTGTGGGCATCTCGACTGAACAGGTACATAATATTTTGCAAAAACATTTGGACATGAGAAAGCTATCCGCAAGATGGGTGCCGCGATTGCTCACGCACAACAATCTAAACAATGGGTTACCAAGGGGGAATCTGCACCAAAAAAGGCGAAGACCGGAAAGGTTATGGCGACTGTCTTTTGGGATTCGCAAGGGATAATCCTCATCGACTATCTGGAAAAGGGTAAAACTATTACAGGTGAATATTATTCATCGTTATTGGACCGTTTGAAAACCGAGCTGCAAGAAAAACGCCCGCGATTGGCCCACAAGAAAGTCCTTTTCCATCACGACAACGCACCAGCACACACCTCAGCAGTTGTGGTCGCAAAATTAATGGAAACAGAGTTCCAACTCGTTTCACATCCCCCCTTTTCTCCAAACGTGGCTCCCTCGGACTACTATTTGTTCCCCAATTTGAAGAAATGGCTGGCGGGACAAAGATTTTATTCAAACGAGGAGGTGATTGCAGACACTAATGGATATTTTGCAGACTTGGACAAATCCTATTATTCGGAAGGGATCAACAAACTAGAACATCGTTGGACGAAGTGTATAAGCCTAAAAGAAGACTATGTCGAAAAATAAAAAAGGTTTACCCCAAACACATAAGTAGTTTTTATTTTTGCACGGACTTTTCAAACCAGCCTCGTAAATTCCACACTTCCATAAATCTTGAATTTATTTATTAGATATCCTACAGTTGTAAAGCGTACATTTTTATCAGGGTGTCTATTATTAAAGATTTCTACTATTTCTCTCTTTATAATTATCTCCAACTATGAGAACAATTTCAACTTTACTGGCATTTCTAAAGATATGTTCATTTATTTTCAGCCTAAAATTTGTAACAATTTCGTTTTCTTTTATTCAATAAATAATCCTACAATTACTGACGTCTTTACTGGAGTTTTCTGAATTTTTAACTAGGCAGACCACAAACCTAAACGTGAGCATAATTTTTTAGTTTCTATTAATATTTTCAATTAATATTTTTTCTCTGTATTTAAATTTAAACACACTTTACTCTACATTATAATCATTTTTTATTTTCCCTGTATACCATCAAATATTTTAAACTTTCGATGCTTGATTATGGATTTTCACTTTTTATCAAGAACGAATTTTTTTGTTATATGTAAGATAAACTTTTCTTCATTTATAAAGGGTGATTCATTTAGAGGTACTTTTTGTGATGGGGATTTAATTGCAGATTGCGCATGCGTCGTGTCAACTGAAGTGGCATTCCTGTTCAGTAGTGTTCATAATGGAAAGACTTAGCCCGGCACAGCGTCTACAAATTGTTCAACTTTGCGTTCTACGAGGAATGTGTATAGGGCGCTTAGAGCAACTTATGGTCCACATAATCGGCCTACCGAACGCACAATTCGCTCTACCATCAATAAGTTTGAGACCCAATTTTCATTATTAGATAATGCTCGACCGAATAGACCACATCCGGCACGTAATGAAGAAAATATAGGGGCGATAACGGAGGTGTACGCGAAGACCGTGAAGTGTCGATTCGTCGCCGTTCTCAACAGCTTGGCCTGTCATATTCAACAACTTGGCGTATTTTACGTAAGGATCTTTCTTTAAAAGCATACAAAATTCAACTAGTGCAACAACTGAAGCCGACCGATCTTCCGAATCGTTTCCGTTTTAGTCGTTGGGCTCTTGACAAGCTTGCAGAAGATCCACTGTTTTCGAGAAAAATTTTGTTCACCGATGAGGCCCATTTTTGGCTTAATGGGTTCGTGAATAAACAAAATGCCCGTATTTGGGGTGATGAACAACCTGAAGAGGTTCAAGAGCTGCCATTAAATCCAGAAAAAACAACTGTTTGGTGTGGTTTATGGGCCGGTGGAATAAACGGTCCATATTTCTTCAAAACAGAGGCCGGCCGGAATGTTATTGTGAATGGTGACCGTTATCGCGCCATGATAACAGACTATTTGATGCCATTGAAGCCCGTGGTCTCGACGAAATTTGGTTCCAACCAGATGGCGCCGCTTGCCATACAGCCCGTGAAACCATGGCTTTACTGCGAGAGCAATTCGGCGAACAGATCATTTCACGCTTTGGACCAGTGAAATGGCCGGCTAGATCATGTGACATCACACCTCTTGACTTTTTCCTTTGGGGCTATGTAAAGTCCAAAGTCTACATGGATAAGCCAGCTACAATTGAGGCATTGGAGGCCAATATTACTCGAGCATTGGCCAAATACCACTCGAAATACTCACACGCATCATTGAAAATTGGAACTTCAGAATGGACGTTGTTAACCGTAGTCGCGGACAACATTTGAAAGAAATTATCTTTAAGAAATAATTGTAAAGAATGGTTCTTTTATATGATAATAAAGATTATAAAATAAAATTGTTTTTATTCATTTTTTTTTATTTAAAAAAAAGTACCTCTAAATGAATCACCCTTTATAAAACTTTTTGGGACATACTATATATATACATATATACATACATATATATATATATATATATATATATATATATATATATAAACTTGATTGGTTTTTTCTTGTGTACTTAGGCCTAACAGACCGAGCAATAAAATTGACTTCCCTTGAACTAAAACCAGACGCGCAAAAAAAGTAAAAGCGGTCTTAATACAAAACAATTTTATAGATAATGACATCAATCGAACAATAAAAAAGAGAATATACAAGTTTTATAATAACTCAAAAAACGACACCAAAAATAGTAAACAAAACAGTGATAAATTTTTACCACTTCCATATACAAAGGAACTTTCTGAGAAGCTGAAATGGGTCATGAAAAAATATAACATTATAGTTTGCCATAAAACTTAAAATAAACTAAGTTCATTATTTACAAACTTAAAAAAACCATATCTCCACAATAAAAGAATCTAATGTTGTGTATGCAATACCGTGTGCGGATTGTCCGAAGAAATATATTGGAATGACTTCTCAGTTACTAAAAAACAGACCGAATGGACACAAAATATACTACGAATGCTTCCACTGCCCTTAGTAAACACGAAGCAGAAGAAAAACATGACTTTAAATTTAATGAAACCAAGGTTCTCTGCAAAGACCGGAATTATGCCAAACCACAAATCAAAGAGATGATTGAAATAAAAAAAGATGAAAACACTGTGAATGATAGGACTGACACAAGAGGAATTAGTCATATCTACACGAATCTAATTAAAAAATAAACATGGTGGCACGCATATCATCTTAATAATACAAAATGGTATATATACTTAACATCAATAACAGTTTTTTGGTTAAGACACCCATTATAGATAATAAAATTTATAAAAATCAATAAAAAATACGAGACACGATATGTTGAAAGAAATATAGAATTTGAAATTCACAAACACACAAATAGTTGACTTTCAAGGTATATACTCTTGTTTAATTTATTTTATATTGTTGTTATAGTGTAAATATTTTAAATGTCCGAGTGTGCGTAAAAAGTTATGTTTTTAAACCTGTAAATTGACCTAAAAGATTTTAACTTTGTATCTTCTAATTTTAGAATGGATAATAAAAAATAAAAAAAAATTTTGAAAATGCCTAAAAAAAAATAAGGCGAAACGTCAAATAAACTAGTTTGTATTTTCCAAAAGAACCTAAGTACCCAAGAAAAACCAATCAAGTTTATATAAATGTTTATCTTACATATAACAAAAAAGTTTGTTCTTGATAAAAGGTTCTGCATCACATGAAAATCCATAATCAAGCATATATATATATATATATATATATATATATATATATATATATATATATATATATATATATATATATTTATTTATTTATTTATTTATATTTATATACCGACTGGTAGTGCTTCAATTAAGTTGCTCTTTACCTTATTCAGTGCTTATTTTAGAACTACGGGCTGGCAAAGTACTGGGTAAATCTCTTTATCGATCTTTTTTTTTAAATATTAAATAAAGCAACCTAATTTTTTTTATAAGAAAGGTGAAAATTTATTATTAAATTAAGCTTACAAATGTCACGAACCTATAATAGGATTCGCGACGTTTGTAGAATTCCGATTATAATTTACCTATGCCTCCTCCTCTCTTTCTTCCATGTATAGGCCTCCTCGACATAGGTAGAGGGGGTACTACTCTCCTTCTTTCAAAGATCTCGTCGTCATCGACTACAATTTTCTCAGAGTCATCTTCTAACGTCTGCGAATCCAAATCGAGAGATTTTGTGAATTTCTCTATTTCGTCTTCTTGCTTCTTGATCTCTTCTGTTTTTTCTTTAGCTAGATGAATTGAAATTATTTATAGTTTTGCAGTAAACGTTTGTCCGGAAGTTTAAGTTGTCTTCTAAGAATTATTAAAAAAAAAATAAAATTTAAGAAAATTCCATTCAATTATAAACCTATAGCATTAAATGTGACCTGGCTTCGGATTGGGACTGCTACCTGTCTAGGCAGCTGCGTTTCGGATTTCTTTTGTCAACAGGTTTCTTTTCAAAATAAAGTCGTTAGAATTTTGATTAGTGGAGTTTATCAAGTTGCAAGATGAAGAAGGCATACAGTACTAAGCTGGAATGGGAGACGTTAAGCATGCTTTTCGTACCTTTTGGATGATTACATAGGAATACAACTCATGCTCGATAATTTACAATGTAATCATAAATAGGGTTAGAAATGAATTTCTTTACGCAAAGCATTCTTTGCAGGGGTGCTAACAATAACCTCAAAAAAAAAGGAATTATACGTTATAAGGCTATAATAAGTCTTACTAGACTGACTGTACTTTTTCCGACCGTAAACTTTGCTCTTGAATTAAAAGTTTTGATAGTTTCGTTTAGCACTGTGGTTTGTTGGCTACTAATATCTTCCGAGATACTTTTTTGAAATCTTTGCTGCTGTCGTGATTGTATTGCACTAGTCTGAACATTGTCATCATGACCTAGGGTAGTTGACGAATTCTGTGCACGTTCTAATTTGGTAAATGATAGACGGCATACCCGAGTTGCCTATAGTCCTGCGACCTACTGCATTTTTAATGAAAGACCAAGTTTTGCAGACTGTCTTCGCCCGACAAGTCGATATATATTTGTCTGTGCGTAGGAATTAGTTAAGTATCATACCTGCATTTAGTAGAGCTTCCGTTCTCCCTTTTTTCGGTGTAATTGAATCTTTAAATAAACTACTTCGGCTCATAATTTCATTATTTGACAGTTGCTTTCTTTGATACGTGCGAGGTTTTGCTACGACGGTGTCGTTGTCTCTCAATTTATCAAATTCATCAACTAAAATACAAATATGGTTATGTATATACATATATATATATATATATATATATATATATATATATATATATTATA
>CM032446.1:18773507-18848141 GCA_019049505.1 Pachyrhynchus sulphureomaculatus
ATTGGAGGAGAAATCTTTCCAGCTGCAAAGTACTATTTATAAGATGCATCTTCCTTTACTGAGTACTGGTGCCGCCATTTTGTAAAAAAAAAAATGGATAAAAATCTGTTCCTGTACTTCAAAGTATGTATAATAAAAGCATTTGAGTAAATTTTGGATGGCGTTTACTATATTTCAAAAAAAAATGTCAAAATCAGTTTTTTTCTTAGCTCTAGAGTGGCATTACCCCTTAACAATAACTTTATAGGAATCCTACATCTTAATACCTTTCTTTTTGTCAACCTTCCCGACCTACTAACGTATGTGGTTTCAGTAGATAAATTGACCTCCTCTTCCTTTAGCGAAGAAATAGTAGGATTTACACAGAGGTCATGGTCTATTGCTGTAATCGGCTTACCAATTGGTGCATAATTTGTAGATAAACTAAAAATTGAAAAGATGAGAAAGGCAATCATAACGTGGTATCTTTCATAGATCCTAAGCTTACAGTACCAAAATACATTATTACCTTGCAAAGTGTGCTTTCAGCTTAGCCGCGGCTTTATGGTAGTTAACCAACATTTTTATCCGCGTCTCGCTATCAGAAGTTAGGAATTTTTTACTATTTTGTATGTTTATAAACTTTAATTCATGGCTTATTATTTTGAGCATATTTTTTTCAATGTTTTCACTTTTAGGCATATCATTGAAGCCTATAGGTGTCTTTTTTATATCCAATATTAGTTCTGTTTCATTATTTTTTTCTGATTTATCATCTTCTGCAAAAAAAAAAAAAAAAAAAAAACATGGTAAGGTAATTCACCTAGCCCTTCTCTTACAAATATGTGTAGTAAAAGTTTCCAGCCCAAACGTGTTAAAACAAGTCCAAACAGGTCTAACTCCATCAACACCTTAGCTGATGTTCTGTTAGGCTGCAGTTATAATTTCGTGGGTCACGTTAGTTATTGTTTGCTAGGACTGGAAGGGGCCTATTACTGCAACTTTCCTGCTCAAGTTAGACCTGCATATGCGAAAATAGGGGACTGCCCCATTTGATATGTGTTGTTCCTCTACAACAAAAGTAGGTCTCGTATCGTAGCTGTTGCATAAGCGAAGCTTGTATAAATACACTGAATAGCTTTTAAACACCTTCGAGAGCAACAAACAGGTGCAGGTGTTTGGTTGAATGCATGCCCAGAATCATTCTGCAAGAATGGGATCAAAAAATTACCTGCAAAAACTTTCAAATATCATTTCTTCTAATTAGTGTTCCATACGGAACACTTATAAGATCATTTCGGTCTCTGTCCGTCCATCTGTCTTCCTATTTGACATAGTAAGTTGAAATTTGGCACTAATATAAGAATTGATGGCCCTATCAGAGCCATGTAGTTTTGAAAGTTAAAATTTGACTTACGGGATTAGTTTTGGGGGTGAAATAGGAAGTGAAAAATTTTTTTTTATTTCGAGGTCATTGAGTGGGGTGTCAAATAAAAGCACAATTTCAAAAATATATATAATGTAATAATTGTGCACACTTTTCTTTGTATTATTTTTAAAAAATTACCGAAAATCGCGGACCCACCTTATTTTAAAAATACTGATCAAAAAATTTTGAAAAAATTCTGGAATATTCTTCATAGGGTATACAGTCCCTGGCCAAATTATTAGACGCACTGTATTTTTTTTTAGTAATTTTATGTTTCTTAAGAGTTTTTATGCCATAATGGTATATTTAAACTACAATATTATTGATTTTTATTTAAAAGAATTGTTGTAGACTACATATTTGTATTTATTTTTAACATATGGCAACACTGTGTTGACAAAGTGATACATGAACGTAAATAAGTACAAACCTGTATCAGTCGCGATCGGAATCGAGTCAGGTACAGACGTGTTTCTGTGGCTTTATGGACTGTGATTGTTTGTTTAACAGTTTTATACTACTCAGTTATTAGTTTATTTTGTATGCAGTGTTTTAAAAAAGTAATTGGACTATTTTCATTATGGGTAGAAAAGGCGATCTTTCACCACGTAAAAAAGCTGAAGTGAAGGCCCTTGTGATTGCGAAAACATTTACAAACCGAGAAATATCGCGAAGATTGGAGGTTTCTGAAGCTAGTGTACGACGCATAAAAAGAAAATTGAGTCAGGGAAGGAATTAAGCCGGAAAAAGAAAGAAAAGATGCGGTAGAAAACCAATTTTCACTCCACGGTCAGAGAGATGCTTGAAGAAAATTTGTGTAGAAAACAGATTTGCTACCCACAAAGGTAATAAAATCACAACTCCAGGATGCTAGCGTAAATGCTTCTGAGCGCACTGTTCGAAGAAAATTGAAAGAAGTTAACAGCTGCAATGAAAGCAAAGCGCCTGAAGTGGGCCAAACAATGGCAAGACAAAGATGTGGACTTCTGGAGATCGGTAAGATACAGCAATTTAATCAATAATTGATACATTATTATCATTTTCAGTTAAATAAAGCAAATAAACATGGAAGTTTATATATTTTTCCTATTTTTGACAGGTCTGCTTCAGTGACGAAAGCACATTCGAAATTTTGCAGAATAAAACTCAGTATGTGCGTCGTCGTCATGGAGAAAAGTTTCATCCTGATTGTGTCGTCCCGACGGTTAAACATCCCACCAAAGTGATGATTTGGTCAGTCATCAGCGGCAAGGGCACTGGATGTCTGTACGTCGTCAAAGGAATAATGAGGCAAGATCAGTACAAAGAAGTATTACAAAATCGGTTGATTCCGCAGCTCAGAGAATGGTTTCCAAATGGGGAACCATTCACTTTCATGCAAGATGGAGCTCCCTGCCACACTGCTCGGTCTGTTAAAGCTTTTTTTGGCAGAAAAAAATATCCCTCTGTTGGATTGGCCGGGTAATAGCCCCATTGAAAATGTGTGGGAGCTGATGAAAAGAGAAGTGGCTAAAGATATGATTACCAACAAAACCCAGCTCCTAGAAAAGATTATTCATATGTGGAATCATCATCCTCAAATGCAGGAGACAGTACAATCTTGCATTGAGAGCATGCCGCGCAGAATTAAAGCTTTGATAGCGGCTAAAGGTGGCTCAACTTACTAACATTAATTTCACTTTTCTTTAAAAACTTAATAAACTTATGCTTTTCTAAATTAATGCTGTTTTATTTATGTCAAATAAATAGGTAATTGATTGGATAATATAAAAATAAAAAACAAATCAATTTAAAATAATAAAACGGTACAATATCACTCGGTAATTAATATTTTACATGAAATCTTGCAGTGCGTCTAATAATTTGGCTAGGGACTGTAGATTGAATGAAAATTATCATGAGTGCATTACCTTTAATAATTTATCTGATATATAAAAAAAAATTTCAAGGTTATCAGTTTTCAGTAAAGATTGGAAACATACTTTGTTGAAAACTCATTTGGGACGTGTTTTGTGAAGTTATTGATCATTTTTTAATTGCGCAAGTCCGATTTGCACTTGGCCGCTTTTTTTTAGTTTGCTTTTAAAAATCCTTCTGGAGATTTTCAAAAATTTTTTTGGTTTCTCAACTCTACACCTGCTAGTACAAGTAGTTTGGATATAATGAGTTTTACCTATATTATTGTTATTATTGTTATTATTATTGTTGTTAGCTTCTTCCTCCTTTAATCTAGTCTTTGCTCTATGTAAAATATCAGGACTGACAGCATCCAACGATTCATCATCATTATCCTTGGTAAATGTGTTGTGTCCCGTTTTAGTTGACGGGGCACCCGGTTCAAATGAATTGTTAATTGCCTCCAAGAGTTCATTGGCGCTTTCATTTAAACTTTTCTCAGCTTGATCTAAAGACTTTTTGTGTTTGTCATTTTCCTCGTGTAAGGATGTTTCTGAATCCTTAACGGCTTTATAGTATTCGATCATGAGGTTGTCTGGCATATTTTCTTCATACATATTTGCATCTGAAAAAATTAAAGTCGTATTATATTACTGTATAGGACCCGATCGTCGAAAAAAAAATTATATTACACCTATACATAAAAACGGGGATAAATCTAACATTTAAATTACAAACCTGTAAGTATCCTCAGCATAATACCCAAATTATTTGAAAATATAATAAAGAGCTGTATAAATTCCACTTTAATTCAATAACAGCATGGCTTTTCCAGTGGTAAATCGACCACTGTGAACATGATGTGTTTTGCTCAGTACATGCTGAATGCTTCTCAGGTTGACACAATATACACTGATTTTTCTAAGGCATTTGATACTGTGAATATAAAATTTTATGTGCTAAGCTTTATACTTTTGATTTTGGGGTTAGCTTCATGGAGTCGATGGGCAGTTATTTTACCGGGAGAACTAAGTCAGTCTGCTTGATGGGTGCCCTCAGATGAACTTGCTGCTATTTCAGTCTCCCAAGGAAGCCATCTTGGACTATTTGTATTTAATATATTTATTACTGATATTCAACTACGCCTGATGTGCCCTTTCTTGCTATTTGCTCATGAATGTAAAATGTTCAAAGTAATTAACTCTGTCTCTGACTGCTATTCACTTCAGGCTGATTTAGACAGCTTAGTGGAGTGGTGCAGTCACCTTACCCTTAATATTGATAAATGTCAAGTAATGCCATTTTAAAGAGGCCAAAATAAAATAAACTTTTCATATTGGCTGAATAATCAGAGCCTTGCCTCAGTTGATAGGGTTAAAGATTTGGGTATAATGCTGGATCCCAGACTATATCTTCATTTTTACTTTGATTATATTATTAATAAATCCCTTTTTTGCAGAGTAGGTAGAAACTTTTTGAATATTTTTTACTCTTAAATTATTGTACCAATTACTTGTCAGATCTATTATGGAATACTCTTCACCGGTTTGGTTATTACATGTTTCATATCTGGAAACGGTTCGAAATAAGTTTTAAAATTTGTTTCAATGAAAACTAAATATTGCTTCACAGGACTACTCTGCAACTGCCATAAGATCTGTTGTGGGGTTGCCTAAACTTTCAGACCGAAGGACGAGTGCGTAAAAAAGTGAACTCTACAGTGAACTGTTCAATGCTATTGGCTCAGATTGGCATTTTTGTTCCTCAGGGTTTACTATAGTTTTGCACAACTTTTTCACCTGTGTAACTATGGGCTGCACTCTCCTATCGCGAGGCTTCTTTCTGAGGGTAATGAGGTAGATTTTGATATGTTCAGTGTGACTCTGACTTGTTTGAAAAACTTAATGTCGTGAAGGGTTTACAACATAAATAGCAATTTATGTTAGTTTTGGTTTTCTGTCCTTTGTCTTGTTTTGTTAATTTTTATTGCTCAGATTAAGGAAATTGTATATATTTCATTGTTATGTTAATTTTGTTAAACTAGGTTTCCCATTAATAAATAAATAAATATGCGTCACCAACATTAACTTTTTAAGAAAAAACAGTTAGTCCCTAGCATTAAATTCTATTGGGTTACTGCCTCTCCATGATAGAATTTCTTGCAGGTCTTTGTTAAGTTGTTAATGACTGCCTGACTAGCCGATCTTCAAGCGTACTCATCTGCACACCTATAGATTGGATTTTTGGTCTTGTCCAGCAGATCGTTAATGTAAATGAGAAAGATAGCGGGAGACTGCATGAAGCCTTGGGACACTCTGGTGTTGATAGTGAAGGTGAAGGTATTAGAAAGAAATCCGTCGATTGCCACTCATAAAGAATACTCTCCGAGGAAACACGGGAGCCATATCTTTATGAGTCACGCCAAATGTTCTGATATATGAAGGTGTTAACTAAATTAATTAAAATTAATATAAAATTGTTACCGTTGGCTCGTTATATGGCAAATTGTTCAGTGAATAGAACAATATATTATAACAGAATTCTTCACTAGCCTAATTTTTCTCCAAAAACATAATACGGACACAAAACACAATTATTTCTTTCTAAAAATCTAACAAAGTTCCTACCTATTCTTAATTATTTCAAATACTTTTCAAATAGGCAAATTACCTTTGAGACACTGTTTAATTTTCTCTTTATTTAATTCTTGGCTCATTTTCCTTTAAAATTTTTTATTACCGAATAACAAGCCGTTCAATCTTAGTTTGTTTTCTACGACTTTTCAAGCACTTTTGAGGTTATTGTTGACAGGTGACAGAACGCTTGGCGGCAATGGCGCCTTCGAATTTTGTTGAGAAGGTATGTGATATAATTTTCGATAATTATTTTTATCAGTTTTTTTTTAAATGGGATTTCAATGAAATCGTCAGTTAAATATATAATCGTCACATAAGGATAAAAAATTACATATTACGTTATTTACAAGAAAAAAAGTAAATTAGGTAACCTCTAATAAAATAAACGAATGTTATTTGTTGCTTTTAATCAAAAATCACCAATTTGTAATTTGTACCATATTTGAGGTATTATTTAACTAAAAATAACAAGAACCACCAAATAAAAATATATTTTAAAGTTCTGTAGGAGTATTTTTTGTTAGATGTCACCTCTTGCAAGTTACAGATTTCTGTACATTGGATTTAATCGATTTAATTTTTTCTTAGTAGATGTCACGCTCAACATCTTTAGACATCAGTCTGATGCAAATTTCGTAATCGATTATACATTGTGATAGTAGTTTGATGAAGAGTCGATAATTAATGTTTACGAAACAAGAAACGACTATGAGTAGTAGGTCGGTCATACTTATTTTGAAGACGATACTTTATTTTCAGGTTAGAAATTCTTCCTCTATATTTGTTTCCTTGCTGCTGACTTTATTTTATTACCCAAAAAATATTGCTTGGAAGTTTTTTATAAAATGTTAGTTAAATTAGTTTTACAATGAACTCTTTCAAACAACATTGCTTAGGGCCTTCAAAATTTGAGGAGGACAATTTGGAACCTTGGAGCATACCGGCGTTGATACTGAACATATCTCCTCTTAGTAGTATATTTGTGGGAAGCAAAGAGGAGGCGAAGGAGGAGGTAAAATTTCGCCTCCAAGAGGCGACAATGTTGCCTTTTGAAGTCACAATTTGTGCCTCCGAGAGGGAAAATTTTTACCTTCGACAGGTGAAAATTTGCCTCCTCCTCCGTCTCCCATTAACGTTCCTACAAATTCCCTCCCAACACATAATACCAAATCTCCCTGATAAAAATAAAATTTGCAAATGCGTGGAAGTAGGGGAATAGAGTTTAGTGCAGTGATTCCCAAAGTGGTTCAGATGGACCCCCAGGGGTCCACGGGAGACTCGACGGGGGCTACGTTGGCGTGAAAAAAAAATGGGGGTTCACAAATTGTAAGTGGGGGTCCACGAAAATTTATCTGGTTTCGATAGTAAAGAACGAAAATGTTGGCTTGGCTTTACCTATCAATATAGGCAGATAATACATTATTCAAAAAAATTAAGGGAGCAAAAAAAATTCCTAATTTTTCGGTGATTTTTGACGCTGTTTTTCGGTGAAAAATGGTCGTATTGGGACTGTAAAAAAAAGCATTTTGAAGCTTTAAGATTCTAAATTTCAGATTTTTTGGCTAACATTTTTTAGGAGCTACGGTTCTCATGCAATCCTAACAGATAGCGCGAAAAAATAATATTGCAAATATTTTGCTTTTTTTTTGGTCCACGGTCTTGAAAAAAAAATTTTCAGTTAGGCCGGCATATGGATCAGATAGCCTGTTTATTTAGCATTAATTTCCTTGTTTTAAAACCTTCCTTAATTTTTTTGAGTAGTATATTTTAAGTAGGTCAGCGACTGTTACTTGTAAAAACTTGCATATTCGATATTCAGTAAAACGCGCGTCGAGGAGAGATATATGATTGACCTGCATGTTTGTACATATTTCAGTGCCCTCGTAGTTGCTAATGCTAAATGACTAAAAATATTTTCATAAATTGTACGTGTCTTTATGTACCACTTGTAACGTACATCAAAGTAATAAATAAATCATTAAAATCGCGGAGTTTTGATGTCAAAATATTCTTTAAAAGTATTTTCTCTCGAATTTACAGAAATGTATCAAAATATAATTAATCAAAAAATATTTTATATTACATTAAAATAGGTTCAGCCGTTTTGTGAAAACCTCTATATGGGTCTTAGCAGTTTATTAATTTTAATAATTAAAATCAGTTTTGCCGCCGGCATTTTGGTTTTTTCATTGCAATAATTAATTAATCCTATTTTATTCTGTTAAAATAGCCATATCCCGTTAAAGTCGCCTTATGATTACTAAAACAAACATTTTTTTCTTTACAGGTAGGTAACTGATACGAAACATGGCTGAATCTAAGAAGAAATGTCGACAGTACAGTGCGGATTATTTGAAATATGGTTTTCTTCCATCAAAGGCAGACAAACGATTGCCCATATGCCTTTTATGCAACAAAGCTTTGAGCAATGACTCTATGAAACCATCGAAGCTCGAAGATCATCTAGGAAGGTGTCATCCTGATAAAATAGGTAAAGATTTAAAATATTTTCCAACATTGAAGGAAAAATATGAAAAGAGACCCACCGTGCACAGTATGTTCTCTTCAACGTCTCAAAGTAACGATGATGGCTTGCGGGCATCTTACAATATCGCATTGCTTATAGCGAAATCTGGAAAAACCGCACACCATCGGAGAACAGTTAATTTTACCCGCTGTTGAAGAGGTTTTAAAAACTGTTCTTCACAAACCTCCATTTGACGTACTCAAAAGAATTCATTTGAGTAACAACACTGTACAAAGACGTATTGATGAAATGAGCTCTGATATTGAAAGCTTCTTGTATAATTATCTGCAAACAACTCATTTTTTTTCTGTTCAACTGGACGAGTCAACTTTCCCTGGTAATGAAGCATTATTATTGGCATATGTTCGATTTGTTATGGACGAAGAAATCCATGAAGAGCTGCTATTCACGAAAACTTTGGAGACGGACACTAAACGCGAATCAATATTTAATGTCCTGAGTGATTTTTTAAAGGAAAAAATCGATTCCATTTACAAACATTATTTCGGTGGCAGCAGATGGAGTTCCTGCCATCTTCGGGCGATATCGTGGGTTTATAAGCCATCTTAAAAGAATTATACCAGGAGTAACTGCAATTCACTGTGTCATCCACCGACAACACCTGTTGGGAGTCTGTTGGGAGCCTGTCCGTCGGGAGCCTATTGGAAGTCTGTCTGTTGAGAATTTGTTAGGAGTCTATTTGTTGGGAGCCAGGTGGGAATTTGTCTGTTGGGAGTTTGTCTGTTGGAAGTCTTTCTGTTGGAAGTCGGTCTCTTGGAAGTCAGTCTTCTGGGAGCCTGTTGGGAGTCTATCTGTTGGGAGCCTGTTGGGAATCTGTCTGTTGGGAGCCTGTTGAAAGCCTGTCTGTTGAGAGTCTGTCTGTTGGAAGTCTGTCCGTTGGGAGCCTGTTGGGAACCTCTCTGCTGGGAGCCTGTTGGGAGTCTGTCTGTTGGGAATCTGTCTGTTGGGAGCCTGTTGCTCAAAAAATTCCTACCGAGGACATGCAAAATCCGTATAGAACATCGTAACAGGAGTCGAAACTTAGATATATTCAAACGAGCCGGAAACTAAGCAACAATCAACAGTTTGGGTTTTCCAAGATGAACCGAATCCAACAAAAGTGGTTCATTTTTTTTGCAAAGCACTTCCAAGAAAATGATCGCTTGTTTCTTTCGTTGTACTGGACATGCTGCAACAATTGCTTTAGAGGATCAAGGAACAGTTAATGCTGAATGGCATAAAACAATTTGTTTGCCAGAAGTCATCGATAATATTAGGAAAAACTGAAAACGTCACGTCAATCTTCATCATGACGATGCCAGCTTTCACATAGCACGTAAAAAAATTGATTATTTGACGGAGAAAAAACATCGAACTAGAGTCTCATTGCCCGTATTCATCTGACTTATGTCTAACGACTTCTTTTTTTTTGTTCCCGAATGTCAAAAAAAATGCGTGGGCAGCGATTTTCATCACCTCAAGAAGCTGTTGAATCCATCCGAAACTATGTTTTTAAGGCGATTATTTTGAGAAACAACAAGATTTGTACGAAATTTTTTTTTTCTTTCATTGTTTTTGTAAAAATTTAAAAGGCAGCCCTCGTAAATGTAAAAATAGATCTAGTAATCTTTTATCTCTTTTTCAAGCAATGCCAACACTTGAGGCAGTAACAAGGTCTACTTTTGGAACAGAGCAGGGCAGTGGCCTGATTAAACACAGACCTAGGTTCGGATGCTCTTGACTGATGCACATTCAAAAATAATCCGCACTCGGGGGCAAATTTACTGTGTTTTGCCAATTGGCAAACAGTCGAGATTAAATAGTGCTTCAGGGCGCTAACCAGCAAAAATAAGGGTCGTTATTTATTAGAATTATACCCCACAGTTTTTAGTATTGAAAAAAATTAGAACAGTTATCATTAAATGTTGTCTTAAATATTTTATTGCAAAAAATGTAGTTAAGCAAAGTACAAGATAGATGTAATTTATTTAGGTAACAACAGTTTTCTTTTATAGTAATGACAAATTTTCATTATTACCGCAAGTTATGGAAACAAATTGACGAATAACAATAAAAAATCAATGGAAAATGTTTTAATGAGATATTAACTTATTATGACTTTATTTTTCGGCTTGGATTTAAATTCGAATGCATGGTTTATTCAACTATTAGAAGAAGTGCATTGCATATCTTTAAATTATAAAAAATATTTCATTATATATTTGAGGTTTCTTTGACGGAACTAGGGCATCGTGCTCGATGTAATACCTAGGCTGAAAAGTTTTTGGTCTGACACATAGATGTTACCCTTCTCAAAAAAACTCAATAAGGAATAAGCAGTGACGATAATAGTGAATCAAGTCGGAAAAAGTTTGCCGCTAGCGCGTTCTCTTGCAATACACTGTCTAAACCAATACGAGTAAATATGGAAGAATATCATGTTGTAAAGAATATCTAAGTTATATGTAAAATGCAACGTCTCTCTGTCTGTCTGTTTGTCCGTTAGTGCGCTTATCACTCGAGAACCACTTATCCGATTTACGTGTTTTTTTTTAATTCATACATTTGTTCTCTGGCCAGGTTATCTATAATCTTCTACCTATAATATATAGAAAATGTAACGTCTCTCTGTCTCTCCGTTAGTGCGCTGATCATTCGAGAATCACTTGTCCGATTTACGTGCATACATACATATGTTTTCTAGCCAGGTTATAGGATATATTTTATTACATTAGGTAACATAAGAAATAAGCAGTGTCGATCCTAGTGAATCAAGTCGGAAAAAGGTTTGCCGCTAGCGCGTTCTCTGGCAATACACTGCCTAAACCATTAAATATGGAACATTATCATGTAGCAAAGAACATAATACATGCAACATCTCTCTGTTTGTCTGTCTGTCCGTTAGTGCGCTCATGACTAATCTATAATATATATATATATATATATATATATATATATATATATATATATATATATATATATATATATATATATAATGTAACGTCTCTCTGGCTGTCTGTCTATTTGTCCGTTAGTGCGCTTATCACTCGAGAACCACTTATCCGATTTACATGTTTTTTTTAATTCATACATATGTTCTCTGGCCAGGTTATATAATAATAATAATGATCTATATAATACATATAAAACGCAACGTCTCTCTGTCTGTCTGTCCGTTATTGTGTTTGTAATTCGAGAACCACTTATCCGATTTAGGTTTTTTTTAATTCCTAACTTAATATTTATTAAAAAGAAGTCTATAATATATAAAACGCAACGTCTCTTTGTCTGTCTGTCCGTTAGTGCGCTTAGCACTCAAGAGCCACTTATCCGATTTAAGTGTTTTTCTATAAAATACATATGTTCTCTAGCCAGGTTATAGGATATATTTTATTACGTTAGGTAACATAGGGAATAAGCAGTGACGATAATAGTGAATTAAGTCCACGCGAGCCCAGCCGCGGGCACGGCTAGTCTTTTATATAATGAAAATATATTACATCGCCATATATGTATATTAGGAACGTGTATATATTTTCACAAGGAAATAAGACACTATGTGAATCAAGAACATGAAACAAGAAATAAGGTGCAAAGGAATCTTAAAATTTCTCTAAATCATAAAAATATTAAACTAAGATTTCTGATTTATCTTGGACCAAAGTTATATAATTTACTTCCAGTTAGCATTAGGAATATTTCCTAGTTAACCATCTTTAGTAAAAAGTGCTGGGCCTAAATTATCCAAAGAATTGCTGATTTTATAAGAATCTTTAACTAGCTGGTGCTTTTTGGGTGTTATGTGCGTGTTCTTTGATTGTGTCTTGAGTTGTGTCTTGTTCTAGCCTTAAATGGCAGAACTATTTATTACCTTGAAGTTTTTAGTTTTAAATTTAAAATTAGACTGTTAATATTTGATTTTGATTGTTATAATACAAACTGGCACATATAGCAGTTTAATCAGCTAGATGCAAAAAAAAATTAAAAAGAGTATGATAGTAAAAGACTATAATAGTAAGTATTTACTCTTTGCTTTAGTGCTGCGAAGAGTACTTTAAGTTTTGTTCTCTTTCTCCGCCGACCCTAGTTCGGCTGTTAGCCATGATACCGCAAGACTCGTCCTAAAATGGATTGACGAATGAGAGAACAGTCAAAGACTGCTGAAAAATGGATTTTGTTTATATTACTGTTCTTCAAAGTTAGGCTTACATCAATCAGATGTGCAAATTGCGGTATCTTATTTATGCTTAAGGCAGCGTTTCTCAACATGTGGGACGCGCCCCACTAGGGGGCGTGATTACACTATTGGGGGGGGCGCGAGCGTATCGAAAAGAAATTATTATTAAAAACATTCATTAAATCATTTAATATAATTTATTGAAAGGAAAGCAAAACAAAATACATTCTGACATAATAAAAAATAAAGTTCACATTTACACTGATATAATGCATCTATAAATAGGTTTGTATTAGTACTGCGCAATGTATTTACCTAATAATTAACATATCAATACTAAATTAAAAACAAGTTTAATAATTATTAGTGACTCCCTTGAGCCTGTTTTGCAGAGCAAAGATTTTCAAAGGATGGTTTAATATCAGAAATAGACACTCTGAGTTCTTTTTTTATATTTAGTTGAGATCTATATTTTGTTTTCAAAGCAGCCACCGCAGAAAATCCGGTTTCGCAAAGGTAGGATGTTGAAAATGGTAATAGTATAGGAAATGCTCTTGTTTCAAGTGCAGAAAACTCATCATTCAGCCCTGCCCAAAATTCAAAGAGTGATTTATTATTAAATTGTTTTTTGATTTCGCCACTTGCCGTGAAATCTATGAAGATTTCTTCTTCGGAAGTTGAGAGCTCTTCGGGAGTATTTTGAAATGGATCCCTAACCCACTCGTAACTTGCTACCAAGTTGTCGTCAGTAAGAAAATACTTTTTAAAATTCTTTGTCAACATGGCTAGATGATTTTCAATGGTTACTAAAACAACTTTTACATGTTTCTAGGTTTTTTTGTTTTACATTTCTGCTTTCCAATTTTTTTACAAAAAGCATTCATTTTATCACTAGTATCGAATATATGTGTATTTGTTCCTTGGAGTTGAAGATTTAAGGTATTTAGTTTCTCGAATATATCGATCAAGTAGCTCAATTTCATCACAAATAAACTATGTCGAAGCTTCTCGGCTTCCGGTCGGTTTTCATCTGCTAGAAAAATGGCGATTTCATTTTTTAATTCATAAACACGTTGCAAACATTTCCCACGTGATAACCATCTTGCCTCGCAATAAAATAGTAATGCTGAATGTTCGGCACCCATGTCTTTACAAAGTGCAGAAAAAATTTTAGATTTAGGGGTCTCATTTTAATATAATTTACTACGGTTGCAACTGTAGGGAGCACAATATTCAGAGCAGGACTCATCTCTTTGGAAGCCAGACCTTCTTTGTGGATCATACAATGTGTCGACACACACAGTGGAGATTTTTGTTTCACAAGTGCTTGTACACTTTAAAATCTTCCAGACATTGAATGAGCACCATCGGTTCATATTCCGACGCAATTTTTTCCACTCCATATTTGCCTCGTTTATACAATCATTTAAGATAGCAAATAATACGAGTGATGTTGCTTTGAGTTCTATTGGTTTGCAGAAAAATAGTTCTTTTACTGCTGACATACCATCACAAAATTGAAAATGAGCATCTTTATTGCTATCTGTTGCCTCATTAAGCTGAATTGAAAATTTGTCACGTAACTTCCCGAAAAGCTGATGCTGTACATCTTGAGCTATATCACCAATTGGACGGGCAACAGTATCATATTAATATAGGTATGGATAGCAATTGTTTGGCAAAATTATCTCCAAACATAGTTTCTACAATCTCAGTTGCTGCTAACGGAAACAAGCTGTTCACCAATGGTGTGAGGCTTTTTACATCTGGCTATTTTATATGAAACTTTGTAAGAGGCAAGTAAAGCGTTTTCATTCACAGACAAAGTTTTTTTAAACAATGATTTCTGTTTTTACATAGGATTTTAATTTTTATTGGAAGAATTCTCGGAGTTTGTTAAGGTACTCACTATGCAGCGTTTCCAAATGTCGTTTAAGTTTATTTGGTTTCATGCTGTCTGCTGCCAAGATTTTTGAGCAAATAACACAGACAGGGGCCTTTCTTCTTCATTTACTTCAGTACTGGTAAACCCTAAATTTAAGTATTCTTGAGAATATTTTCTTGATTTTATTTTCTGAACCACGCTCGTCTGTTCACTTGTTGATGCTTCATTATCGTCTAATGCTCGCTTAGGCCCACTTAAAAATTTATCCATGATTCTGTATAAATTTACTACCGTGAATACTTAATCCCGTGTGGGGTTGCTAGTCCTCCATCGGGCGCCTCCCCAGGTGGCGGATAGGGGAATGCCTCCCAGATATGGGTGGTACCGGAGAAATGAAATATCGGGGGCGGACCAAAACTAGCATAGCAGCGTCTGTCTCAGAATGAGCGGCTGCAAACAGCGTCTGTCTCCATGTTAGGAGCGGCTGAATCAACACTCGCCAACACGCTCTTGGCAAGCGTGGCGTTTTAATTGCCAACTCCTTTGATTTTCACCATGATGCAGTCGAGTTTCGAAATAAGAATACCCCAGATGGGTAGAGCTGAAAGCTCAGAATCCCATCCTGTTGAAAATACAGGCAGCCTCACGGATTCTGGGGGAGGCAGAGAATCGACAAACCATAACAAGACCAAACGAAAATACACACATAAGATCTTCATCGCAACCTACAATATCAGAACAATGAGAACCGACAGCCACTTGGAAGAGCTGGAGCAAGAAATGAAGAACATCAAATGGGATGTAGTAGGTATATGCGAGACACGACTCCAGGGAGAGAAAAAGATAACCCTAAGATCCGGACACACACTATACCTAAACAATTCGGAGACCAACCACAGCCAAGGAGGTGTTGCCTTTATGGTAAACCGCAAAATAGAGCATAATATAACTAAATATCAAGCGATATCCGAGAGAGTTATATATCTTGTGATAAGGTTAAGCAGAAGATACAGCATCCAAATAATCCATTGCTATGCACCTACCAGCACAGCCAGTGATGAATCAATCCAACAATTCTATGAAGACATTACTCGGGCCAAAAACTCCGAAAATTCTCATTATGTCATCATTACAGGCGACTTTAATGCCAAAATGGGAAAGAGGGAATCGAATGACACCAAATATATAGGAAACTTTGGATTAGGACACCGGAATAATAGAGGAGAAATGCTTGTAGACTATCTTAACAACGAAAAACTATTCTGCTTGAACACTTTCTTTAAGAAACAAGCCCAAAGAAAGTGGACATGGCACAGCCCGGATGGACAAATAAAAAACGAAATAGACTATGTCCTTGCTAACAAGAACAACATATGTCAAGATGTAACAGTGCTAAACCAATTCCACACCGGGAGTGACCATAGACTAGTACGCGCTAGTATACAGATTAATACAAAATTGGAAAGGAAGAAACTAGTGACTAAGCATAGATTACCGACAAGTGATGTTCTGCTCCTAAACAGGGAAACATATCAAAAGGAAATAGGAAAGAAGCTAGACCCACTGACACTTCAAGACAAAAACATAGACGAAATAACAGAGAAGATAGAGGAAAGTATACGCACTGTAACGAAGAAGATATGTAGTAGGGCAGGAAAACCATCCAATAACAAGCTAAGACCGGAGACAATGGGATTGATTGAAGGAAGAAGAAAAATAGATAGAAATACTCCCGCATATAAAACTATAAATAACACAGTTAAAAAACAGATAAGAGCAGATTTCAGAGCTTACAGAACGAAAAAAATACTGGATATCATAGAAAACAATAAAAACATAAGGGTATTAAGATCGATCGAACAGCACAAAAGGAAGACAAAAAATCATAAACATCAAAAATACAGACGGGAAATTAGTCTCAGACAAAAGAGAAACGGCTAGAGAAATACAACAATTCTACGAGAAACTCTACAGAACAATGATACCAAACCCTAAAGGATTTTCCAGAAACATTCTGAATGTGGGCTCAGAAGACCTACCAGAAATATCACACTTAGAGATTGAGCCGGAAAGAGCCCCGGAGAAGACCAAATAACTGCCGAGATGCTAAAGTTAGGGGGAGAAACACTAATAGAAACTATCAGAATACTGATGAATAAATGCCTTGAAAAAGGAAAAATACCTGAATCCTGGGGAAAAACGCAGAGGTCATTCTTATATACAAAAAAGGAGACCACACAAACATCGAAAACTATCGGCCTATAAGCCTATTGTCAAATTTATATAAGCTCTTAACTAGAATTATAACTAATCGCCTGACTACAAAGCTGGATTCATATCAACCAGTGGAACAGGCAGGTTTTCGAAAAGGATTCAGTACTATCGATCACCTACAAACACTCAGGACAATTATAGAAAAAACAACAGAATACAATATTCCCTTACATTTGGCGTTCATAGATTATCATAAAGCATTCGACAGTGTTGAAAAATGGGCGTTCTTAGCGGCGATGGAAGATGCTCGAATCGATTGGAGATATTCTACTATCATTAAAGATATATACGATAAGGCAAACCTTTCAAGTAAAAATCGACGATGACCTCAAGACAGATAAAATAATACTCGGCTTTAGAAAACGTCTTTAAAAACTTGGATTGGAAAGAAAGAGGTCTCAATATTGATGGAGTACATCTAAACCATCTAAGATATGCCGATGATATAGTCCTAATAAGTACCGATGTCCAAGAACTAAACATCATGATTAACGAACTGGATGAACAATCTAGGAAAGTAGGACTTAAAATGAACTTAAATAAAACTAAAATTATAAGTAGCAGCCAACAGGACGTCATCGTGGTTAGCACAGTTATAGAGAAGATTGAACACTACATATATCTCGGTCATAAAATCAAAATAGGAAAAGAGAACCAAAGCACGGAAATTAAACGTAGAATTCAATTAGCATGGATAGCATTCGGGAAACTGAGCTTTATCTTTAAGGATAAGGAAATACCATTACACTTGAAAAAGAAAACATTTGACAGTGGATTGGGCACGTGGCGAGGCAGGATGCGGAAAGATGGACGCATAGAGTTATGTATTGGAGACCAAGAGGGACAAAAAGAAGTGTGGGACGTCCCCAAAGACGATGGATTGACGACGTGAAGACGATAGCAGGCAGGCAGTGGACAAGAAAGGCTGGAGACCGACAATCATGGAAGGAGCTAGAAGAGGCCTATGTCCAACATTGGATGAACCCGGGCTGAAGAAGAAGAGAAGAAGAAGAAGAATACTTAATACCTTGAATTTCAGTTAACACGTAAATTACAACATACACATTCACGATAAATTCGATAGCAGGAGAAGGATCAAGTCGACTGAGACGGGCTGTAATTGAACGAGGTGCAGCATTTTATACACTTTTGGGCAGACTTTCCGAATGTTCGAGACAACTCGGAACTTCTTGCGAAGCCGCTACCCATATGGTCGACGTGACAGAGAGCAATAGAGAGGCATCGATTCTAGTTTTGTCAACGCAGCAGATATGTGTTGCCAAATATGAATAAATTTACTTATTCTTGGTAGTCTGTAAACTTCGTAATTAAGGTCATAGTGTAGCTTTAGCATCAAAATACTGAAAATATATTATTATTGCATGCATTGTTATTGTATGAGAGGGGGGGAGGCGCGATGAACATTATGTCGCAAATACTGAAAAGTTGAGAAACGCTGGCTTAAGGACAATATTACTCATATGCCCTCCAGGAGTAGTTTGAAATGCTCAGAAGGGAATTTGATCTTTATTTGGTTTTAGATTTGAACTACCTTTTATATACCATTAATATAAAATAAAACATATTATCTGCAATTTCATTGACTTTTATTTTACTTACTATTTAGTCACGCAGCAATGGAATTATTTTTCAATTAGCTTTAATCATTTTAATTTGTTTAATAAATAAATTTCCAATCGATTGCAACCGTTATGCAAAACAAAATACCGTACCAGGTGCAATTTATGCAAAATTATTTCAAATTAAATAAAACGACTTAATAATAATGAATTAATTTATTGTTTGTATTACATAAATTATTTAAATTAACTAATAATGATGCATAATAAAATAAATAATAAAATGAAAAATTTACATGAGATATGATTGAATTGTGATTAAAATTCCAGTTACATTTCATTCAGTAATTTTGTATATACGGGATTGGGGTATTTTTAGTGTTCCATATGGTACACTTATAAGATCACTTTGGTATCTGTCCGTCTGTCACACCCGATTTTCTCTGAAACTTTTTTTTATCGTTCACCCTTTCAGCTGAGAGGGATTTTACTCTTTCGTATATCCTAAGGATATCGGCGGGGATGACGTAATACCCGTCAGCGTTGTTCAAGTGCCCAAAACATACATTTTTTGTATTCCACAGCACCTTCTAGACAACGTGGTAGTGCTGCCACGGACTTTATTGCATTTCTGCAAACGACTACTACCTGGCGTGACCAGGCCAAATATCTATAATCTATAATACGAGTATATATAAAATGCAACATCTCTCTGTCTGTCTGTCTGTCTGTCCGTTAGTGCGCTTATCACTGGAGAACCACTTATCCGATTTACGTACTTTTTTATTTAAAACATAGATATGTTCTCTGGCCAGGTTATAGGCTATATTTTATTACGATAGGTAGCATAAGGAATAAGCAGTGCCGATAACAGTGAATGAAGTCGGAAAAAAGTTTGCCGCTAGCGCATTCCCTTGCAATACACAGCCTAAACCATTACATATGGAACAATATTATGTAGCAGAGAATATCTAGAATCTATATAAAATTCAATGTTTCTCTGTCTGTCCATTAGTGCGTTTATCACGCGAGAACTACTTATCCGATTTACGTGTCTTTTTTTAAATTCATACATATACTCTTTGGCCAGGCTATATAATAATAATAATAATAATAATAATATCGAACACATAACAAGCGGATGTAAAATATTAGCCGGAACGGAATACACAGCCAGACATGACTCAGCGGCAAAAGTAGTTCACCAAGCACTAGCCACAACATACAAGCTCATAGAAAACACAGATCCCTACTACAAATACACACCAACATCCGTACTTGAAAATAAAGATTACAAACTCTACTGGGACATCAGTATCCATACAGATAAAACAGTCCCCGCCAATAGATCCGATATTACTTTTTCAGTGCAAAAAGAAAAAGTCACCTATCTAATTGACATAGCTGTCCCCAACGACACAAACATCCAAACGAAATACACAGAAAAAATTTCTAAATACACAGACCTTGCGACGGAAATAAAAAGGCTATGGAAACAAGAAAAAGTCATCATTGTCCCCCTCATTATATCAGCCACAGGCCTTACACCAACAACATTCACACCACACTTAGTACAATTAGGACTCAACACAAAGATACACAAAAACATTCAGAAGTCAGTGATTTAGAAAACATGTAACATTGTCAGGTCATTCCTTAATACCCAATGGTAATGCGTTTGTGCTGACTTGGTTTGCGCCCGTCAGCCAAACATGGAACCACATTGACCAAATGTGAGAAAGAAAAACGAGAACAGTCATAATAATAATAATAATCTGTATCTATAATATATATAAAACGCAACGTCTCTCTGTTTGTCTGTCCATTAGTGCGCTTATCCCTCGAGAACCACTTATCCGATTTACGTGATTTTTTAAATTCATACATATGTTCTCTGATCAGGTTATAGATATATATTTTATTACATCTATAATAATATAAAATGCAACGTTTTTCTGTCTGTTTGTCCGTTTGTGCGCTTATCACTCGAGAGCCACTTATCCGATTTACGTGCTTTTTTTTAAATATGCTAAACCATTAAATATGGAACAATATCATGTAGCAAAGAATATCTATAATATATATAAAATGTAACGTCTCTCTGTCTGTCTGTCTGTCCGTTAGTGCGCTTATCACTGGAGAACCACTTATCCGATTTACATGCTTTTTTTAAAACATACATATGTTCTCTAGCCAGGTTATCTATCTATAATATGTATAAAATTCAACTCTCTCTGACTGTCTGTCCGTTAGTGCGTTTATCACTTGAGAACCACTTATCCGATTTACGTGTTTTTATAAGTCTATACATATGTTCTATATAATTCGATATAAGCCTAGATAATCGGAGATAAGGTGAGATAATGAGCGATAAGTATAAATAATGGGAGATAAGGAGAAATAATGGGAGATAAGCAGAGATAAGTCTAGATAATGGTAGTTATGGTGAGTTAATGGGAGATAAGGAGAAATAATGGGAGATAAGGAGAAATATTGCGAGATAAGTCGAGATAAGCCTAGATAATGGGAGATAAGGTGAGATAATGGAAGATACGGAGAAATAATGGGAGATAAGGAGAAATAATGAGAGATGAGCAGAGATAAGCCTAGATAATGGAAATTATGTAGAGATAATGGGAGATAAGTATAAATAATCGGAGATAAGGAGAAATAATGGGAGATAAGTCTAGATAATGGGAGTTATGGTGAAATAATGGGAGATAAGGAGAAATAATGGGAGATAAGGAGAAATATTGCGAGATAAGTCGAGATAAGCCTAGATAATGGGAGATAAGGTGAGATAATGGGAGATAAGAAGAAATAATGGGAGATAAGGAGAAATAATGGGAGATGAGCAGAGATAAGCATAGATAATGGAAATTATGTAGAGATAATGGGAGATAAGGGGAAATAATGGCAGATATTTTATTACGTTAGGTTACATAAGGAATAAGCAGTGACGATAGTAGTGAATCAAGTCCACGCGAGCGGAGCCGCGGGCACGGCTAGTACTTAAATAAATTAATAAATAAAGTATATCGACCTGCTGGGATTGAACCCGATACCTACTGCACCGCAGACAAGTACAACGCCACGGAGCGGAATTGATGGCCTCATCAGAGCCGTGTAATTTTGAAAGTTAAATTTTGACTTAAGGGGTTAGTTTTGGGAGGAGAAATCGGAAGTGAAAAAAAAAAATAATATGTCATCGGGTGGAGTGTCATATGAAAGCTTGTAAAAACACAAGTTTAAAAATATAAATAATGTAATGCTTGCGCACACTTTTCTCTGTATTATTTTTAAAAAATTGCGAAAAATCGCTGCCCCCCCCTTATCTCGAAAAGTACTGATCAAAAAATTTTGAAAAAATTCTGGAATATTGTCCACAGGGTGTAGATTGAATGAAAATCATCCCGAGTACCTTAACAAAAATTTTAATTTCATCAGTTTTCAGTCGAGATTGAAAAAAAAATTGTTGAAAACTGATTTGGGGTGTGTTTTGTGAAGTAAATGATCATTTTATACCTCCGTAACAAAAATTTTTATTTTAAAAGACCGGTTTTTTATTTAACCGGTCGTGGTTTTCTTAGTATTCAGCGAGCAAACGCTAGTTTTTGTAGGTTTTTCAACTTATCCTACAGAAAAAAAATATTTCCTTTCGGCCCGAAAGGCGCCGTTTTACACCTTCCAGGCCATCTGCAGGCTCAATGAGTCTCCCAAGGCACAGATGCTTTTATAAACTATACAGTTATCAGAAAATAGCAGGACTTTTGAAATTATCCCGTTGACCCAGAAATTAAGATTCAAGCTTACCAATTAAAAGGTCATCGGGAACAGGAAGTCGAGCAACACAGTACCCACTTGGTCAAATTTAGCTAGGACCATTGCAATGTCATATGTTAACATACCAATGCCCAGGGCTAAAGCCATGCTGTCATTAAAGAAAACTCTCTCTCTCCTTCCATGACTTTTCTTTTATGTTGGTTCAATATTTGTTTAAAGATCTTACAGAACACGCATGTTAAGCTGACAGGTCTCTAAATGCATGGAGCTGACCTTGACCTTGATATGAAAATTGAGACGACGGTCGCTTGCTTTCATTCTTTAGGTATGGTGTTATTATTTATTGACATATTAAACAAAAAGTCAAGGTAACAAATCACACCAAATCTGCGCAAGTAAAAAGGCTCACTCGGAATTCCATCAGGCCCTTCTTAATAAGAGTGTTTATTTAGATAATCAAATATTCCTTTTTTGTCGAGTGTAAACTGAGTGTCTCTCGTCCGTTGATAAGGTTGAATGTAAGGTTTCTGCAGGGCTGAAAGAATACTTGTGCATATGAAATACCCAGCAATATTTCCCTTTCAGTATATGTTACTGCCAAATCATTCCTTGATTTTAAAATTGCGATTACCCTTGAAGATCTCCGCCTAGAACTCAGAACATAGAATTTTTTTCACTGATAATACTTGTTACCATTTCCTAGACTGACGAGATTGTCTACAAAATCCAATTTATATTTAAGTTGAAGTAACTCGTCTTTCTTGTCGAATGTAAGCTCCTAAATAACCGTTTCAAGGTTCTTACGTTTTGGTATAAAAAATTAAGTCAGTCTTAGGCTTCCTTGGCAAAAGCCATAAACCAAATTCGCTTAAAAGCCTCCCACCTTGTTTTAAGATTACTACCAGATTCAGTCCACAATTGAAATTGAGGAAAAAGATAATTATTAGGGACATCAAGACTTGTTTTCTTATAGACACTCATCTGTTGGTGGCCATCTTTGGCAGGGCTTATACTTGGGGCTGTCATTTTTAAGAGAATTGGTTTCCAATACCATTTTCTATATTATATTCCATTAGCAATTCAATAGGCTGCAAAATAAAGACATCTAATATGCTACCTTCCCCGTTCTTATTAAGTCGTGTAATTTCATTGATAGGCTGATCTTATTTGTGGAACCCCATCCCCTTTGAATGCTCTGGGACTATGCTTTCTACTGAGTACGACCTGCAGAAGAAAAAGAAACAATTTGTGCACTTAACTGTAGTTAACCATAAATTGTTTTTCATTGTTATGTTAACCGACCGACTGACCGACCGTTCTGGTTTAGTAAGCGTCCAATTCCTCTGTTAAGTAACTTGTACATTACGCATAGAAGGCTGATTGGTCTATGGTTGGTTAATTTACATTTATCTCCTTTTTTTGAACAGCAGAATCATCACAGCATTATCTGTCTCGAGGTACATCACATATATCGAGGCACTTATTATACAATATATCCAGCATCTATAATATGGGTTCTGGGCACTGTTGCAACATTTTTGCAACCATCTTCACCTGCTGCTTTTCCTCTTGCCATGTTATCTAAAGTCCATACGATTTGTAATGGCATAGTCGGTCATAAAACCGAGAGAGAAGGTGCCCAACTATTGTACCTGCTTTTACTGATATGCTAAGAATGGCAAGTCCCACCCAATTATCTGCCAGTGTTCTACCTTTGTCTATTACGCCCCGGAATCGTACACTCGACAGAGATAGCACCAATTAGCCGCTAAAGACAGGAATTTCCACTATAAAACAGGGTCGCATTTGAATTTGTTTGTTATTTGTGGTTATTTGTCGATAGAGATATTACAAATAAAAATTCCAAATGCCACGAGAAGTGTTGAATGGTCAAAGTCGGAAGTTAGTACTAAATGTTCTTAATTATTTCCAAAATAAAAAAAGAAAACTCATTGACAAGTTTGTCTGTGACTAAGTGTGCATCCGAGGCACTAAAACTAAGTTTGAGAACGGTAGCCAGAATAAAACAAGAAGGCATTGATGGTGCTAAAAAAGAGCATACGAGGATAAGAAGAGCTCCAAAGACCAGAGACTTGTGAGAGTCCGAGACAAGTAAGATCCGAAAAGTTATTCATGACCTAATTGTAGAAGGAAAACATGTTTCTTTGGACACGATACGTAAACAGCTAGAATCAAAACAAATTTTAAGCTTCAGCAGATCGACACTTGGTTTAATTATGAAATAATTAGGATTTAAATACAAAATTGACAATGGAAGAAGATACATCATGGAGAAACCAGAAATATCATCAAAACGACTTAAGTTTTTGAGAGAGTATGTTGCCAATATGACTTCTGACGCTCCCCTAGACGTTGTGTTTTTAGATGAAACATTCAACAACATGGAAGCAGCATACGGATTTGGCACGATGAAAATCCTCGATCTATATGGAACAAAAAAGCAGCCGCTGGAAAAAGATATATCATCGTTCACACTGACAATAGCAACGGATTTACAAATGGGAGTGAGCTTGTCTTTTCCACAAAAAACAAGAGTTATGACTACCACGAAAATATGAACGCAGAACTCTTTGAAAAATGGCTGAGAGAAAAACTGCTGCCGAAGCTCGAAAGGTCGTCTTTAATTATTATGGATCAGTGAAAGTGTACCAAATGAATCGACAAGAAAAGGAGAAATCATCAATTGGCTGCGAAGTAAGCAGATTAATTTCCTAGAAAATGGTCTAAAATGTGAATTTGTAAAAATTATCAAAAATTACAAAACAAACTTGCCGTATGCTACAGACGAACTAATTGCTGAAATGGGTCATCAAGATTGTCTCCCTACCACTGTATATTTAATGCCATAGAATTGGTATTGGCTCAGCACAAAGGATTTTTTAATAAAAACATTGTAAGTGAGGCGAGGCACGATAATAATGCACTAATATCTGTTTGGAAGGCAGCCCTCCAGACAGTTACCAAAGAAAACTGGATCAGTTGTATAACACATACAGAAAAATATAATCCAAAAATACTGGCAAAAAGAGAACATACTTGATGTAACGGTGCCACCAATTGTTATTAATGTAGACGAAGGATCATTTTCTGATAGTAGCAGTTTCAATTTTGACTCTGATGGTGATGTTTCATCCTAATACAATCTAAATATGGTTTATTTATATATTTATTTTTCAAAAAAAATATGTTGCCAAAACGCAGGTACCTACTTCTTGGCAAATTATATCATACCAACATATTTACCTACCTGTTATTTTAGGGACTTTACCTATATCAATTTTCTATTGTTAAATTTGCACCTGCAACATTTAGGTTAGGTTTAATTCTTTTATTACATTGAAAATATTATATTAAATAAACATTCTCAAACTTTCACCTAAAGTAGTCTATGATTCTGACTGTATTATTTTATAATTGTGATAATTTTTGTAAATATCTTTTCATAGAAATATGCTATAACTTCATCTTTATATTCAATAAAGCCTTGCAATTATTAGAAATGTGAGTGAATGTTTAATATCCTCTCCTATTTTCCGCTTCTTATAGTCCATTATAAAAAGACAAACTCTGTATGTCCAAAACTCATAATCATAATACTTCCTAATACTTATAATATAGATTTACCTGAATCAATCTCTGAGTATTGGTGTGCTCGTTAAATTAATAAATGACACGTACAATTGAGTCTATCTCTTTTACTTCCAAATAATATAATCGAGATCGTTAATGACGGCTGTCTTACATTGATCAGATCGATATTTAAGGCGGAACAACATCTGTTGAAGTATAAGTGGAAGCAAGATGCACAATATCTTTTATTCTGTCTAGCATTTTATTGCCGACTATGCCATTACAAATCGTACGGACTATAAAGAATACTTGTATTTGACACTGACTAACCCGAAAAACCTAATGCATACAACAGTGCACAACAAACATTCATTCTGAGAATTCAACCGGGTTTCTCTTTATCAATTTATTTACGTTCGTAAGATTTTAACATTTTAATGACTTTGTATTCTTAATAGAATGTTTTGACAGTTAATTAGAACCGGACTTTTATTATCTTAAATCGGTGAACAAAAGTTCCTGCTCTCATAAAGTTATTAACAACAGTTTTTAACAACATTTCCTTTAAATGTCGATGCCGCAAATGCTTTGAAAAATAATTTATGACCTAATCAACTTTTTTGAATCGCCTTCGTATCATAAATTCGGTTTTTAGTATCGGAATGCTTTCCATTTATCATATTGAGGAAGGTTTGATTAGAAACAGGAAATTATTACTTTTAAAATTTTTTTCAGATCAGATTAATAATGCTCATTTGTAGCGCAACAAATTAAAAGGATTGGATTGGGATTTACTTAAGAATTTGCTCCAGTTTGGATAATTTAGGTTTCTCATTATGTTATAACATATGTACGTTACTTCTAGGCTTGATAATTTTTGACATTTCTGATGTCATCTTGGCTAGCATGGAAACGTATATCCCTTTCTCGAACAAGTGCTCTTCTAACGGCAAGCCTTGGTTCAACTGAAAATGTAAAGAAGCTAATGTTTTCAATCATCTTGCCTACCGGTCGGCAGTAGAATGAAAACCCTTATGTTGTTTCAACAGATCTTCTAGAGCTAACGTAAACAATTTCGGCGATATGGTGTCTCCTTGACCTACACCTCTTGTCATTTCTATCTTGTTGGTGTTTTCTTTGAAAGTAGTTGCATTTTTATATATATTTTGAATAATCTGCGAATATCTGCTGTCAATTCTACAGTTACTAGTATTCAATGTTGTCCAGATTTCAAGGAAGGCAAACTCTTTTTCATAATCCATATACGTCACCCAAATCTTGAAGTTATACTCGTTTGATTTTTCTAGCTGAGTCCAGTGTCCGAAATCCGGCTTGTTCTGGGTTGGTAAGCCTCTATTTCCTCTGTGAGTCTCGCACTTATTATTTTCATAAATAACTTGTACATTACGGATAGAAGGTAAATTGAGTAAATTACACACACACAGTGCATACAACAGGGCATATGAAACATTCACTCTGAGAATTCAACCGCATCTCTCTTTATCAATTTTGGATCAGTTTGGATAATTTAAATTTCGCGTTATGTTATAACATACATTATTTCTAGGCTTGATAATTTTTGACGTTTCTGATGTCATCTTGGCTGGTATGGAAACGTGTATCCCTTTCTTGAACAAGTGCTCTTCTAACGGCAAGCCTTGGTTCAACTGAAAATGTAAACGTGTATCCCTTTCTCGAACAAGTGCTTTTCTAATGGCAAGCCTTGGTTCAAGTGAAAATGTAAAGAAGCTAATGTTTACAATCATCTTGCCTACCTTCCGGAGTGAAAACCCTAATGTCATCAACTGTAACATCTTTGTTAGTCCTCAAAGCAAATGCAAACAATAATCTACGAAACTAAATATATTTTCACATGTCTTTATTAATTTAAATCAGTACAGAAATATCTCCATCAGTACGGCTAGTAGTATTTCTTGTCTTATAAATACGACATAATCAATATATTCATTTATATAAGAGGCTCGTTTTTAAAATAAGTACCGTTTTTCTATTAAAAAAAACTGGTCAAGTGCAAGTTGAACTTGCACAATTAGTGTTCCGTACGTTGATTGTTTTTAAAATAAAAATTTTTGTTAGGGTGGTATAAAATGATCAGTGACTTCACAAAACAGACCCCAAATGAGTTTTCAACAAAGTTTGTTTCCGATCTTTACTGAAAACTGGTGACCTCAAAATTTTGTTTTTTTTTCTATACCAGATAAATTATTAAAGGTAATGATAATTTTCGTTCAATCTATACCCCGTGGAGAATATTTTAGGACGTTTTTTTTTCAAAATTTTTTGGTCAGTACTTTTCGAGATAAGATAGAGGACAGCGATTTTTCACGATTTTTTAAAAGTAATACGAAGAAAAGTGTGCGCAAGTATTACATTATATATATATTTTTTACTCGTGTTTTCACAAGCTTTCATTTGACACCACTCTCGATGACCTAGTAAAAAAATTTTTTTTTTCACTTCCGATTTCACCCCTCAAAACGAATCCCTTAAGTCAAAATTTATGTTACGGTAATATAAAATGATCAGTGACTTCACAAAACACACCCCAAATAAGTTTTCAACAAAGTTTATTTCCAATCTTTACTGAAAACTGGTGACCTTGAAATTTTGGTTTTTTTTCTATACCAGATAAATTATTAAAGGTAATGATAATTTTCGTTCAATCTATACCCCGTGGAGAATATTCCAGGATTTTTTCAAAATTTTTTGATCAGTACTTTTCGAGATAAGGTAGGGGACAGCGATTTTTCACGATTTTTTAAAAGTAATACGAAGAAAAGTGTGCGCAAGTATTACATTATATATATATTTTTTAATCGTGTTTTCACAAGCTTTCATTTGACACCACACTCGATGATCTAGCAAAAAAATTTTTTTTTCACTTCCGATTTCACCCCTCAAAACGAATCCCTTAAGTGAAAATTTATGTTACGGTGATATAAAATGATCAGTGACTTCACAAAATACACCCCAAATAAGTTTCAACAAAGTTTATTTCCAATCTTTACTGAAAATTGATGACATTGAAATTTCTGTTTTTTTTTTATATATCAGATAAATTATTACAGGTAATGCACTCGTGATAATTTTCGTTCAATCTACACCCCGTGGAGAATATTCCAGAATTTTTTCAAAATTTTTTGATAAGTACTTTCCGAGATAAGGCGGGTGGACAGCGATTTTTCGCGATTTTTTAAAATAATACAAAGAAAAGTGCGCGCAAGTATTACATTATATATATATTTTTTACTCGTGTTTTCACAAGCTTTCATTTGACACCACACTCGATTACCTAGTAAAAAAATTTTTTTTTCACTTCCGATTTCACCCCCCAAAACTAACCCCTTAAGTCAAAATTTAACTTTCAAAACTACATGGCTCTGATGAGGCCATCAATTCCTATATTACTACCAAATTTCAACTTTCTATGACAAATAGTTTCGGAGAAAATCGGGTGTGACAGACGGACAGACGGACAGACAGACGGACAGACACCGAAGTGATCTTATAAGTGTTCCGTACGGAACACTAAAAACAAGGCCATTTTTAGTGTTCCGTATGGAATATTTATAAGATCACTTCGGTGTTTTTCTGCCCGTCTGTAACACCCGATTTTCTCTGAAATTATTTTACATAGAAAGTTGAAATTTGGCACTAATATAGGAATTGATGGCCTCATAGAACCATGTAGTTTTGAAAGTTAAATTTTGAGCTCAGAGGTTAGTTTGGGGGCGGGGGGGGGGGGGGGGGGGGGGGTGAAATCGAAAGTGAAAAAAAAAATTATCAGGTCATCGAGTGGGGTGTCAAACGAAAGTTTGTAAAAACACGAGTTGAAAAATATACAGAGTGCCCCAAAATGATTTCACAGCATTTATTAATCAGTGTATCAAAAAAAACGTTTAAATAAAAGTTATAGGGTGTTATATGGCGCATATTCTGACGTTGACAATAAAATGTTTTGAACTGGCAGTTCGCAGAAATTACGCCACCTTGATTTTTTTTTAAGTGGGAAGCCCTGTATATTATTTTATTTTTGAGTCTTACTAAAAATTCTAGATATTATTTGTCTAACATACCATATGTCTAAATTGAACTGTTTTGGAGTTATTATCATTTGAAATTTAAAATAAATAAAGACAAATCACTATTAATAAATACTCTAGGTTTATTTTTAAAGTAACAATTGCTCAAAATGTCTGCCGTTATCAGCGAGGCAATGACCCAATCGGTCATAAACAGCCTGAACACAGTTTTACAGAGAATCCGAAGTGATCTGTACTACTTGTTGTAAATCTTCTATAGTTTCAGGTCGACTTCGGTTAGCTTTGGTTTTCAAATTATCCCATAAAAAAATCGAGTGGCGTAAGGTCGGGACTCCTTGCAGGCCAATCTACAGTACCTCATCTGTCTATCCATCGATTAGGAAAAATTGCATCCAAATATCTACGAGCATTGAGTGAGGAGGTGCGTCCTTTTGATACCACAGATTCCTGTTAGGGGTATCCAAATTATTTTCATCGGGAAAAAGACCTGCACAAGTTGGAATAACTTGCCCTTAGAGTACCTATAAATACCGTTGTCCTGTCAGATTTCCATTAGTAAAAAAGGGACTACAAATCCCTGCCCACGCGTTTATTTTTTGTGGTCTTTGAGAATGACTGCCGATTATCCAGTGGGGATCATCGGCAGTCATTATTGATTCGTTCCGCCATGACTTCGCAAAATTTAACGCGTCTATCGTAGTTATCTTCAGACAATTCTGCAATAGAATGGGTTTGTATGGATGCAATTTTTCTTATATATGACTTAAGGTACCTTTGCTTATATTGTGGTCTAGGCAAAGCTGACTAGTGGCTATATGGGGATTTTCTGTAATTTCATCTTACTTTTTATCATCGCTTATTTTAACTTTTGGAGGTCCAAATTTAGAACGATCCTTAACATGACCTGGGTAATATGTTCTCGATTGGGATATTCTGCATTAAAAAGATCACACACCTCCTGTTGTGTTCTCCTACGGTTTTCAAATGACCCCATAAAAAAAAATCGAGTGGCGTAAGGTCGGGATTCCTTGCAGGCCATTTTACAGCACCTCTTCTGCTTATCCATCGATTAGGAAAAATCGGATCCAAATATCTACGAACATTGATTTCATAGTGACGAGGTGCTCCGTCCTGTTGATACCACAGATTCCTGTTAGGGGTATCGAAATTATTTTCATCGGGAAAAAGACCTGTACAAGTTGGAATAACTTGCTCTTGGAGTAACTGTAAATACCGTTGTCCTGTAAGAACTCCATCGATAAAAATGGGAACAACGATATGACGTCCACAAATCCCTGCCCGCACATTTATTTTTTGTGGTCTTTGAGAATGACTGTCGATTATCCAGTGGGGATTATCAGTAGACCAATATCGGCAGATATGCCTGTTAACTCTTCCGTTTTATCATGACCTCGGAAAATTCAACGCGTCTATCGTAGTCATCCTCAGATAACACAGGTCAACATTTTATCTAGGCTTGTACTCGGTAAACCAACTAGGTATCTTAGGGTTTTTGGGATCGTTGATCACGATGAAGGGGTCGGTTAACCTTCATCAGGTCAGGTTCAAGATCATTTGAAGGTCAAATTGAGCTAATGCAGCCAAAAAATCTGAAAAAATTCATACGTATGTTTTTTTGGGTCACTGAATCCGAATCCGGTGTTATTTTTTTATATAAGGTCTCCTGAAGGTCACTAGAGGTTACTTCAAGGTTATTCTGAGGTTATTTGGAATAAAACAGTTATGAGAAGGCCAAAAAATCTGAAAAAATTGGTGTATACGTTTTTTAGGTCTCTGGTTCAGAATTAGAGGTCGGTTACCCTTCATCAGGTCGGTATTAAGGTCATTTGGAAGTCAAATCATTGGATAGTCGCCAAAATAAACAGTTGCACGTGTTTGTTGGAATTCTGAATCGGAATGTTTGTCTTCTTCTCACTCGTCTCCAAGAATACACCGGAAGTTATGTCTACTTTAATACTTTGTAAGATTCTGGAACTTCATCGGAACGTTCTGACAATATTCTCATTTTGATTTGTGCCAGTAAGGTCTTCCACATTTCCCGTTATGTGCATATGTACTTGATGAGGGAGTGACTTTATAGCATAGCATCTACTATATACAAAAACAACGAAACGGAATTGTTTAAAAATCCAAGAGTCACCCTATTTTCAAAAAAGGTAAAAATATCACACTGTAAAGACAGTGAAATCGTTTTTTCTTGTGAAATATTAAAATATTATTCTGATCATCCAAGAATTTTCTCTCTTCGCTTCACCCTTCTGATCGCTCCGTTGACCAATCCTCCATCTCAAGTTTGAAGTTTATGGAGAATTGTAAAAAACGTTGCTAATTAAATTTACAAGAGCCCTAGCGTGTTCCCAGAATTCTTAGAATTTGCTGACTTATAATTCGTTTAAATGCACACACACACGCACGCACACACACACATACACAGTAATACACACACACACACACACTCATACACACGAAATAAAACACACAGACATACACAGTGATACACACACACACACTCATACACAGAAATAAAACACACAGACATACACAGTAATACACACACACACACACACTCACACACACGAAATAAAACACACAGACATACACACATAATCACACACAGTGATCCACACATGCACAGGCACACACACGCACACAAAGACACACACATCCACACGAACGCAACAATACACACAGGCACACCCATATAAATAAAACATACACACACAAACTCTGTGACACACAGTAATATATACACAGACACATACAAACACAGAGTAATACATACAGACTCGCACAGATTCTCCTTGCTCTTCACTGAAGTCTCCTAGGTTCTCGGGAAAGTAGTCAATGTGAGAATCTAGGAAATGAACCTTGAGATTCATCAGACATCCTAGTTCCCTGAAGTTATTTACCATTTTCGCAACGATTTCTTTATAATTTGGATCTTTATTGTTTCCCAAAAACTTTTTCGTCACTTCTTTGAAACTTCTCCAAGCTGCCTTTTCTTTGTCAGTCATCTTTCTTTCGAATTCTACATTTTTGAAAAGTTCTGTTATATCAGGTCCGGTAAAGACACTTTCATTTATTTTCGCCTCCGAAAGTTTTGGCAATACTTCAAAGATATGCATGAAAGCATCGCTCTGGTTTCTACTCATTACTTTAACAATTTGTTTTGCCAGACCTAACTTTATGTGCAATGGTGGTAATAGAACTTTATGAGGAGGTACCAAACTTTCTGCTAAAACATTTTTCTCACCTGGGATTAGATTTTTTCTTGGTGGCCAAACTTTTACTACATAATGTTTATCTCTAGCACGACTGTTCCATTCACAAAGGAAGCATAGATATGATACAAACCCTGAATGCAAACCGAACATGATCGTTATGATTTTTTTAAATCACCGCAAAGTTCCCACTTATGAGAATCATATTTCAGTTTTTCTAGTACGAGTTCTAAATTGAAATATTCTTCTTTTAAAATGACCGAATGAGCAAGAGGCAAAGGGGCATACGTATTCCCATTGAAGAGCAAGATCGCTTTCAAACTTCTTTTCGATGAATCGATAAAAAGGCGCCAATGACTAGCTGTATATTCGATACCATATTCTTTGACTAATCCACTAACATCATTGCAATAAATTAAATTACCAGATTTTGTAAAATACTTTTTGAATGGTTTTTCTCTTGAACGGTAATATGTTACTTTTGTCCCTGGTGCTAAACAATTTTTTTTCTTTTAATCTCGATGCTAAAAGTTCAGAACCTTCTTTTGAAAGTCCTAAGTCTCTACAGAGATCACTCAGGTCACCTTGGTTAAAATGTGTTTGTTCTGACATACCTTCATCTTCCGAGCCTGAAGATACATTGTAGGCTTCACTTTCACCATCTTGCGATGCATCTAATGATTCATCATGCATTTCTATATCATCAGAAACTTCAAAATGCTCTGCATTGCTATGCCTGCTGTCATCATTATCAGGTGCAGTTTCTATATATATGGGCAATGTTACAGATTCTACGCACGGATAAGTTACAGAGTTTTTGTTATTACGATTATATCCTTTGAGATTCGTTAAGCAGAAATAACAATTAGACGTATTTTCTGATGGATTTCTCCATTTCATCGGTGCAGAAAATATTTGTGCCCTTGTTCCAAACAAAATATTGCGGCATTTACTACAGATAACATTCGGATTATAAGAGTTGTTCAAGGAACCGCCGATTCTGGGGTTCCGAGCCCCTGTCTCGTAGAAGTTTTATTTGTAGTTGCCATGACAGCATGGAAGCCATAACCCAGGGACTTCGCCGGATAGTGGAACAACTCCGTTGCCCACCGTCACCGCGTGGAGGTGCCCTGGGTGCAACTACAACAAGTATTAGTTCATTAGCCCACATTTATTAAATATGCATATCAAATAACTTTATGGAAATGTTAGTGGAGTTTTAAGATTGAGACAAAAAACTTTCTGTATAAAATAAACCGACCTCGAAGCAAGTATAATGCTGAAATATACTAGTAGCACTTGATCATAACCTTTTCCTCTACCCATGTTCTTGTATTCCTGCTTGAAAACGATCTATGGAAGAAATGGTAGGGAAGAAAAGAACACAGATTAGGAATTAGTGACTCAAAAAAGGTGGCTATCGTTTTTTTTTAGATTTTCAGCCGCTATCAATTAAATTGACCTTCAAATGACTTTGAACCAGATTTGATGGAGGTTAACCGACCTCTAATTCTGAACCAGAGACCTAAAAAATGTATATACCATTTTTTTCAGATTTTTTTGGCCTGCTCATAACTGTTTTATTCCAAATAACCTCAGAATGACCTTGAAGTAACCTCTAGTGACCTTCGGGAGACCTTATATGAAAAAAAAAATAACCAGTGACCCAAAAAACATACGTATGAATTTTTTTAGATTTTTTGGCTGCATTGGCTCAATTTGACCTTCAAATGACCTTGAACCTGACCTGATGAAGGTTAACCGACCCCTTCATCGTGATCAGCGACCCCAAAAATCCTAAGATACCTAGTTGGTTTACCGAGTACAAGCCTAGATAAAATGTTGACCTGTGTAATTCTTGCAATAAAATGAGTTTGTATGGATGCAATTTTTCTTCATTCAGTATACGACTTAAGGTACCTTTACTTATGTTGTGGTCTAGGCAAAGCTGACGAGTGGCTGTATGGGGATTTTCTGTAATTTCCAATAAAACATCTAACTTCTTATCATTGCTTGTTTTAACTTTTGGAGGTTTAGATTTAGAACCATTCTTAACATGATCTGATGTTTTGCTAACTACGGATTGGGTAATAGGTTCTCGATTCGGATATTCTCCGTAAAAAAGATCACATACCTTCTGTTGTGTTTTCCTACGGTTTCCGTAACCAACCATCATTAACAAAGTGATTCTTTCAGTTCCTGTTAAATGTACCATTGTGGTATTACGTTTAAATTGCAATTTCACAAAAGGCAGCAATAAAAGTTTTCGTCAATAAATCATTTTTTTGACGCGTTAAGTCGTGACCTGACTGTAAATGTTTGACACAAGCCAACTTAATTTTTTTTTAGTTTGATCTCCTTTTAGTAGGAATCAAAAATAAAATAATATATATGGCTTTCCATTTTAAAAAAAATTAAGATGGCGTAATTTCTTCCAACTGACTTTTCAAAATATTTTATTGTCAACGTCAATATGTGCGCCATATAACACCCTATAACTTTTATTTAAACATTTTTTCATACACTGATTAATAAATGCTCTGGAAATATTATTCCATACCGATGACGTACCCTGTACATAATATAATATTTTTCTTTGTATTATTTTTAAAAAATTGCGAAAAATCGCTGTTCCCCTTCCCTTATCTTGAAAGGTACTGGTCAAAAAATTTTGAATTACCAGAAGTGCCTTTAATAACTTATCTGGTATATATAAAAAAAATAAAAATTTCAAGGTCATCGGTTTTCAGTAAAGATAGGAAAAAAAAACTTTGTTGAAAACTCATTTGGTGTGTGTTTTGTGAAATCATTGTTCATTTTATACTTTCGTAACAAAAATTTGTATTTTAAAAGCAATCAACGTACGGAACTCTAATTGCACTTGGCTGGTTATTTGTAATAATTTTATTTTTACATAAAGGCCCAGGCATTAATATACTTTTCAACATAATTTTCTACTACATTAAGGCACTTGTCGTATCGTAAGATCAGCTTTTGTATTCCATCCTCATAAAAATCTGTCGCTTGGTTTTCTAACCATTCCAGCGTGGCAGGTTTTCGTGTCGTCGTCGGTGTCATGGTGCTGATTTTTGTCCAATCTATCTAAAATTTTACAGACTATCATAAAATGCAATTCTACCAGGTGTACAAGTATGAAATGCGGATTTTTTTTTTCTAAAAAAACATGTTAAATTCGGAAGAATGATAAAAAGTGCTTTATTCAAAGTATGCTCCATTGCTTGTTATACATTTTTCCCATCTTTCGGGCAATTTGTGAATACCACGCCGGTAAAAATCTTCCCCTTTTTGCTGCGAACCATTCATCGAGCCATTTTTTTCACATCTTCGCTGCTCAGCAAGTGCGTGACCCATCGATGCAAACGAGTGGTAATCGGAAGAAGCCAAGTCTGGTGAGTAAGCCGCATGGGGTAGAACTTCCCAGCTGAGTGCTTCCAACGTGTCGCGAACTGGTTTTGCCGTATGTGATGGAACATTGTCATGAAGAAAAATGACTTTGTGTTGCCCCCTTTCGGTATTCTGGCCTTTTTTAAGCAGCGAATGGTTCAAATCGGTCAGTTCTTATTGGTAACGTTTAGTATTAATCGTTTCCCCAGCATCGTCTTTCTGCCGATCTGCGGTCGATGTGGATGGTGCGCCTGGGTCTACCCATGATTTCTTGCGCTTGGGATTCTCAAAATAAATCCACTTTTTATTCCCTGTAACTATACGATTCAAAAACGACTTCCTTTTGTACCGAGCGAGCAAAATATCACACGTGTTTTTTGCGCTTTTCCATTTGCCTGTCGTTCAACTCATGTGGTACCCATCTAGTGGCCTTCTGAATCTTTCCATCTCTCGTAGCCGATTGGAAACAGCTTGTTGACTAACGCCCAACTGCTCGGCGAATTATTTTTGTGTTTGCGAATCATCTTCGCCCAACAATGCTTGTAATTCCACATCTTCGTATTTTTTTAGCGGTTTTTTTCACGTTCCTTGTCTGCAACATCGAAGTCACCACTTTTGAAACGCCAAAATCATCGTTCACACGTATCTTGCGATGGATCATGTTCACCATAAGCTTTCGAAGTAATTGGTATGATTCAACAGCAGTTTTCTTCAAATGAAAACAAAAAATTAATGCTGTCCGCGAATGCTCTTTGTTCGGTATAAATTTCGACACAACAACACAACACTATGCACATACTTTTCCAATTTATCACTCGTGCGCGTCTGACACTTGTTGACGGCACAACAAAATGGCGTAGTGTCAAATCTTTATAGCACAAACTGCATTGGTGTACCATCTGTTGTCCGAAATCCGCATTTGATACTTGTACACCTGGTAAATACTTTTTCTTAATATATGTTTTCGATATTTTAACAAACAGAGTGACTTTTAAACTATAAACTTTAGAAAATTTAAATCCTCCCTCCAAACGACAAATGACAATAGGCACTGTAAAATCATTTTTGTTTTGGGTTTCACGTGATGAAGAATTCACCTATAAACTCCCTTTTCTTCTAAATTTAATAACAAACATGTCTCATTTGTCGCACACTTTCTACCAGTCACTGTATATGACGTTCCTTTGAATTAAATTAACTATTTAACATACGATATATACCGGGAACTTATTCAATTACCCAATGTTCACTCGCTCGTAAACACCTTCCTAATGAAAATTGCTTTTGCTTGCAATACCCTCGACTTAGCCCGTTTTATGTTATATCCTGATCCTTAATCCTGCAAGCTATACCGGAAAGATCCGACGGCAGGATTCTCTTCTTAAAGTTCGTAACGTGTTTGATAATTGAATATGTTTAGAACACTCGATGCGGATTAATGCACGGGTCACTGATCAAAGGTCTAGAAAGGTAAGTGTACTAATTTACTAAGTGGAATCTTGTATCTCTCTTAAAAAAATATTTAAATACTGCTAATATACAGAGAAACATAAAGAGAAAGACTGGCCACAGTAAATCCAATAGAGATTTGGCACTACAAATCTGCTAAATGGGAAGATCTCATGGAATACTTTCGAACTTTCCCTTGGATGGACGTTTGTTTTCGATCCGATAACCCATCTGACTGCGCCAGGGAGGTCTCCGATGTTATTTTGGCTGGTATGGAAGCTTACATCCCTTTTTCGAAGAAATGCTCCTCCAACGGCAAGCCTTGGTTCGACCGAAAATGCAAAGAAGCTGTTGCTTCTAAACATATTGCCTACCGACAATGGCGTGAAAATCCTAACACCATAAATCGAAACATCTTTGTTCATGCCCGGAACAGATGCAAGGGAATTATCGACGAAACCAAGGAGGCACACAATCAACGAATTAGAAACAAACTTCTCGCTTGTCCCAACAATTCCAGGTCCTTTTGGGCAGTCGCTAAGGCAGTTAGTCAAAATTTTACCAAATCCACCATACCACCACTCACACGGCCAGATAATTCCATTGCAACCACACCTGTTGAGAGAGCGAACTTGTTGGCTGAACTCTTTGCTTCACATTCTACTGTCGATTTCCAAGGAAAAACACCACCTACTATTCCCATATTGCAGTCAAAGATGCCCGATGTTGTCTTCAGACAGCGCATCATAAAGCGTATTTTAATGAAGCTAGACACCAAGAAGGCTTCTGGCGCTGACGGAATACCTGCCATAGTTCTCAAAAACTGTGCAAGGGAACTAACACCAGTTTTCTGTAGACTTTTTAACCTATCCTACAGAAAGGGAATATTTCCGTCCTGCTGGAAATGTGCCACGGTTCAGCCGATACCTAAAAAAGGTAAGAAGACCTTGCCAAATAACTACCGACCAGTTGCACTGCTTTCAATAATATCGAAAGTCATGGAAAAGGTTATCAATGAGCATCTTCTAAAATATCTTGAACGATTCAATATTATTAGCGATCACCAATATGGTTTTCGTAAACATAGATCAACAGGAGATCTTCTGACTTATGTAACACATGTTTGGAACAACGCAATTGAACACTTTGGAGAATCTCGAGCGGTTGCTCTTGACATATCCAAGGCATTCGACCGTGTTTGGCACGATGGACTGTTGGCTAAGTTGCGCTCTTATGGTATGTCTGAAAGGTTCTGTTTGTGGCTCTCATGTTTCCTCAGAGAGCGTTCTTTACGAGTGGCGGTCGACGGATTTCTTTCTAACACCCTCACTATCAACGCTGGTGTGCCCCAGGGCTCCATACTGTCTCCTACTCTCTTTCTCATTTACATTAACGATCTGCTGGAAAAGACCGGGACTCCAATCTATAGCTTTGCAGATGACAGTACGCTTGTCTCTTCATTCACCTTGAACGCTCGGACATCGGCTGCTCAGGCGAATATCCGCAGACAGCAGGAGGTCGTTCAACTTAACAAAGACCTGGAAGAGGTTCTATCTTGGGGTGACAGTAACCAAGTGGAATTTAACGCTACAAAAACCCAAGCGGCAGTTTTTTCTAAAAAAGTTAACGTTGCTGAACCGGCATAGTTATGTCGGGGCACTCCATTCCCCTAGCATCGTCGCTCAATTTGTTGGGCGTTAGTTTGGGAGCAAATATGTCTTGGCATGAACATGTTGCAGGCATAGCAAGGAGAGCTTCTCAAAAGTTGGGAATATTATTTAGAACCAGAAAGCTTTACACCCCACACCAAATGTTAATTCTTTACAAAGCCCAAATTTGACCAACTATGGAATACTGCTCCCACGTTTGGGGCTCCGCTCCCAAACATACACTGCATTTGTTGGATTCTGTTCAGAGAAGAGCGGTCCGTCTGATTGGGGGCCGGAATTGACCGGCGGCCTTGATTCGCTGGAACATCGAAGAACGGTTGGCGACTTGAGTCTGTTCTACAAGTATTTTCATGGAAAGTGTTCGAAGGATGTAGCCCGCTTAATTCCTCCCAAAGCGGTGCATGTTAGAAATACACGTCGCGCTGGTGCTTCGCATCCGTATGAGGTTCAGCTTGTTACTCCGCGTACAACGCTTTTCAAGCAATCTTTTATATGGAGAACGTCATCCCTTTGGAATAATTTGCCCAGCGCCGTGTTTCCCACCGAGTACAATTTACGGCGATTCAAGAACAACGTGAATCGCTTTTTTTCCGCACTCGTGCCGCTCCTAGAGCGCTTTAGGGACTTCCCTGCAGCACGTGTGCTAGACCAAAAAAAAAAAAAAAAAAAAAAAAAGGGCAAAAGTAAGCTGCAAGTTGGTGACGAGATTTTGACGGCGCCAGCGTCGACGGGTCCCCCTTTCAAAATGGCTTCTTAATGTTTATCATAGAATCAAGAATAACTCTTGAACGAAACGAGATATCGAGTTCAAATCATAGAGATATTAGAATAGAGGAGGTAAGTTTTTGCGAAAAGCGTGGGCCTTATAGAAAGAGAAAGAAATAATATGAGAGTCATTCTGTCTCTCTTACTCGGCGCCGAAATTCAGCGCTCAAGGGCAGAGTAAGAGAGACAGAATTTTCTCATATTATTTCCGTCTCTTTTTAACGACTATACTCTTTCGCTTACATCAAGCTATATACTTTCTCTCCTCTATTCTAATATCTCTGTGGTTATGAAGATCGAATCTAAAAACAAACAGGTATTTGTACGAACTCTTTTATTTTATTATAAACACTAAACAAACTGTTTTTACTTTTATTTAATTATAAACAGTAAACAAACCGTTTTTACTTCCCTTGCCAAAAAGAACAATTGTATTCGCAAAAAAATTACCTCCGAAATTTTTGGGTTGCCATCACGAAAGAGTTCAGCATTTTCGTAAGTCTGTCTGCCTGTTGACACAATAATTCTTGAACGAAACAAGATACCGAGTTCAAATCATAGAGATATTAGAATAGAGGAAGTAAGTTTTTGCGAAAAGCGTGGGCCTCATAGAAAGAGAAAGAAATAATCTCATCAAAAACATAAAATGTAAAAAAATGCCAAGTCTCGCAACGCAGTCCTTCCACCACAAAAAGTTGTGAGATCTTATGTAAAACCAAGTCAGTGATTTTAGTTAGCATCTATGGAAGCACCTATTCAACAACTTTGTCATAAATTGTTATCTATTTAGTTACCTAACAACATTTATAGTGACCGTATCAAAATTAGACATCTTTATTTCTATAATAAATATAATGACGTGGCAATCGCACGGCAACATAATCACATAAGAATAATCTACTATTTCGATTGCTAAGTAAGTCTAAATAGTGCACTTAACAATAAAGTATTTTAATTTTAATTACTCGAAGTAGGTAAGTATTATTAAACGAATATATTTGATAAATGACAAATTTTTATTAAATATAATATATTAATTAATAAATAATACAAATTTTTCATAATAATACGACGTATTATTTACCGGGACTCACGGTTGACCTTGCGTTATGCTACGTATGGCTGAGCGCTGCGCGCTCTCCGCACTCTATCTCAAAAACGGTTAAGCGTATAAAAAAATGTTTGGAACAAAATTTATAGAGACTTTTATGCTCTACAATTTTTATAATAGATGCAAATATCATTGAAAACATAGGAAGCGAGATATTTGCGAAAAACCGATTTTTGTGACCTTTGACCTTGAATGTCTTAAGACGCGGACACGAGATTTTATGAGACTTTTGAGGCAACTTTTAGAATGCTAAAATATTTATACAAGTTTACAGTTTATTATCTCTCATTCCGAGATTGACCCTCTTTTTTGGCTTAAGTGACTGTACCATTTAGAAAACGGGACTGAAATTTCGGGATGTTTCAGTTTTTTTCCTTCCTTTTATAGGCTAAACACTAACTAAATTTAAAATTTGAAGTTTGTGTGTCTGCTAGAAGTACCTTAGAATTTTGATGATCGGTGAGTGTGTGATTTTACCCGATACTATTTGACATAGAAAGTTGAAATTTAGCACTAATACAGGAATTGATAGTCTCATCAGAGCCATGTAGTTTTGAAAGTTAAATTTTGGGGGGTGAAATCGGAAGAGAAAAAAAAATTACCATATTACCATGGAGTGGGGTGTCATATGAAAACTTGTAAAAACACGAGTTCAAAAATATGCATGATGTAATACTTGTGCACACTTTTCTTTGTATCACTTTTAAAAAATTGAGAAAGATCGCTGTCCCGTCCCCTTATCTCGAAAAGTACTGATCAAAAATTTTTCAAAAAATTCTGGAATATTTTCCACAGAGTGTAGATTGAGTGAACATTATCACGAGTATATTACTATTGCACTCGACGCTCGTTTCGTTAACCATTTTAGCTTCATCATCACTCCTGATGAAGCTAACATGGTTAGCGAAACGTGCTTCGAGTGCAAAAATAAGGTGTTTTGTGTAGTGGTGATATATACTGAGTAGTGTCAATGTGCCAAAGATTCCACATTCCCAACACAGACGAGTATATTTCCTTTAATAATTTATGGTATATGGTATATTAAAAACGCAAAAATTTCAAGGTCATCAGTTTTCAGTAAAAATCGGAAAAAAACTTTGTTGAAAACTCATTTGGGATGTGTTTTGAGAAGTCATTGATAATTTTGTACCTTTGTAACAAAAATTTTTATTCTAAAAGCAATCAACACTAATTGCACAAGTCCAACTTGCACTTGATCGGTTACTTTATATTACTCACTAGCCGGGCCCGCGGCTCCGCTCGCGTGGACTTGATTCACTACTATCGTCACTGCTTATTCCTTATGTTACCCAACGTAATAAAATATCTCCCATTATTTCTCCTTATCTCCCAATATTTCTCCTTATTTCCCATTATCTCTACATAATTTCCACTATCTAGGCTTATCTCTGCTCATCTCCCATTATTTCTCCTTATCTCCCATTATTTCTCCTTATCTCTCAATATCTCACCTTACTTCCCATTATCTAGGCTTATCTCGACTTATCTCCCATTATTTCTCCTTATCTCCCATTATTTCTCCTTATCTCCCATTATGTCACCATAACTCCCATTATCTATAGTTATCTCTGCTTATCTCCCATTATCTCTCCTTATCTCCCATTATTTATACTTATCTCCCATTAACTCACCTTATCTCCCATTATCGAGGCTTATCTCGACTTATCTCCCATTATTTCTTCTTATCTCCCATTATCTCACTTTATCTCCCATTATCTAGGCTTATATCGAATTGTATAAATTTATAAAAACACGTAAATTGGATAAGTGGTTCTCGAGTGATAAGCGCACTAACGGACAGACAGACAGAGAGACGTTGCATTTTATATATATTGTATTCTTGGCTACATGATATTGTTCCATATTTAATGCTTTAGGGAGTGTATTGCAAGAGAACGCGCTAGCGGCAAACTTTTCTCCGACTTAATTTACTATTATCGTCACTGCTTATTCATTATGTCACCTAATAAAATATATCCTATAATCTGGCCAGAGAATATACGTATGTTTAAAAAAAAAGCACGTAACTCGGATAAGTAGTTCGCCAGTGATAAGCACACTAACGGACGGACAGACAGACAGACAGACAGACGGAGACATTGCATTTTTATATATATTATAGATATTCTCTGCTACATAATATTGTTCCATATTTAATGGTTTGGACTGTGTATTGCAAGAGAACGCGCTAGCGGCAAACTTTGTCCGACTTCATTTACTATTATTGTCACTGCTCATTCCTTATGCTACCTATCGTAATAAAATATAGCCTATAACCTGGCCGGAGAACATATGTATGTTTTAAAAAAAAAAGTACGAAAATCGGATAAGTGGTTCTATAGTGATAAGCGCACTAACGGATAGATATACAGACAGAATACGTTGCATTTTATATATATTATAGATGTAATAAAATATATACCTATAACCTGGTCAGAGAATGAATTTAAGAAATCACGTAAATCGGATAAGTGGTTCTCGAGGTATAAGCGCATTAACGGACAGACAGACAGACAGACAAACATTGCATTTTATATATATTATAGATATAGATTATTATTATTATTATATAACCTGGCCAAAGAATATATGCATGAATTTAAAAAAAGACAGGTAAATCGGATAAGTGATTCCCGCGTGATAAACGCACTAATGGACAGACAGACAGACAGAGAGACATTGCATTTTATATATTATATAGATTATACATTACAGATATTCTTTGCTACATAATATTGTTCCATATTTAATGGTTTAGGCTGTGTATTGCAAAGGCACGCGCTAGCGGCAAGCTTATTTCCGACATCATTCACTATTTTACGTCACTGCTCATTTCTTATGCTACCTATCGTAATAAAATATACCCTATAACCTGGCCAGAGAACAGATGTATGTTTTAAAAAAAAAGTACGTAAATCGGATAAGTGGTTTTTTCAGTGATAGGCGCACTAACGGACAGACAGACAGACAGAGAGACGTTGCATTTTATATATATTATAGATGCAGCATTAACTTGAGATTTTATTAAATCAAAAATTGTCAAACATTTGTATAATATCTATGATTCTGAGTGATAAAACTTTGCACTGTAACATTATTTCTAAACTGAGACCAGATTTTCATATACGGTTACCCATGAGTTTCGCTATTGTTTTGCGTTTACTATGAACTGGCGGAAGCGTGGGATAGATGGAAATAAGGTGCGTTTCCTCAAGGAAAAAAAGAGAACAATTAGGACAGTCGGACAAAACTTTTTCTTATAATACAACTTTGAAGCTTCTGGATCCTTTCGACTACAGTAACAAAAATTGGAGAAAAAATTCTCGATTAAAAAAACTCACATATACTCATGTGAATACCCTAAAAAAAAATTGGCAGTTTTATTTAATGCTAAATAATGCTATTTCTGGTGTAGTGAATGGCAAGTAAGTTTTTTAAGTATGTACCTAAATATCCATTGATTAAAGCCACATATTATGTAGACTCATTTGAAGTGAACGTTTTTTATATTTTTGTTAAAGCCAAGTATAACAATTGACTTTAAGAGAGGTCAAATTCACCTTAACAGATTTGTAAAAGGCCTAAATAAGGGTCTCGGAAGTAGGAAGTCAATTTACCCAATAAATGACCGAGCACTTTCCTCGATTTCCTTTTCGATTATGGTTCGTTTCCTTTCTTTGGAGAATATTATTCGACCATTCTCTGGCTCAAACTTAATATTTTGTTATAGATTGAAATATTTTTTAGCATAAAGGGCAAAATTCTAGCAGACAAAAAGATTGTTTAAAAATTTGTTTTCAGTTTTTTTTTTTAGCGTTCCGTAGAAAAATTGAAATAGAAATAGAAATGGAATCACTTACGTGTCTGTCTGTCTATCTGTCATAGCCAATTTTTCTCATTAGTTTTGTAGTTGGAGGAAAAATAAAAAGTGGTTTTCTTATTTGTCACAATAAAATTATTCATTATATTGTTATTTCTAGTATAATTTAACATACGAGAATCTTCTATCCAATTTGTGTCAAAAATGGTGTTGTTATCATAGTTATATGTATATGTTCTCCATTCCAAAAATAAATATAAGACAAAAAAAATTCTCTACTAATTCCCCGGCTAAGATTTATAACTTTAGAAAAGCAAATTTTCCTGAATTATACAGAGCCCTATCAGCAATTGACTGGACGTCTCTTGAGGGTTGTTGTGATGTTGATCTTGCACTGGAGCAATTGTATGATAATGTTTTTCATTTGTTTGGTGAACATGTTCCGGCATACAAAAATTTTGCTCATCAGTATCCTTCATGGTTTTCTGCTGATATTATTAAAATTTATAAAAAAGAAAGCATGCAAAAAAAATTCAAGAGATATGGTAATCACAATGATTATCTAGAATTTATATGGTTAAGATCAATTTCTAAGCAGCAAATTAAATTGTCATATGTTAAATACATGGTGCATGCACAGACTTCTCTGGCACTGGATCCCCAACGCTTTTGGAGTTATGTTCATTTCAGAAGTAATTCTTCTAGGATTCCCAGTGTGATGATGTATAGAAATGACATTCTGAAGTCTCCGTCGGGCATTGTTAACGCGTTTGCAGATTTTTTCAAGAGTGTCTTCACACTGTCGGAACCAGCAGCGACTTGTCATTTGCTTAGTACGTCGTTGACAATTGTGGAATTCTCGTCCATTACTGGGGATGAAATAATGATGGCCACGAAAAAATTAAAAAATAAGATAACCTTTGGCCCTGATAATATTCCCTCGTTTCTCATTAGGGACTGTGCGACTGTCCTTGTAAGACCTTTAAAGTATATTTTTATTTTATCAATTCAACAGGGTGTTTATCCGAAACGATGGAAAGAAGGTAGATTATGTTCTATTTTTAAGAATGGAGACAGGGGAAATGTTGAAAATTACAGGGATGTCGTTCTACATTGTAACTTCTCAGAGGTCTTTGAGTCAGTCACGTATCTACATATAGCCAAATTAAAAATCAAATTTCTCCACGCACGGATTTGTTAGTAAGAGATCTATGGTAACAAATCTCACTGTTATGACACAGTTCATTTCGGAAATATTAGATGATTTTGGGCAAGTTGATGTTATTTATACAGATTTCTTGAAGGCCTTTGATAGGATCGACTATCATGTTCTCACCAATAAGTTGTCTTTCTTTGGTTTCACTGATGATGCGAGGGCTCTTCTAAGTTCTTACTTGTTTAATCGAACTCAGTTTGTAGCCTACAACGGATTCGAATCAGAAAGATTTGGACCCTTGCTCTTCATTATGTTCATAAATGACCTTTGCGAGAATTTAAAATGTAACAGACTAATTTATGCTGATGATCTAAAAATGTTTATGCCAATAGAAAAAACTGAGGATTGTTCCTATCTCAGAGCTAGTTGAATTTCGTACATTCTTGGTGTTGTGACAACAAACTACATCTAAATGCTCGAAAATGAAAAATTCTAACATATACTAGGAGGGTAGCGTCAATAGAGTTTCAGTATAGAATTCAAGACCATAATTTAAGTAGGTGTAGCACAGCTAAGGATTTGGGAGTTGTTTTTGATGCAAAACTAACATTTGCTCAGCATATAGCATTCAAAGTTTCTGAAGCAATGGAGTCTTACGGAATTGTAGGGGTTTCACTAATATTGCATCACTGAAGGTTTTGTATTTCTGCATGTTCACTCGAAACTAGAATATGCAAGTATTGTCTGGAGTCCAATGTACGAGGTGCATAGAGTTTCACTTGAAAAAGTGCAGAGGAGATTTCTGAAATTTCTGTTGTTTAAGATTAATGGAATGTATCCTGAACGGGGAATGAGCAGCGATTATTTGTGTGAACAGACAAATATTCTTAGCCTGGGAATCAGGAGAGTTTATGCCTCAATATTATTCCTATATAGAGTATTGCACAATATGATTGATTGCAGGGATATACTGTCTCGTATTAACATCAATGTGCCACGGATAAACTCACGATCAAATATGTTTTCTAGATGTATCAGACCTAATACTAATTTGTTATTGAATTCACCTATTCATGTAATGTGTACTAATTTTAATCATATTTTTAATGTTTGTGACATATACTGTTGTACTATGAAGCAATTAATGCAGACTGTCATTGAATATGTAAATGTCTAAATATTTACCCTATTAATCGGAAACTGTTAGGTAATAAAGCTATTGTTATTATTATAAAATTTTGAAAAATTTGTTATTTTCCTTTAAATTAAAAATTTCGTTTGAAAGTAGAAAGGTCTTATTATTGTTAATTTTTCATATCATAACATAAATCGTTCATTGTCAGATCACCATCATATCACATCATGTCTGCTATGATACGGCTTATGAACATATAATGTGTATTAGTATAGCACAATAAACTGTGGAATATTTTTTTTTATGGGTCTAGCACACGTGCTGCAGGGAAGTCCCTAAAGCGCTCCAGGAGCGGCATGTGTGCGGAAAAAGCGATTAACGTTATTCTTGAATCGCTGTTGTATTATAGCAACGCATGGTGTGTTTGTTGATTCCTGTGGTGCAACTCATCCGTTGCTTTGATTTTTCCGCCTTGGTGGCTGTCGGCTTACTCGCCGGTACACTTTCGGCAGGTCCATTTTCAAGAGGTCATTTAAAAAAAATAAAATTTGGGAGAGCAGTCACAAAAATACTGTTAATATCAACAAGGGTTTATTAACAACAAAAATATCCACAAATTGTTCTATTATTTATATATTAAAGTAGATACAGAAAATTTGTATAAAAATTATAAAAATGTATATATTTATAATAATTTGTCGGTTGTAAACTATTTGACATAGAAACTCAAAATTTGGTACTAATACAGGAATTGATAGCCTAATCACAGCCGTGTAGTTTTGAAAGTTAAATTTTGGCTTAAGGATTTAGTTTTTGAGGGTGAAATCGTAAGTGAAAAAAAATTCAAGGTTATCGGGTGGGATGTCAAATGGAAGCCTGTGAAAACACGAGTTCAAAAATGTATATGATGTAATATTATCGCAAATTTTTTTATATTACCAGGTGTACAAGTATGAAATGCGGATTTTTTTTTTTAAAAAAAAACCTGTTAAATTCGGAAGAATGATAAAAAGTGCTTTATTCAAAGTATGCTCCATCGCTTGTTATACATTTTTCCCATCTTTCGGGCAATTTGTGAATACCACACCAGTAAAAATCTTCCTCTTTTGCTGCGAAGCATTCATCGAGCCATTTTTTTCACATCTTCGTACGAACCAAAGCGCTGCTCAGCAAGTGCGTGACCCATCGAAGCAAAAAAGTGGTAATCGGAAGGAGCCAAGTCTGGTGGGTAAGCTGCATGGGGTAGAACTTCCCAGCTGAGTGCTTCCAACGTGTCGCGAACTGGTTTTGCCGTATGTGATGGAGCATTGTCATGAAGAAAAATGACTTTGTGTTGCCTCTTTCGGTATTGGCCCCTCTGATTCCACCAAACACAGAGCATCGTCTTTCTGCCAAAGCGATTCGGTCTTGCGGTCGATGTAGATGGTGTGCTTGGGTCTACCCATGATTTTTTGCGCTTGAGATATTCAAAATAAATCCACTTTTCATCCCCTGTAACTATACGATGCAAAAACGACTTCCTTTTGTACCGAGCGAGCAAAATGTCACACGTGTTTTTGTGCTTTTCCGTTTGCCTGTCGTTCAACTCGTGTGGTACCCATCTACCGGTCTTCTGAATCTTTCCCATCTCTCGTAGCCGATTGGAAACAGCTTGTTGACTAACGCCCAATTGCTTGGCGAGTTGTTTTTGTGTTTGCGACTCATGTTCATCCAACAATGCTTGCAATTCCATATCTTCGTATTTTTTTTGGCGGTTTTTCACGTTCCTTGTCTGCAAAATCGAAGTCACCACTTCTGAAACGCCGAAACCATCGTTCACATGTATCTTGCGATGGTTCATGTTCACCATAAGCTTCTCGAAGTAATCGGTATGATTCAACAGCAGTTTTCTTCAAATGAAAACAAAAAATTAATGATGTCCGTGAATGCTCTTTGTTCGGTATAAATTTCGACATATTGAACACAACACTATGCACACACTTTTGTAATTTATCACTCGTGCACGTCTGACATTTGTTGATGACACAACAAAATGGCGCAGTGTCAAATCTTTTACAGCACAAACTACATTGGTGCACCATCTGTTGTCTGAAATCCGCATTTCATACTTGTACACCTGGTAAAATCTATAGAAATTTACAGACATTCAAAGAACCATAACATAAATTTACTAAATAGTCAAATAGACGTCGAAAATTCCGTCTTTTTACCAACTTTTATACCACCTAAGATACCCACATCCTTTCATTATATAAAAATAAATACAAAAAATATGTTTTAGTCTTAGTTAAGCGTTTGAAAATGTAGTTGTACTACGAACTCGCGATAACGCATTTGTAAAACTTTACCAAAAAATATATTTAGTGTCATTAATAAGTAATTTTATTGTTAAAATGTACTGTTACAAAGTAACGGACCAATCAATTAACTCTTTAAAATTAATTATTTAACAAAAAGTAAAAAATCAACTTAATAATTATTTTTAGCATTATAAAGGGTGTTTTTTATAGAGGTATAGAACTTTGAAATGGAATAAAACAAAGATGAATTTTTTAAATTGACATGAAATTTACTTTATTCGAAAGATAATCTTCTGGCATTATAATTTAAATATGACTTCTGGCATATGACCGCCACGGCTGGCTCGGACGTAGTCTAATCTGGAGGTCCAATTTTCGATGACTTTTTCCAACATTTGTGGCCGTATATCGGCAATAACGTGGCGAATGTTGTCCTCCAAGTGGTCAATCGTTTCGGGCTTATCGGCGTAGACTAGCGACTTCATATATCCCCACAGAAAATAGTCTAGCGGCGTTAAATCGCACGATCTTGGAGGCCAATTCACGGGTCCGAAACGTGAAACTATGCGGTTACCAAGCGTTTCCTTCAATAAATCAATTGTGGCACGAGCTGTGTGACATGTTGCGCCGTCTTGTTGAAACCACAGCTCCTGTACATCATGGGTGTTCAATTGATGAACGAAAAAGTCAGTAATCATGGCTCTATAGCGGTCACCATTGACTGTAACATTCTGACCAGCATCGTTTTTAAAGAAGTACGGACCAATGATTCCACCAGCCCATAAAGCACACCAAACAGTCAGTTTTTCTGGATGTAACGGTGTCTCAACATACACTTGAGGATTATCATCACTCCAAATACGGCAGTTTTGTTTATTGACGTATCCATTCAAACCAAAGGGAGCTTCATCGCTAAACAAAATTCGCTTATGAAAATCGGGATCAACGGCAATCTTGTTTTGGGCCCATTCACCGAATCTACGCCTTGCTAGGTGATCGTGTGGCTTCAATTGTTGCACGAGTTGGATTTTGTAAGCACGCAAACCAAGATCTTTCTGCAAAATCTTCCATAAAGTGGATGGACACATATCCAATTCCTGTGCACGATGGCGGATAGACTGATTCGGGTCTTCCTCTACACTACGCTCTACAGCAGCAATGACTTCTTCTGTGGATGCGTATTATCATTTAGAGTAAACGTGGAGCGAAAACGTTCCATAGTTAATCGAATTAATTGCTCTGATGGACGATTATGTTGACCGTAAAATGGACGTAGTGCGCGATACGTATTTCGAACAGAACCATGATTTTCAAAATAAATTTGCACAATTTGGAAGCGCTGTTCAGGCGTCAGTCTATTCATGTTGAAATGCCAAACCAAACTAAACATAAATCACTTGACAGCTGACAAAATGGCCGCCAGTTAAAAAAGTATTGCCAACTTAAAGTTTTATACCTCTATAAAAACACCCTTTAGGATCAATTATATGATAATATATAACATTTTTAATTATTATTATTAATTAGGTACATAAGTACCTAATATTCTTATCAAATATGCTTTTCTAATAACAAAATTTTGATTCAGATAATTCGGGCGCAGCTTTATTTACTATTAAACTAATTTTTTATTTAATATCGGTGTTTATATGAGCACGAATCAAATAAAAATCACTAATTCGACTTTCCAAATACTGAAGTTGCCACCAAAGAAAGAGATTACCCTCAACTTCTAGTAAAAGTGATGATTTGTATAAAAAAGGATCAACATATCGTCAGTAACAAACAAGGCATCACCAATATAAGTCTGATTTATTATAATTTAATACAATAAATATTGCACAAATAAGAAACAAACTTAAAAACAACTTTGTATAAATTAGCATGCTTTATCAATTATAGAAGTAAAAGCAAATATCCTCAAAACCTAAACATTTTTTTTCTTTTTTAGTGCGATTAAAATCCCTTTAGAAATAAAAGGGTTTTGAGGAGCATAACTCATTTTATATTCTAAACTTGTTAAACATAATACATTGTTTATTACTGAGTGTTGAGTGTTCAAAAAACGTCGTACATAATTTCAACATCCTTTAATTTCGTAGGTAATCTATAAAATAGAATTTGGTAAGGTTCAATACAACCTAACAATATAAAGATAACCAACCAAACCAAAACAAACGAACCTATATTCAAGAGGAAATGATCTAGAATATATATATATATATATATATATATATATATATATATATATATATATATATATATATATATATGTATATATATATATATATATATAATATATATATATATATATATATATATATATATATATATATATATATATATATATATATATATATATATATATATATATATATATATATAGCAGTATTACGTTCTTGGGGTAAGCGGTCTTTGAAATGAACTAAAAAGTTTTGGACACCTTTTTAGCTACGCCAAGCTTTCGAAAATATTTAATTTTCTTCATTAGGGCTACAATTACAGTAGATTAAAAGTAAAGAACAACCCTATTTTATATGTAACATTAAAGTACTTACTGCTAAGTGGCGTGTTCAAAAATTATTGTTTGTGGGGGCACTTTATTACACTTATTCATAAGAAAAAACAGGAAAAACACTAGAAAAACTCGACATACTTATCTCTGGGAAATATAATAAATTTTTACTTCATTTTGTTAGAATAGTACCTAGAATTTTGTGGATGTAAAATGATTTTAATTTATAAAGGATTTTTTTGTTATGTTTTCTTGTCATTTTGCTAAGGGCAGTGTGTTTCTATCTCTTAGTTAAGTTGTGGTTAATTTATATTTGAAAGTAGAATGACCTTGACATTTTGTTTGATCGTTTTTAAAGTTAAAAAAATTAGTGAAAATCAGTGTGATTATTACCAAAGAGATATGTTAGAGATATTGTAAGAGTTTTCATTCTGACTGCCTATTTGTAATAGATTGGAAAAAATTAAACTCAGATCTTCAATGTCATTTTCCAAACTGCACTTTCAGGGATGCTTGTTAAAGCTGATGTCTCCATCAGTGAAAAGTACTTTTCGTGGCCTCGCTCCACTAACTTTAAATAAACACTTTTAACTATCACTTTTGCCTCAACGGGCAAACATTTGCGGCTTCTGATGGAAAGGGCTTCGGATATTTTAAGACACTATTCAACTTTATAATACACCCTATTTCAGTATAATACTGCAGATAAAATGAAGAATATTCTTTATTTTTATAAACATGAAGTAGCCAATAAAATGTTAGATTGAAAGGGAGGTATATCTATATATATATATATATATATATATATATATATATATATATATATATATATATATATATATATATATATATATATATATATATACAGTAATACCCCGCTTAGCGCGCGACCCCCCGTTACGCGCGGTTTCACTATAACGCGAATTTCAAATTTCGCGCTCATGTAGTCATTAACTTCTCTATGGTCGCGGGGGGATCCCCGCTTTCTCTGAATATTCTCTTTGAAGAATTGGGAATTCCCTGTCCTTCGACTTTGTTCTATGGGGATTTCCTCGTTCGTTTCGTGTGTTCATTTGTTCCGTAATGTTAGTTCGGTCGGCTGGCAGTTTTGTTTTAATATTTATTGGAGATACATACATACATAATTTAACCCTACGTTAAAAATGCCGCCTGTAAAGAAAAAAGAGCGTAAAAGCGTCACTTTGGAATTGAAGATGAAAGTGTTAAGAAGAATGGAAAATGGAGGCAAAGCAACAATTGTTGGGAGAGATTTTGGACTCTCAGAATCGACTGTGAGAACGATTTATAAAAATCGGGAAAAAATTAAAATCTCCAGCGAAGGTTCAACACCTATAAGTGCAACAAAACTTTCTCGTTCGAGATCATCTATCTTAGAAAGAATGGAGAAATTACTGTCAGTCTGGATCGAAGATTTGAATAAGAAGAACACACCACTAAGTCAAGATCTCATATGCACAAAAGCAAAATCTTTGTATGAGATGCTGAAAACAAAAGAAGGAGAAGGGAGTGCCACTCCGACTTTTGCTGCCAGCAGAGGCTGGTTCCATCGGTTCAAGCAGCGTTCTAATCTTCACAATATCCACATAACAGGCGAGGCGGCCAGCGCGGACATTCAAGCTGCAGCTGAGTTTCCAGACAAGTTTCAAGACTTCGTTAGACGAGAGAAAATTCCTGCTTGTCTCATCTTCAATGTTGATGAGACCGCACTTTACTGGAAAAAAATGCCATCTCGAACATTCATTTCTAAGGAAGAACGTCAAGCCAGTGGTTTCAAAGCTGCGAAAGATCGACTAACACTTCTGCTGGGTGGTAATGCCACTGGTGATTTCAAACTGAAACCTTTACTAGTGTACCATTCAGAAACACCCCGTGCAATGCGAGGCACAGACAAGACAAGTCTACCAGTTGTGTGGCGATCAAACAGAAAGGCGTGGGTTACACGGGAAATTTTTCAAGAATGGTATTCTAATAGTTTTTGCCCATCAGTCAAATCATACTGTGACAGAAATGGGCTTGAACCTAAAGTTATATTACTCTTAGACAATGCCCCAGGACATCCAACCTCACTTGATACGCCCAGAGACTTAAAAGTGTACGTAAAGTTCCTTCCACCAAACACTACGTCAATATTACAACCTATGGACCAGGCAGCAATAGCAAACTTCAAAGCTTATTACCATCGCCGCACTTTTAGCCAACTAATTCATGAAACTGACGGGGAAGGAAGACAGTCTATGCGAGAGTGGTGGAAGTCATACAACATTATGAAGTCTATTCACAACATAGAAGAGGCTTGGAAGGAAGTTAAAATGAGTTGTATGAATGGGGTGTGGCGTAATCTTTGGCCAGATGTAGTGGAAGCACCTAGAAGAATTGTCCAGATGCAGAGACAAGTGCTTGAAGACATTGCTGCAATGATTGAGGGGTCTGAACTTGAAGATGTCACGGTAGAAGATCTCGTAGAACTTGTAGCAACGCACGACGATCCTATTAGCAATGAAGATCTGATCGAGTTACAGAATAATCCTATCTACGATGAGGAAGAACAAGTAGAAGAGAAAGTTTTATCTTCAGGGGAAATACAAAATGCACTTTCAAAAATTTATTCAGGTTTGGACATATTGCAGAGTATAGACAATAATGATGACCGTGTCTTGACCGTGTGTCAAACAATTAAAAACAGTGTTGGGTGTTATGAACGTATTTTACAAGAACGTAAACAAAACGTTACCCAAAAGACAATAGATGTATTTTTCCGTAAAAAATAAGAGTATGTATTGCATAAAGTGTTCTTAGAATTAAAGTGATTGATTAAAATGATTTGTATTTTTTTGTATTAAATTTTGACTATGTTTAATCATAAACCTCGATATACGCGAATTTCAGTTAACGCGATTTTTTTCGGAACGTATCCCTCGCGTAAAGCGGAGTATTACTGTATATATATATATATATATATATATATATATATATATATATATATATATATATATATATATATATACATGCGTGTTTGATTCTTGGGAATGGGTCTAGACTTTAAATAAAACTCTTTTTAGTGTTCCGTACGGAATACTTATAAGATCACTTTGGTGTCTGTCCGGCTGTCACACCCGATTTTCTCTGAAACTATTTGCCATAGAAAGTTGAAATTTGATAATAATATAGGAATTGATGGCCTCATCAGAGCCATGTAGTTTTGAAAGTTAAATTTTGACTTAAGGGGTTAGTTTTGGGGGGTGAAATTGGAAGTGAAAAAAAAAAAATTTTTTACTAGGTAATCGTGTGTGGTGTCAAATGAAAGCTTGTATAAAACACGAGTATATATATATATATATATATATATATATATATATATATATATGTTTATATATATACATACATATATATATATATATATATATATATATATATATATATATAACGTAATACTTGCGCGCACTTTTCTTTGTATTATTTTTAAAAAATCGCGAAAAATCGCTGTCCACTCGCCTTATCTCGAAAAGTACTTATCAAAAAATTTCGAAAAAATTCTGGAATATTCTCCACGGGGTGTAGATTGAACGAAAATTATCACGAATGCATTACCTTTAATAATTTATCTGGTATATAAAAAAAACAAAAATTTCAAGGTCATCAGATTTCAGTAAAGATTGGAAACAAACTTTGTTGAAAACTCATTTGGGGTGTGTTTTGTGAAGTCACTGATCATTTTATACCTCTGTAACAAAATTTTTTATTTGAAAAGCAATCAACGTACGGAACACTAATTGCGCATGTTCAACTTGCACTTGACCGGTTTTTTTGTTTAGTACTCAATATTTCGTTATCGTTTGATAATTTTTTCAAGAGTAACTACAATATTAATACATGGATTAGATATATTGAAAATAATGTTATTTTTAGTTTAATCTACTTGAAATATAAAACAAATAAATATAAATAGTGAATGAATAAATAAAATAACGTACGAAAATGCAAGTTAGTCTTCGAAATCAAAACTCAACATAACGACTTTTCTACACAAACTGTACGTTGTTTTATTTAATTATTCGTTTATTTATATTTATTTGTTTTATATTTTAACTAAACTATACTAAAAATAACATTGTGTTTAATATATCTAATCTGTGTAGTAATATTGTAATTACGCCTGAAGAAATTATCAAACGATAATGAAATATTGAGTATTAAAGAAGAAAATAGTTTTATTTACAGTCCAGACTGATTCTCAATAATCAAACACGCATCTAATTGACATACGATTGATAATAGATTACCAAATTATATATACATATATATATATATATATATATATATATATATATATATATATATATATATATATATATATATATATACAGTCCCTGGCCAAATTATTAGACGCACTGCAAGATTTCATGTAAAATATTAATTACAGAGTGATATTGTACCGTTTTATTATTTTAAATTGATTTGTTTTTTATTTTTATATTATCCAATCAATTACCTATTTATTTGACATAAATAAAACAGCATTAATTTAGAAAAGCATAAGTTTATTAAGTTTTAAAGAAAAGTGAAATTAATGTTAGTAAAAGTCAATATTTAGTTGAGCCACCTTTAGCCGCTATCAAAGCTTTAATTCTGCGCGGCATGCTATCAATGCAAGATTGTACTGTCTCCTGCATTTGAGGATGATGATTCCACACATGAATAATCTTTTCTAGGAGCTGGGTTTTGTTGGTAATCACATCTTTAGCCACTTCTCTTTTCATCAGCTCCCACACATTTTCAATGGGGCTATTACCCGGCCAATCCAACACAGGGATATTTTTTTCTGCCAAAAAAGCTTTAACAGACCGAGCAGTGTGGCAGGGAGCTCCATCTTGCATGAAAGTGAATGGTTCCCCATTTGGAAACCATTCTCTGAGCTGCGGAATCAACCGATTTTGTAATACTTCTTTGTACTGATCTTGCCTCATTATTCCTTTGACGACGTACAGACGTCCAGTGCCCTTGCCGCTGATGACTGACCAAATCATCACTTTGGTGGGATGTTTAACCGTCGGGACGACACAATCAGGATGAAACTTTTCTCCATGACGACGACGCACATACTGAGCTTTATTCTGCAAAATTTCGAATGTGCTTTCGTCACTGAAGCAGATCTGTCAAAAATAGGAAAAATATATAAACTTCCATGTTTATTTGCTTTATTTAACTGAAAATGATAATAATGTATCAATTATTGATTAAATTGCTGTATCTTACCGATCTCCAGAAGTCCACATCTTTGTCTTGCCATTGTTTGGCCCACTTCAGGCGCTTTGCTTTCATTGCAGCTGTTAACTTGGGCTTCCTGGCGGGGCGACAGGCCTTAAAATCTAATTCTTTCAATTTTCTTCGAACAGTGCGCTCAGAAGCATTTACGCTAGCATCCTGGAGTTGTGATTTTATTACCTTTGTGGTAGCAAATCTGTTTTCTACACAAATTTTCTTCAAACATCTCTCTGACCGTGGAGTGAAAATTGGTTTTCTACCGCATCTTTTCTTTCTTTTCGGGCTTAATTCCTTCCCTGACTCAATTTTCTTTTTTATGCGTCGTACAGTAGCTTCAGAAACTTCCAATCTTCGTGATATTTCTCGGTTTGTAAATGTTTTCGCAATCACAAGGGCCTTCACTTCAGCTTTTTTACGTGGTGAAAGGTCGCCTTTTCTACCCATAATGAAAATAGTCCAATTACTTTTTTAAAACACTGCATACAAAATAAACTAATAACTGAGTAGTATAAAACTGTTAAACAAACAATCACAGTCCATAAAGCCACAGAAACACGTCCGTACCTGACTCGATTCCGATCGCGACTGATACAGATTTGTAGTTGTTTACGTTCATGTATCAATTTGTCAACACAGTGTTGACATATGTTAAAAATAAATACAAATATGTAGTCTACAACAATTCTTTTAAATAAAAATCAATAATATTGTAGTTTAAATATACCATTATTGCATAAAAACTCTTAAGAAACATAAAATTACTAAAAAAAATACAGTGCGTCTAATAATTTGGCCAGGGACTGTATATATATATATATATATATATATATATATATATATATATATATATATATATATATATATATATATATATATATGTGTATATATTCAAATTCAAAATTCTCTTTATTTTAAAAGTATGCCAGCATACAATAAAATAGTGTCCACAACTAAGGCTAAAACTACCTAACAGGATTAAACATTATCAAAGTATTCTTCAATATTATATGGCTCTATTTTCAATAACAATCTAAAGATTTTCTTTTTGAGTATTTTGAGATTTGTAATTAATTTAATATCATTTGGTAAAGTGTTTATACAACTTTATACGTTGATAATGTGCACCCTTCTCCGTCATAGTCAGTCGGTGTCTTGGGTAAGTATAGTTCATTGTTCTTGTGGCATATACAGTTTGTGACTCATATCTTTCAAATAAAGACCTGTTTTTAAACAGGAATAGTATACATTCCTGTAGCAGTAGCAGTAAGTAGTTTATTTTCTGTAAACTTTCCTCTACATGATTCTCTATGGTTTAAATTGAGTATAATTCGTAAAGCTCTATATATATATATATATATATATATATATATATATATATATATATATATATATATATATATATATATATATATATATAAAAACCGGTAACCTATTCATCTCACTTTTTTTAAAAAATGGACAGGACCTTTCTCTGCTTTTATACAAAAAACAAATAATCCTTGGTATTGTCCAAACTGTCACAATTTCAGTTACATCCACTAAATATATCCTTTGTCCTGTCGCTATTCCAAAACAGCAGTCCTATTATCCTTTGCGAACGGGTTAATGCCTTTAGGCCCTTTTCCACTCCAGGATCCGCTCTCGGGGTAAAGAGGGGGATCACCCTGGGGCTCCTGACCGGGGGCTCCGCCTCGGCCAATGGGGTTGCGGGCCTTGAGACACGCCCAGCCCTGGGCGATGCGATGCGGTGTAGGGGTGCCCGAAGGAACGCTGTACGAAATGCGTTTGAAATCGGGGATAAAGAAATGAGAAGCGTAACAGGGGCGGCTTCTAATTGTTTTTGATAGATATTTTACATTTTATTTTAATTAGATTAGTGCTGGGATCAGATTTTTTTATGTACGTGTACATCTGCCTAAAAAACAACCGGCTAAGTGCAAGGCGGATTTGCGCAATTAGTGTTCCGTATGTTGATTGCTTTTAAAATACAAATTTTTGTTACGGAGGTATAGAATGATCAATTATTTTACAAAACACACCCCAAATGAGTTTTTTTTTCCGATCTCTACTGAAAACTGATAACCTTGAAATTTTTTTTTTATATACCAGATAAATTATTAGAGGTAATGCCCTCGTGATAATTTTCATTCAATCTACACCCTGTGGAGAATATTCCAGACTTTTTTCAAAATTTTCTGATCAGTACTTTTCGAGATAAGGGGGGACAGCGATTTTTTCGCAATTTTTTAAAAATAATACAAAGAAAAGTGTGCACAAGGATTACATCTATACTATAATATATATAAAATGCAACGTCTCTCTGTCTGTATGTCGGTCCGTTAGTGCGCTTATCACTGGAGAACCACTTATCCGATTTACGTACTTTTTTTTTAAAAACATACATATCTTCTCTGGCCAGGTTATAGGCTATACTTTATTACGATAGGTAGCATAAGGAATGAGCAGTGACGTAAAATAGTGAATGAAGTCGGAAAAAAGTTTGCCGCTAGCGCGTTCCCTTGAAATACACAGCCTAAACCATTAAATATGGAACAATTTTATGAAGCAGGAATATCTATAAACTATAATATATAGAAAATACAATGTCTCTCTGTCTGTCTGTCTGTCCATTAGTGCGTTTATCATGCGAGAATCACTTATACGATTTACGTGTCTTTTTTTAAATTCATACATATATTCTTTGGCCAGCTTATATAATAATAATAATAATCTATATCTACTATATATATAAAATGCAACGTCTCTTTGTCTGTCTGTCTGTCCGTTAGTGCGCTTATCCCTCGAGAACCACTTATCCAATTTACGTGATTTTTTTAAAATCATACATATGTTCTCTGACCAGGTTATAGATTTATATTTTATTACATCTATAACATATATAAAATGCAACGTATCTCTGTCTGTCTGTCTGTCCATTAGTGCGCTTATCACTGGAGAACCACTTATCCGATTTACGTGCTTTTTTTTAAATATGCTAAACCATGGAACAATATCATGTAGCAAAGAATATCTGTAATACATATAAAATGCAACGTCTCTCTGTCTGTCTGTCTGTCTGTCCGTCAGTGCGCTTATCACTGGAGAATCGCTTATTCGATTTACGTGCTTTTTTTAATTCATACATTTGTTTTCTGGCCAGGTTATCTATAATCTTCTATCTAGAATACATATAAAATGCAACGTCTCTTTGCCTGTCTGTCTGCCTGTCTCTCTGCCTGTCTGTCTGTCCGTTAATGCGCTTATCACTTGAGAACCACTTATCCGTTTTACGTGTTTTTATAAATTTATACATATGTTCTATATAATTCGATATAAGCCTAGATAATGGGAGATAAGGTGAGATAATGGGAGATAAGGAAAAATAAAGGGAGATAAGTCGAGATAAGCACCGATAATGGGAGACAAGGTGAGATAATGGGAGATAAGTATAAATAATGGGAGATAAGGAGAAATAATGTGAGATAAGTAGAGATAAGTCTAGATAATGGGAGTTATGGTGAGATAATGGGAAATAAGGAGAAATAATGGGAAACAAGGAGAAATATTGCGACATAAGTCGAGATAAGCCTAGATAATGTCAAAATTTAACTTTCAAAACTACATGGCTCTGATGAGGCCATCAATTCCTACATTAATGCCAAATTTCAACTTGATATGTTAAATAGTTTTGGATAAAATCAGGTGCGACAGACGGACAGATAGACACCGAAGTGATCTTATAAGTGTTCCGTACGGAACACTAAAATGCCATGGTTCACTTCGCTGACTATACTACAGCGAGAATTTGGATCTGGTTTATATCGAACTGTTTAAATATCAATGCTTTTGAGTCAGAATCCTAAATTTTCTCATTGAAACTTGTACGGGAATACCACGGTTCTGTATAATTCTTGGATACATCTTGATTTTAATTTGTCATGGAATGAACATATTTTGCATTTGCCCCGTAAATTAAACACAACAATATTTCTTCTATGAAATTTGAGGAAGATTGTTTCCTAAGAGGTTGTACGTACTTCTTATTACGGATATTTTCATTCTGGTATATCTTATGCCTTGCTTAATTGAGAATATTTTGCATGTGTGCTGACTTAACAAACAAGTTAATAAATAGACATAAGTTCAGGTTAAATATTTAGAATTCCACCTTTTTTACACGTGAAGCAGATAAGACCAAGTATGTCTCTTTACCATATAATCCGAAATATAGCAGGGTATTCAATAAGGTATTTAATAAGGTAGGCCTCACCTTAGTCTATATGTCATCAGACAATTTAAGGAATATCTTAGGAGATCCCAAAGACAAGATTCCTAATTGTGAGCACAGCGGAAAAAGGTGCTAAAAAGATCTTGTTTTAAATTAGTCAATGTTACGAAATATTTTATTTTTTCTTAAGGCTCTACGCATCTTTCGAGAAGGAATTTCCCTCCGAGACATCTGCATTTTTGCTTATTTCAGTCTCCCTAGATCACAAAAAACATGATTTGCACTATATTTGAAAACAGGTCATAATTTTGACTATAACAATGTTAAAATTTTAGCTCACGACAACAACTATAAAGGAATGTACCACATAAGTAGGGACCCCAACTCAATCATCTATAAATCATCTAAGTAATATCTATAGTAACATAATCAATGCTAATTCATCATTCACAATTACAACATTAATAATTAAAATTTTGCCACCTGTTGTAGAAAATCGGGATGTTGAATTTTGATTTCATGGACTAACTCGCATTTTTGTACTTTGTCTTATTTATTCATTCGTTTGTTCATATTTATTTGTTTTATATTTCAATATTTCAATACCTAGATGAAAAATAACATTGTTTTTAATATTTCTACTCCGTATATTAGTATAATTACTCCTGAAGAAGTTATCAAACGATAACGAAATATTTAGTATTAAAGAAAAAAACAGTTTTATTTACAGTCTAGACCGATTCCAGATAATCAAACATGCATCTAATTGTCGTATGGTCGATAACAGATTACCAATTATATATATATATATATATATATATATATATATATATATATATATATATATATATATATATAGTTGTGAGAAAAGTGGCATTTATGAAGTTAGTTGTAATGATTGCAACAAAAAGTATGTTGCGCAAACTAGAAGGTCAATTAAAACACGATTTAAACAACACCATTTAAAACACTATAGAACAGAAAATTCTAGCACTGCCGAACATGCCCTTGAAGCTAATCATATTGTAACATTATATAATCTAAGATTAATTACAGATGTATCTGATAAGAATTTGTTGGACGCATACGAAAGTATGGAAATTGGCGGAGACTGTTTTATCTGTATGGATACTAATATCCCAGTAGAGCTCCTAATCTTTATTTTCAAGTATGGATGTTGGCGTGTATTTGTAGTAGGGATCTGTGTTTTCTATGAGTTTGTATGTTGTGGCTAGTGCTTGGTGTACCATTTTTGTCGCTGAGTCATGTCTGGCTGTGTATTCCGTTCCGGCTAATATTTCACACCCGCTTGTTACGTGTTCGATCGTTTCTTTCTGCTGGTGGCATTTCCTGCATCTGTCTTCTATAATACTTGGGTCTTTGATGATATGCTTTTGATAGTTTCTGGTTAATATGACTTTATCCTGGATGGCAAGTAAGAAGCCTTCTGTTTCAGGGAATAGCTGCCCATCCTGTAACCAGGTGTATGATTGTTTTTTTTGGTATCATTATATATCATTCTTATTATTTGGTACTGTTGTTCTTCTTTCTCATATTTGGTCAATGTGGTTCCATGCTTGACTGACGGGCTTAAGTCAAGTCAGCACAAACGCTTGGGTATTAAGGAATGATCTGACAATGTTACATGTTTTTAAAATCATTGACTTCTGAATGTTTTTGTGTATGTTTGTGTTGAGTCCTAATTGTACTAAGTGTGTGGATAATGTTGTTGGTGTAAAGCCTGTGGCTGATATGACGAGGGGGACAGTGATGACTTTTTCTTGTTTCCATAGCTTTTTTACGTGGCTTGGTTTGGCACTGGTGGTTGTGTTTGTTCCGCATCTGTGTCGGTTGTGTTTGGTATTGATTTCGGTGGGTCCAGGCGGCGAGTAATTTTTTTCTTACCTATTTCTTTGTCAGGTTGTTTTACAATTAATTATGGCAATAGCGTGGTAGACCATCTTTCCATTGAAGCAGTGAACGCTAGACTTTATTATGTCCGAATATTTCAAGCAAAACTACTTTTAACAATTACTCGTAAGAAATACCGTCAGTACTTGATGAGTATTATTAAATTTATCAGCCTGATTAATTATAAATAACTTAAAAGTGATCTTTATTTTTACGACAAAACGTACCACGACAAATATGTACCTTACGATTATAAGTACCAGTACCGGTACCAGATTTAAAAACTCAACCAAAGAACCACCATTTACTTTCAGCTCCCATCTCTCACGATTCTGGCATTTCGTTTGATTCTCTTACATTTCAGTAATCGCAATTATTTTAAGTAGTACGCTGACTGGCGGTACCCACTGGCGAAATACCACGGGTGTTTCGCCCCCTCCAACATCCTCAGGGAGGCGTACCGTATGACCGGTAGGAAGTACTTATCTTGCAAGGAGTGCAGCGTACTGGTCAAAGTAGTACTAGAGGTTGGTGCGAATCGAATTCGATATATGTATATATATAGAACGGAAGGTAAAGCACATAATGTATTTTATTCATGTTATTAGCAATCATGTTTATTTTTTTATTCATGTTATTAACGATCACGTTTATGTTGATAGTTAATACCTTAGTACTTCGTATTCTTTTTTAAAAAAATTTTGAAGAGTTTAGAAATTATTTAGCCAATGCTTTCACCATAAATATGAGTTGTTAATTAAGCAATTTCCCTGACCATCTGGTTTGATTAATTATTGACGGAAAAAGGTGTTAAAAAGATCTTGTTTTAAATTAGTCAATGTTTCGAAATATTTTATTTTTTCTTGGAGTACTATGAATCTTTCGAGAAAGAATTTCCCTCCGAGACATCTGCATTTCTGCTTATTTTAGTCTCCCTAGATCACGAAAAACATGATTTGCACTACATTTGAAAACAGGTCATAATTTTGACTATAACAACGTTAAGATTTTAGCTCACGACAACAACTATAAGGGAATGTACCACATAAGTAGGGACCCCAACTTAATCACCTATAAATCATCTAAGTAATATCTACAGTAACATAACACTGGTCAACAAAAAAAAGAAAATTGCTTATTTCCTGTGATTTTTTTTGTTTCTATCTCAAATTGACGCGTATTTTTTAAATATGGAAACAATTTTTCTCTAACAGCTTTTGTTTTTGAGTTATAGCTAACTACCCTCATTTACTATTTTTACTTAGATTTTCGTTTTTTATTGGACACTAAAATATATTTTGTTGTTGTTTTAGATATGGCTTCGTCAAGAAGATGTTGTATGCTTAATCCCGATTGTTTTTGCTATATTTGTGATGAATATATATTTGCAAAATATCGAAAACCTATATCGGACTTTGTGAAAACTGCGTATCATCAATACTTTAAAATAAAATTGTGTAATCAAGACAGGCCATGGGTTCCTCATATTGTATGCAAGAAATGTGTGGTATCTCTACGGTTATGGTCCATTTACCCTGGAAATCGAAGTAAGTGGTCATATCCTAACTTATCTTCTGCTCAACGACTTCAATTAAAATCACAAGAGGTACAACCCAGCACATCTAAATCTTCTGATGATCCAAATCTCTGTGAACCCGAACGAAATACATCAAGTGAAGACTCTGATTCAGACTACAAATGTAGCCTTTCAGAACCTCAACCATTTAATCAGAAAGAACTAAATGACTTAGTAAGAGATCTGAACTTACCAAAAGAAGCTTCTGAAATTTTAGCATCTCGTTTAAAAGAAAAAAATTTGCCTACTCCGGAAACCAACATTACATTGTATCGTACCCGAGAAAAAAATCTGTTACCGTATTTTTCTCAAGAGAAGGATTTAGTTTTTTGTAACGATGTTGGTGGTATTTTGCAGCAGATGGGATTAAAACAGTACCAACCTAGTGATTGGCGTCTTTTCATAGACAGCAGAAAAAGAAGTTTAAAGTGTGTTTTGCTTCATAACGGTAACAAGTACGGACCTATTGCACATTCGACGACTTTAAAAGAAGAATACGTAAATGTTTCTAAGGTTATGGAAAAAATTAAGTATCAAGACCATAAATGGGTCATTTGTGTTGATCTGAAAATGGTTAACTTTCTTTTAGGTCAACAAGGGGGGTACACAAAGTTCCCTTGTTTCATGTGTCTCTGGGATAGTCGTGACAAACAACACCATTGGTCACAAAAAGTTTGGCCAGTGCGGGAAGAGCTAAAAGTTGGCACAAAAAATGTTATAAACGTGCCTTTAGTTAGCCGAGACCGCATCATACTTCCACCACTTCATATTAAACTCGGCATAATGAAACAGTTTGTGAAGGCGCTTGACAAAAGTGGCGAATGTTTTAATTTTCTTTCACGCAAGTTTCCAGGATTAAGTTCAGAAAAATTGAAAGCTGGTATTTTTGATGGGCCACAGATTAGGCAACTCGTGAAAGATCCTAATTTTGTCAAATCAATGTCTGAAGTCGAATCCAAAGCTTGGAATTCATTTGTTTTGGTTATGAGTAGCTTCCTAGGCAAAAAGAAATCTGGCGACCATATCGAGCTTGTTGAGTGCATGCTATCGAACTTGCAAGAGCTAGGGTGCAACATGAGCATAAAAATCCACTTCCTGCACTTGCATTTAGACTGATTTCCACAAAATCTGGGTGATTTTAGTGAGGAGCAGGGGTGAAAGATTTCATCAGGATCTTCGGACAATGAAAGAGCGTTTTGAGGGGCGGTTTGACTCACATATGAAGGCAGACTACTGCTGGAGTTTGCAACGAGATCTACCTAAAGTCGTTCATTCAAGGAAATCTTATAAGAGATCATTTGCTAGTGTTCAATAGAAATTTTGTTAACATAATGTATTATTTTTTTGTATTTTTTTGGCAAAATAATAAAACTGTATATTTCAAAATGTAAAGCTGTTAGCAATCTCCCAGTATTTTTTTTCATAGTCAGAGCCATAGAAATACCCAATAACAGAAAAAAAAAAATAAAGGAAACAAGACTTGTGTTGACCAGTGTAATCAATGCTTATTAATCATTCACAATTACAACATTAGTAATTAAAAATTTGCCACGTGTTGTTGGAGAAAAATCGAGATGTTGAGTTTTGATTTCGAGGACTAACTCGCATTTTCGTACGTTGTTTTATTTATTTATTCCTTTGTTCATATTTATTGGTTTTATATTTCAATATTTCAATACTAGATGAAAAATAACATTGTTTTTAATATATCTAATCCGTGAAATAATATAGTTACTAATGAAGAAAACAGTTTTATTTACAGTTCAGACTGATTCCGGATAATCAAACATGCATCTAATTGTCGTACGGTCGATAACAAATTACCAAATATATATATATATATATATATATATATATATATATATATATATATGTATATACAGTGCTATTCATAAAGTTTGCACCATTTGGGAAAAATTTTTATTATAAGAGTTTTTGAAAATTTAACTTCGAAATGCGTTAGTGCATGTTTTATGTTTAGGATTACACCCAAATAAGGTCATGACGTCACAAGTCTACCCTGTCAAATTTAAAACTGGGAAAAACGGGGGTTTTTAGAAAAAATATCAAACAAAGTTATAAAGAAAAAAGATTGTATCTTAGTTTTACGTCTATATGCTAATTTTCAAAAAAAATTTGACAAAATTCACTTTTTTCAATTATGTTCCCCGAAAATGATAATCGAAAGTTTTTTCTTATAAATTATATTATATACTATTTTAGTGGTTAATGTTTTACTAAATTAATTAGGCCGTAAAATTATCAGCCTAATTTATTTTTTTTCAAAAAGTTGTAATTTAACAATACAATATTGGTACAAAGCTTCTTAATATTTATGACACGTCAATTTTTAAGGATTACTATTACAGAAAATTAATGTTATTTACTAAATAAAAAAACGTTCTTAAGTTTCTACGCTTCTTCCTTCCTTTTCAATGCACATAATAGTTCTGTTATAAATTTCATGACCAACATTCGCATAGAACTCCGGCTTCATTTCATTTACAGACTGGCGGATAGTTTCTTCTGTGTGTAATATTTTCAAAAGGTCTCTAAGCGTAAACTAACAGACAGTTTTCGTCCAACCGATTTCTAATTTCCAAAGTGCTGTGACTAGATGCTCCATCTTGTTGGAAGTAGATTTTCATTCTTTCCTCTAAACTAAAATCTTCCAGTTCATTGGAAAGCTCGTTGTATAGAAACTAAAAGTACCTCGCGGCTGTAAGATTTTCTCTAAAAAAAAAAACGGGCTAATAATTCTGTTATTAAAAATACCCCACTAAACGTTAGTTTTAAAGGAATATTGATCTCTTGTATCTATTGTAAAATTTGAATTGCTATCCGCCCACCATCTACAATTTTGCGACGAGACAACACCATTAGAATTAATAGTATATTCATCACTGAACAAAATATATTTTCTAAATGACCAGTCTTCTTCAGTTTTACTTTATAGCCCGAAAGAGAAATACATGCGCCTATCATAATCTTGTTCTTTGAGAGTGTGGATAAACTTTAGTTTATGAGGTTTAAACCTATTTTTCTTAAGCACTTTTTGAACTGAGTTATAAGATAAATCTACATTGTGCGATATTTGGGCGGTTGAAGTTCTAAGCATTTCAGTCACACTCTGCATAACTGCAAACTCAGCATCCTCATTAGTAACCCAATGTTCATGTTGACGTTTAAAATTATTTTCCACACATCCAGTATTTTTAAAGTTGGTAAGAACTCTTCCTACTGTTGTATGCGTTATAACTTTTTCCGGATGTCGCTGGTTAAAAATCACGGCAGCTTCTCTTTGAGTTTCGTAGTTATCACCCACGATCAAAAACTATTTCTACTTTATCTTGCTTAATCAATTTAATTGGCATTTTTATTAAAGGAGAAAATTTAGAAAACTGTTGTTATTGCATTAATAATAGTGAACAAACTAATGTCGGTTTGATGTTTTATGTGACAAAGGAACAAAACACGAAATCCATCACAACTGCGACAAAGATACGTGAAAGTCTATCATATTATAATTTTGTTTGACTTAATAGCACAACATGAACGTATATTCTTTCCACCAATATTGCGTTGCAAAACGTTGTAACAATTTTTAAAAATCTTGTTTTTGGCCTTTTGAAAATATGTTAAAAAACATTTAGAATAAACTATCCCCAAAACCTGTATATGAAATTAAGAAAGAGCTTCTTGCGAATGTTCGCTATATAATTTATAAAAGAACTATTTTGTGCATTGAAAAAGGAATTAAGGAACTTAAAAAACTACAAATTTGCGTAACATTAATATTTATTATATTAGCCCTTAGAAGTTGAGCTGTCATAAAAATTATGCAGCTTTGCACCAAGATTACATTGTTGAACTACGACTTTTTGACAGAACTCGTTTTTCAGCTTAATTTTAAGGCTATATTTATTTTTTTTTTCTTAACATTTAGTGAAACATCAACTAATAAATCAGTACATAAGATAATTTAAGTGGAAAAAAACAGTTTATTGTCATTTTAGGAGAAAATAATTGAAAAAAGTCAATTTCATCAAATATTTTAGAACATTGGTAGATAAATGTAAAACTGGAATACAATCATTTTTTCTTTATAACTTTTTTCTATATTTTCAATAAAAATACGATTTTTTCACATTTCAAAATTTAAATGTCAAATTTGACAGGCAAGGCATATGACGTCATGACCTAATTTGGGTGTAATCCTAAGCATAAAAATATGCACTAACATATTAATTTTCAAGGACTCTTATAATAAAAATTTTTCCCATATGGTGCAAACTTATATATATATATATATATATATATATATATATATATATATATATATATATGTATATATATATATATATATATATATATATATATATATATATATATATATATATATGTATATATATATATATATATATATATATATATATATATATATATATATATGTATATATATATATATATATATATATATATATATATATATATATATATATATATATATATATATATATATATATAAAAATCCTAAGTTATGAAACTGGTTTCATAACTTAGGATTTTGTTAGATACGGCAACTTTTGCTTTCTCACTTTTTATTTTATATATATATATATATATATATATATATATATATATATATATATATATATATATATATATATATATATATATATATATATATATATATATATATGGTGGAGTCGATAAATTTTGTATAATGAACAAATTTTAAGCATAAGAGTTAGAGGGGTTGCTTTGTATATATCGTGTTGTATATTCTTATAGGGCTTTTTTGTCGAGAAATGTGAAAATAGTTTTTTTTTTATCATTTTCAGTTTTTTATGGTCAAACAGATAAGAAGTTAATAAAGTGAATGACGTGTTATACCTGCTTTTCCCGTTCTGGGACCAGAAACTTTAAAATTCGGTTATTTGTTCATTATGTTCAATTTTAGCAATTTGCTTGACGATCCGGTTTGATTAATTATTGAGCTTTTTTTATGGGGCGAAAAAAATTCTAAGAAGATCCTGTTTTAAATTATGTATGTTTCGAAATACTTGATTTTTTCCTTCGGGCACTATGAATCTTTCGATAAAAAAATTCTATCTGAGACATTTGCATTTCTGGTCATTTCAGTGTCCCTAGATCACGAAAAATATAATGATGCACTACATTTGAAAACAGGTCATATTTAAAATTTTAGCTCACGCCAACAACTATAAAGGGAGACTTTATGTACCACATGAATAGGGACCCCAACTCAATGAACTATAATCAGACACTAATCAATTTAGTAATATCTACGGCAACATAATCAATGCTTATTAATTATTCACGATTACAACATTAATAAGTAAAAATTTGCCACCTCTTGGTATAAAATAAGTAAATAAAGTCTTTTTTTTTGCTGTTTTTTCATTTATTTAGGATTCAAGTTGTGTAATTTTAGTTTGTCTAAAAAATTGAGACGATGAGTTTTGATTTCAAGGACTAACTCATTTTCGTACATTATTTCATTTATTTGGTTGTTTTATACCTTAACATTTTAATCTTTAGACGATAAATAATATTGTTTTTAATATATCTTATCCATGCATTAATATAGCTACTCCTTAAGAAGTTATCAAACGATAACGAAGTATTGAGTATTAAAGAAGAAAATAGTGTTATTTACAGTCCAGACCGAATCCTGATAATCAAACACTCATCTAATTGCCTTACGGTCGATAATAGATGACCAAATTATATATATATATATATATATATATTTATATATATATATATATATATATACATATATATATATATATATATATATATATATATATATATATATATATATATATATATATATATATATATATATATATATATAAGTAAAAGAGGGTGAAAAAAGTGGAGTCAATAAATTTTGTGTGTTATATATTCTTACAGGGTTCTTTGACGAGATATCTGAAAATTGTATTTTTTTATCATTTTCAGTGATTTATGGTCAAACAGATAGGAAGTTAATAAAGTGAATTTTACGTTCTTTTCACCGTTCTGAAAGATCAAAAACTTTAAAATTGGGTTATTTGTTCATTATTTACAGTTTTAATAGAAACAGTTTTAATAGAGAATGCCAGGTTTCAGTTGTAAATATCTCTAAGGCGTTTGCTTTGTTCGATTTGCTGAGGTAATTAATGAGGGACAAATTGTTTTAAATATTGATTTGTAGTATTTGGATTAAATAATTCTTTTTTGGTTTGAGAAGGTATAAATGAGAACCCTTTGTCGATTTTTTTTTGAGTTTGTTATTAAACTCAGAATAAATAAAAGTAAATTTTAAATGGCTTATAATAAAAAGAAATGCAATTTTTTATATGGAGAGCATGACTAAACTTTTGACAAAAATTCTCTTTAATGATAAAAATGTATTAATCCTCTCCAGTTTCATTTCCGTTTAAGTATTTAACTTCTTTTTCTTTTTTAAATTTCTTAAGTATTTAACTTCTTTTTCTTTTTTAAATTTCTTTACATAAATCTCAGTACCATTCCTTATTTTCTTTATTCCTTATATTTTCGAAATATGAATAGCCGCATTTGCAACATTTCACTAAATTCACTATGCCCCTCACACGGCGAGATAATACTATTGCAACAACACCTGTTGAGAAAGCCAACTTAGTACCTGAAAGCTTTGCTTCACATTCTACCGTCGATATCCAAGGAAAAACACTACCCACTGTTCCCATAGTGCAGTCAAGGATGTCCGATATTACCTTCACACAGCGTGTGTCAAAAAAAGCTTCTGGCACGGATGGAATACCTGCTATACCATTTAAAGAATGCGCAAGCCAATTAACACCAGTTTTCTCTAGACTTTTCAACATGTCCTACAGAAAGAGAATATTTTCTTCTTGCTAGAAATACGCTTCAGTTCAGCCAATACCCGAAAAGAATCTCGAGCGTTTGCGTTTTATATATCCAGGTATTCAACCGTGTTTGGCATTATTATTGGCTAAATTACGCTCGTATGGTATCTCTGAAAGATCTTGTTTCCTCAGAGATTGTTTCTTTACGAGCCGCGATCGATTTTTTTCTAATACTTTTACTACTCGTGCCGGTGTGCCCCTAGGTTCTAAACTTGTCTCCGACTCTCTTTTTCATTTTACATTAACAATCTGCTGGAAAAGACCAGGAATCCAATCTACAGTTTTGCAGATGAGAGTATGCTTATTTCTTCATTTACTTTGAAACTTCGAACAATGGCTAATCATGCAAATATCCGCAGATAACAGGAAGTCGTTCAACTTAACAAAAACCTGGGAGGAATTCTATCTTGGGGTATTATATTCTACAACAATTGTTAATTCTGTACAAAACTTAAATTTGATCAACGATGAAATACTTCCCCCATCTTTGGGGCCCTGCTCTGCTTTCAAACATACACTGCATTGGTTTGGGTATTCAGAAAAGAGCTGCTCGCTTGATTAGAGACCCAGAACTTTGATTGACTTGAGTCTATTTTACAAGTATTTTCATGAATAGTGTTCGATGGAGGTATTCCGCTTAATTACTACCAGAGTGCTGCATGCTAAGAATACCTCCTCTTCCTCTGTGCCCTTGGTAAGGCGTGGTGACTACTCGTGGGCTGGTTCTTCGTACTTGTTCCTTCCAGATCTCTCGGTCTAGCCGCCTCATGCAGAGTTTTTCCAACAAGGGGTTGCAGTCGGTCTGTCCATTTTGTAGGAGATCCGCCTCTTGATCTTCGGCCGTTGACTTTTCGTTCGACCACCAGGTTCTCCATGGTGTCTCTTCTTCCGGCGATGTGCCCAAAATATGTGAGCTAGGCTTAGTTTAGACGTTTGAGGAACCTAGTTTTCACGTTCACTTCCTCTAACACTGACTCGTTAGTCCGGTGCTCTGTCCAGGAGATTCGCAGAACTCGTCTTTCGACTCTTTTTCTGTCAGTTTGCTTTAACGAGTTGTAATTTGATCGTCTTCGTTCTTATGCGATCCTTCCAGATGTTTGTCAGTTTTTTGGTTGCTGTCTTGGCCATTGCTATCCTCCGCTTGTTCTCATCCCAGCATCCTACAACGTTGGTGATTAACGCGCCTAGGTATACGAAACTCTCGACAATTTCGCTCCCAGCCATCACTCGCTTCTGTGGTTGGTTACTGGTAGGTCTGTCGATGATCAACTTTAGTTTTGGTCTTAATTTCGAGTCCAAATTTCCTGCTGATTTGAGTGAGCCTTGCTATAATATTCTCGAGTTCCGGAGCACTAGCTGCTATTATAAGGGTGTCATCAGCGTATCTTAAGTTGTTGATTTTTTTGCCTATGAATACAGGTCGCGCTAATACTTCACATCCGTATGAGGTTCAGCCTGTTACCCCTCGTACCACCCTTTTCAATCAGTCTTTTATATGGAGAAACTCATCACTTTGGAATGACTTGCACAGGACCGTGTTTCCCACCGAGTACAATTTACCGTGATTCAAGATCAACGTGCATCGCTTTCTCTGTACACGTGTAGCTCTTATAGCACCTTAGAGATTTCCCTGTAGCTCGTTTGCTATGCTTATAAAAAATTTGTCTTTCCCTGCTTGTGGAAATCTAGTTCGCTCTATAACTTTGATTAACTGCCGACTTCGCCTCAAGTTTCCTTAGTATTGACCCGTAACGACATAATCGTTTAAAGATAAAAAGGGCCATCAAAGTGACTTTTTGCTTTTGACTCTAGACTTTTGAAATAAATTGAAACAAAAAATCTTAAGGTGTAACCCCCTATACTTCGAATTTTCCTAAAATCCGATTTTTTTAGGGATGTTTATTCTCTTCTAAGAATTATTTAAAAAAAAAAAAAATTAAGAAAATTCCATTCCATTTTTTTTTTCCTTTTTTATGGGTCTAGCACACGTTCTGCAAGAAAGTCCCTAAAGCGCTACAGGAGCGACACGTGTGCGGAAAAAAGCGATTCACGTTGTTCTTGAATCGCTGTAAATTGTATTCGGTGGGAAACACAGTCCTGGGCAAATTATTCCAAAGGGATGATGTTCTGCATATAAAAGACCGCTTGAAAAGCGTTGTACGAGGAGTAACAAGCTGAACCCCATACGGATGTAAAGTATTAGTGCGACGTGTATTTCTAACATGTACCGCTCTGGGAGGAATTAAGTGGGCTACATCCTTCGACCACTTTCCATGAAAATACTTGTAGAATAAGCTCAAGTC
>CM032446.1:18848241-18870741 GCA_019049505.1 Pachyrhynchus sulphureomaculatus
ACACGTCGCGCTGGTGCTTCGCATCCGTATGAGGTTCAGCTTGTTACTCCGCGTACGACGCTTTTCAAGCAATCTTTTATATGGAGAACGTCATCCCTTTGGAATAATTTGCCCAGCGCTGTGTTTCCCACCGAGTACAATTTACAGCGATTCAAGAACAACGTGAATCGCTTTTTCCGCACTCGTGCCGCTTCTGGAGCGCTTTAGGGACTTCCCTGCAGCACGTGTGCTAGACCAATAAAAAAAAAAAATTTAACCCATATAAAATCAATAAATTTAGTTTGTTCTTGATAAAATAAGAGGGAACCTGCAAAAGACAGACACCGCCAATACCGGAGGACGAAGCTGGACCCGCTTGTTCTATCCAAAAATGGTTGTTTTTGACCTGGTTAAAAAAAATTTTAGAATTTGCAAGATAGCGGAAATACGTTATATAAGAAGTAGAATATAAATTTTTGTTAATTGCTTTCAAGCTAGGCAGGCTTGTTTATATTACGTAGATTAAATTAAACTTAAGTCATTGTTTATATTACTGTAGCGAATTACGGAACCATTGGGTTTAATTTACGTATTGATACATACATATCAAGGATTTTCTACAGCTGACGCTGTTTCCTTCTCTCAGCCTTTGATTCCATCCGTTTCTATCTTCCCAGTCTCCATCTGTTAGACCCCTGTCCTCCATAGCCTCGTCCACATCGTCTCTCCACGATCGTCTGGGGTCTTCCTCTTTTTCTTCTCCCTATAGAGCCCCACTCCGTTATTTTCTTTATCCACCTATTATCTTCGCTTTGTCTTATGTGTCCATACCATTTTAATCGTTTTTCTTCAATGGTGTTTATTGCGTTCTCTTTGATGTTCATTTTGCTTCTTATTTCTTCATTTGTTATTCTCTCCATACGTGCCACTCTACAACATCTTCTCCAATACTCCATCTCTACCGCGTTCATTTTAGATTTATTTCTTTTGTTGATCTTCCATGTTTCTGACCCGTATGTCATTATGCTTTGTATTATGGATTTGTATATGCGTGTTTTGTTTCTCTTTGTAATGTGCTTGTCCCACAGTATCGAATTTAATTGTCTTATGCATGTTCGCGTTTGTCCTAATGTAGCTTTAATCTCTTCTTCTGATGTTGCGTTTTTTGAAATGATGGTTCCTAAATATTTAAATGTATCAGTTCCTTTGATTATTGTTATCGACTTCTAGATTCTCCACGTTTCCCTTTGTTGTTAGATATACCGTTTTATCAAAGTTTATTGCTAATCCTGCTTTAGTGTATTCTTCTTTCACTTTTCTTACCATATAACTGAGGTCTACCTCATCTTGCGCTATGATTACTTGGTCGTCTGCGAAACTTAGAGTATATAAGTAATCTTCTCGTATTGGGACTCCCATTCCACTACATTTTCGCTTCCATTTTTTTAATGTTTGTTCGAGGTATATTTTGAATAGTGTGGGGGATGTAGAGCATCCTTGTAATAGGCGTTTTGATGTTTGGAGTCTCTTCCTTATTTTATGTCCTATATTTATGTTCACTGTGTTGTTTTCGTAGAGAGCTTTTACTGCGTGTTAGTTCTTTATCAATGCCTATTTCTTTCATTGCGTTCCATAATCTTTTTCTTGGTACTGAGTCATAGGTCTTTCTTATGTCTATGAAGGCTAGATGAACTTCTCTATTCTTTGCCAGTTTTTTCCATTGTTTGTTTTATAGTGTATATGAGGCGTTGCGGATAGTAAGGGCGAACTCAACAAAATGAAGTTTCGAAAAAATTGAATTTATAGAAAAATCTAAATGGCGAACTCAACAAAATATTGGCAAAATTAGGTTTTTATTATTTATTAATAATTTATTAGCTTTTTATTATTTACTTAAGTAGAATAGTGTATTCCGTGAATTTTTAAATGTTTTTTAAATATTTATTTGTGTATTTTTTTTTCATATTTTACTGTTCATTTCTGATGCTACACTATCACCTAAACTTGGCAATACCTGGGAAAAAATTAGACCGGTATTAGAAATTTTGAACACATTTTATTTAATTTTAAGGTTATTGTTTTAATTAAAGGTTTTGTTATTACAAAATAGTTACTTGATACAACATACAAAACAGTGGAAATATGGTATTGAAACTAACATAAAAAAACTAAAGAAAAAGAAACAAATAATTAGCCAAGTTCAGTTGTAATCTATTTGGTCATCGTCCATAACATCTTCATTTTCGGTGCTCTTATTCGTTGCTGCGTCTTGAGAGGCTATAATGTTAGTAAAGTACCGACTCCAAGGTAGGGGAACATACGGTAACAAGTCCTGAATGTCCTTTAATTTGGGGGCTGGTATTTTAATGGGAGCACTGTAAAGTCTCATCAGTGTTTCACTGGCCAAATGAAAATGATCAGGATCATAGTTTTTCACCTTGCCTTTTTGTAGTTTGACTGCCGTTTTGACATCCAAATTGTAAGCAGAATGAATGTAGAAACCTTGCTTAAAGTTATTTGTAAATTCAAAGATCTTTCCATCTTTAAACTTAGCACCAGCCATCTGCATTTTAGTAATTTTCTTTTGAAAATTAGAGAAATTGAAAATCATGTCCTGTCTAAGTTGGACAACGCAAAAACTGGTTTTTTCGGCGACAGCTTTCAATCATTAACTTATAGTGATCCATGGTATACACAGTGCTATTCCGTATTTCTCTCTCAATGTTCCCAAAATCCCTATCACAGGGAAGGTATGAGTGCCAGGTATCATAAAATAGTGTTTAATTTCAGTAAACTGGTCTTTGTGTATAAAGTATAGATTTGCTAAAACAAGATTTAAATCTTGTTCTGTCCAGAACAGTTATCACTGAACATAATAACTTTTTTAACATTAACATCAACTTTACACAAATAATCGTACAAGCAACTTGCAATCTCACATGATCCACGCCTCCCTGTACTTTCATCCCAAAGGTACATCGTTGAAGAACCGGTTTTTACATTATGGATACAAAAGTTATAGGTCCATAGCTTCCTTTTGTAATACTGAATCCCAGTAGTCAGCTTTGGGGTTGGCAAAGCCTGCTGCAGATCAAAAGCTATGACCAGAAAAGAGTCATCGGCATTACTCCTTAATCTCTTAAGAAGAGACTGAGCAGCTTTTGCACGGGTCAGATGTAACTCCTTCTCTTGTTTAAGATTACTCGATTTCAGCAACATTTTCGGAATCGTGCATTTGACTACTTTTAATTTTTTATGTCTACTTTATCGCAATAATTACAGGTGTCACTTTTTGGGAGCTCAAAACCAATATTGAACTGCATATTAAACGTATCACGATAATAGTGCTGATTTACCGGGCTGTAACCAGGGTAATTTTCCGTAAGCCATTCATTGTAAAGAGAATAGAGCTTTTTAATATTAAGTCCAACAGGTAAGTATTTTCGATGAGGGCTTTTGGCGCGACTGTAATGACTGGTGACAGTAGGTAGTGACATGATGTGTTCTTTTACTTTAGAAAGATCGTCATTTCCTATTTTCTTCGCGGGTTCACACCTCCCCCTTTGATCCGTTGTAACAGTTCCAGTTCTGCTGGTTTTGTCAAGTACGACTCGAACGCGCTTTTCAGAGATGCCATGAATGTTATAAAACGCAGTACGACAAACTTCACGATTAGCGTGATCAACAGTCACATTATATTGAATGCGTCTCAGGGTACGACTTGGACGCCCCTTTACGTAAGATCTTTTTACATCATTGCAGATCAACAATTTTGATAAGTAAGCATTCTGTAGATCATAGTTTCCAATTTGCCGAAAAAGAGTCAAAAATATTGGTGACCAGTTCAGCGCCTATTTTCTCAAAACATCCACACTTGCAAGGAGGTCCAATTTTGCGGGCAACAACGTGCCTTTTGTTATTTCTTGAAATGTAAACACTTCCTGAATTTCGTTTCAACTTACACTCGTTTTTTTTTGCCAATCATTCATCTTAGCAGGTCTCTTTCGCGAATAACCCGACACAGCACTACCATCTAAATGTTGTACACTTACTTCACTACTAGAAGGTCCAGGTTGCGCCATACTTTTCTTAAAAAAAGAAGCAACAAAACCAAACAAAAACATAAAACGTATTAACTTCAAAATTAACTTGAACTAACACGCAGAAAGCGTAAAATTTAAAGTAAACCTCATTTAGTGACGCAATACCGGCGGTTGCTCCGCGCGAAATTGTTGAGTTCGCCCTTACTACCCGCCCGGCTATCGCCTGTTCGAAATCTTTCATTTATTTGATACTGAAATTTGAAGGCGAAGCAAGGGCGAACTCAACAATTAGACCGGTATGTGATGTAGGAAAAGTACTATAAAAATAGAATTATATAAAAAAAAAAAAATTTGACCCAATGTTGAGTTCGCCCTTACTATCCGCAACGCCTCATATGTGGTCTATACATGATTTTCCGGCCGTAAAGCCTGCTTGGTCATCTCCAATTTTTCCTTTTATATTTTCCTCTATGATATTTTTAATAATTTTTCCATACAAACGTCCCATACTCGATATTATGCTTAGGCCTCTATAGTTTGTGCATTTTCTGCGGTCTCCCTTTTTAAATATAGATACTATATAGGCTTTTGACCATTCTTCTGGTATTTTTTCTCCATTTATCGCTCTGTGGAACATGTTTCTCAGCATTCGATGTAATTTATTAGACCCGTACTTAATCATTTCATTTACCACACCCCCCAGGCCCCTGCAGATTTATTATTTTTGAGTGTTTTTATTGTCTTCTTTACTTCTTCATAGCTTAGTTATATCTCTTTTTTTTTCCTTATTCTGTTCTTCTTCAGGGTTCTCTTCCTGGAATTCTTGTCTGTCTTCTGTTAGCAGCTTCTTATAATATTCTTCCCACTCTCGCTTTCTGGGATATTACTCTATATACATCTTCTCTCTATTGTTGGCCCTTAATGCTTTAATTATTCTTCATGACTCTGTGCTTCTAATTCCTCCTATATACTGTTTTACATGTTCGCACGATTTTTCCCATCTCTCGTTCTTTTCTTTGTTTATCATCCTCCTCGTTTCTGCATTTTTCTCTTTATATTTCCGTAGATCTTCTGATTTTGTATTCAGCCATTTTTCGTAGTCTTTTTTTCTCCTTTATAGATTCTTTGGTTTTTTCACAGATTCTAATTTTATGTTTCTTATTCTCATTGTCTTCTTTACCTAATGCTTCTAGAGCCGCCCGTTTGATGCATTCTTTTATGTGGTCATACATCTGTTGGAGGTTGTCGTAATTAAATTCATTTAATTTTTGATCTAATCGTCGTCTGTATAGGTCTCTTATCGTTTCGTCTTGCAGTAAGTGTATTTTGTATTTTATTTCTTTGTGTGCTTTTTCTGTTATCTCATTAGTATTTCTGTTTTCTTTATCTATTGTTCCTTTTTGCTTTGTTGTCTTGTACCACGGTACTTTTATATTTGCCATTAATAGTCTATGGTCTGTTCCACATTCTGTCCCGCTCTTTACTCTTACGTCTTTTATTTTGATAGTGGTATCGTTTTTAATTATAATGTAGTCTATTATTGATTTTAAGTTTCGTATTTGTTGCATTCAAGTATATTTGTGGATGTCTTTGTGTTTGTAGAATCCGTTTGTTATTTTGAGGCCGTTTAGTTCACACAGCTCTATTAGTCTCTCTCCGTTGTCGTTAGTAATGTCTTCTCCGAATGGTCTTACGGTATTGTCCTTTTTTGTCCTTCCTGTTCTTCCATTCAAATCTCCCATTATTATTAATTCTTGGTTTTTCTTTACTTTTTGTATTTCTATTTCTAGTGTTTCCATGAAGTTATCTTTTTCTGTTATAGTGCTGTCTTCTGTTGGGCCATATACTGCTAATATTACCATGTCTTTTCCTAGCATTGTTATATTTAGTTTTATGATTCTTTCATTGATGGGTTCCCAAGATGTTATTTTCTTTTTCCACTTCTTTTTTACTAATATTCCAACTCCGGCCTTTGCTCTTTCTTCCTTCTTTACTCCACTCCAACAGTGCATCACTTTATCTATTTCTTCTATTCCACTTCCCTTTTTCTTCGTCTCGCTTATTAACAAAATGTCTATGTTCATCTTCTTAAACACTTGTATGACTTCGATGTTCTTTGTCCTCCATCCCTGTATATTCCAGGTTCCAAGAGCAGCTATTCTGTTTTGGGATTTCTTCGTTTGGCTGAGTTTTAAGCTTGGGTTAACTATTCGCTTTGAAGTAGAATTGCCCCCCCCCCCCCGTATCCGATGGGGCTCCCTTCTTCGTATTGATATAGAGCCATATATTACTTAACATGATGTTTATCTAACCGATATTTTGGTAGGCTCTAGTTTTGTTTAGAGAGCCAGAAGACAGTCTTTGTTAGATGTCTCTATTTCTCAGAGTAATAATCGAAAAATTTTGAAAGAATTCTGGAATATTCTCTCTAAGGTGTAGAATGAAAATTATCACGAGTGCATAACCGTTGATAATTTATCTGGTATATAAAAACAAAGATCGGAAACAAACTTTGTGAAAAACCTTAAATAAATAACGTAATGAATATATTTTCATTCTGTCACTGGTTTACCACACAACTGCACAATATCGGCGAGTTTTAACCAGAAGGTCAACTTCAAATTCAAAAAAGCTTTATTAATACTCAATAAAATTTACAAGTTTTTTTACAAGTTTGTAATTCCGTGGATACAGTATGCTTTCTAATACATTCACCCACTGTATGGCCTTGCGGCTTGCTGCTGGTGTTCTACATAGTTGGTATACCAGTCCTTGTGTGCCCGATAATCTTCCAGTCATTTCCGGATGTTTATCCTTTAATGACTATTGTTATTTGTGTTTTATTATTATATGCTATTTCTAAGAGCTCTACAATTACAAAAACGTAGTTACAATTTTAGCTTTTTTTTAGACGTAAATACCCATAGCTGCCTAGGACCGTACTATAAAAATACAATGGAAACTGAGAAGTTGGATCTATCTAGTTTAAAAATTGCCACTGAGGGCAATGATTTAGAAAGTAAGGAATCAATTGATAAAATTGAAAATGTGGAAAATGCAATAAATGAGATAAGCGCTGAAAAAATAAAGAAGACAATAGTAGATATATCACTGCCGAAGAATGAACCTCTATTTTATACACGATTTTTGAATGTGATTTGCTCTGATGGAACTGTTGATAAGGTCTACTTCCCTTGTGATAAGTATTTTCGACTTGTAAATCGATTTATTTGGAACAATCCAAATTATGCTAAAGATGCTGATCTTATCACTATGAAGGATAAAATGGAAGATGCTGCACCGTATAATGTATTTTTTAACACTCTATATGGCTGTCCAGAAATGAAAAACGCAATTATATTCAATTAGTTTTACAGGTATGTACAGGGTGGTCCGAATTAGACACTTTTAAAGGTAAACCCCTTTATCTAAAGGAGATAGACGAAAACTGTCTGGTGTCTGAGGCTCAGTTTTTATGATAAACTCAATGCTGACAACCGCATATCGATATATAGTACCGCTTCAGATATACAGAGTGTTTTTCAAAAATCTGCATTTTGGAAAAATGTTTATAATTCTTTTCCTATTGAAAATTGTTGATTTCTGTAAAAACATTCTCAAAGCACTTTTTCACGTGGATTTCAATAGTGTAAGTTACATTTTTTTACAACTAATATTTTAATAGTTATTAACCCAAAATTATATTTTTTAAATGGGATGCCCTGTATATTTTTCCTTACCGAATAGAGCTTTAAATTACCATTCTAAAAATATAGCACACTTTATATTTGGCTTAATTCTACTTCAAAATATAAAGGTTTTCAGTTTTTACGCGAGTTTTAAATACACATTTTGTGAAGTAGGCTTTGGACGGAGCTGCAAAATCAATTGTTTACCGACAGCAGTCAAATCGTAAAAAAAAAATTCCAGAAGTAACTCTGAGTCATAACTCCAATGAAATTTACTAAATGCTATAGTACTCTAAACTATATAGAAAATAAAACAAAACCACAATAAAACAATTTATTCCGAGTAGAGCAAACTAAAACAAAACAATTTTCTATAAGAGATGTTCGAAATGTCGACTAGTTTCATTTACACATAGGCGACACCTTTTCTGGACACTTCTTACCTAGTTGGTTAGTTCAAGAGGAATGAGAGCTGCTGCCCAGAGTTAGAAGTCCAGGGGTGTTAAATCCGGTGACCTTTCCGGCCAACGGTTCGGACCTTGGTTAGCTATCCAGTTATTGTCGAAATTGGCTGATAAAAAATTACTAATAACTGCAGTGTTATGAGGGTGCCCCGTCGTGTTGAAAAAATATATTTCTAAGGTCCTTTAACGGCAGTTCATCAACAAAAGGTTCTATTTGCTGCTTCAAAATTTCTAAATATCTCTGAGAGGTGAGTGTTCCTTCGTAAACCAATGGACCTATAACCCTGCATCTAAAAATTCCTGCCGACATATTAAATCCAAATGTGCCTTGATTTCTTTGCTCCACAACTAAATGAAGATTTTCTTGTGCCCACGTATAAGAATTGTAACGGTTAAAAATACCTGCATTGCTTATATCAGCTTCGTCTGTTCAACAAATGCAATTTAATGAAATATTCAGAACATGGTTACAATTCTCCAGAAATCATTGGCAAAAATCCATATGCCGTTGAAACTCTCCGTTCCTAAGATGATGAACTGTTCTTGTCCTATATGGCTTGAATTTGTGCTTCTTCAAAGTACGACTTACGTTAGTTCTTGGTAGTTCAGTGGATTCTTTAACTGTCGAGTTGAAGTGTTGGGATTATTTCCACTATTTCCTAAAACTACTATTTCTTCTAACTCCTTATCCCTGTTTGATGCGTAATTTTTGGGTCGTTTCTTTTCAAACTGGCCACTATTAACTAGGTTATGTCGCAATCGACCGAATATATCCTTGAAGGGTTGGCACCTCTCTGGATACCGTTCGTGGTACAAATTACTTGCCGCTTCCGAATTTTCTCCGGTTTGTATAAAATACACTATCATATCCAATTTTTCGTAGTTTTCATACTTCATTGCGATTTATTTGACAATTCAATAACTGATCCTGAAGTAAAATTTGACAACTACGAGTAAACAATTGAATTAAACCATATGGCCGCTCCGTCCAAAGCCTACTTCACAACATGTGCATTTAAAACTCGCATAAAAACGGAAAAACCTTTATATTTTGAAGTAAATTTAAGCAAAATATAAAGTGTCCTATATTTTTAAAATGGTAATTTAAAGCTCTATTCGAATAAGGAAAAATATACAGGGTATCCCATTTAAAAAAAAAAAAAAAAAAAAAATGCGTTAATAATTGTTAAAATATTAGTTTTAAAAAAATGTAACTTACACTGTTGAAATCCACATGAAAAAGTGCTTTGAGAATGTTTTTACAGAAATCAAAAATTTTTAATAGGAAAAGAATTACATATAAACATTTTTCCAAAATGCAGATTTTTGAAAAACACCATGTATATCCGAAACGGTACTAGATATCGATATGCGGTTTTCACCATTGAGTTTATCATAAAAATTGAGCCTCAGACATCGGCATCAGTTTTTGTCTATCTCCTTTAGATAAAGGGGTTTACCTTTAAAAGTGTCCAATTTGGACCACCCTGCACACTCTAAACCACATGCTAAATTATAACTTTACAAATAAGTTCTACGCTTGCGGATTTTAATCAGAACTGTATATAAAAGGTTGTCGAAAAAGTATTGAGCCTCTCTCTTTTCGTTAAAAAGATTTAGTGTTACATATCTCAGGTAATATCATAGACTTATAGATATAGACCATAGTCTATCTAAAATTTTTATCTCATTGTTATCCCATAAATAAGCATTAAAAAAATTAAATTAACATTAGGTATATGTATATCTAATTTGGTCAGTATTGTCGGTGACCAGTCTTCACAAGTTGATAAGCAAAGACGCGATTTACGCAATCAAGCATGTTTCGACAAAAATATGGAAGCTTGTAATGAGTTGTTTTCAGAGCAAGTGCATCGGCATCGCCAACAACAAACAAAGGCATACACACATACATGTGTGCACGAAGTCAAATCTATAAAAGGCAGGGATAGCTCTAGGCTTTTTCCTTACACATGCCGCTCCTAGAGCGCTTTAGGGACTATGATTGGTCGCAATTTTGGAGTTTTTCAACACTTACAATAAATAGTCCGGGCGGTGGTGACACCAAACTGTTATCCATCGATTTAATGGAAATTTCACTTTTGTAGGCATAGTTGACTAATAATAAATACAGGAACGCGTGGTCGTCCAACCCTTTCTAGGTGCGAATGGCGTGAGAGAGTGATTCCACTCCTCTCTGAGACTGTACTATGACCTACGTAGCTAATAAAAAAAACTATGCTTATCTTATCGCATTTAAGTCGTGTTATGAAATAAAAATGGTCATCCGCGTGATATCTTGGTGGGTGCATAGACTTATGTGCATCTGGCTACTTTTTACTGCGTCGAAAAAACGTTCCTAACCTTATACATGAAAATTTAAAACTATTCTTAACATTGTTATTTTACAAAACTTATTATACTTTAACTTAAATCGCTTTAAGCGTCATTATTATACTAATATATTGAAATCAGATTAATTTACAAATAGATTTCAGTGATTTAAGCTCTAAATATGCTTTAAAAAATTACGGTAATAATAAAAATCAATAATTCTTAAAAACTACCATTATTTATGCATATAAGACGTAGGCTGAAAAGTTTTTGGTCTGACACATAGATGTCGCCCTTTTCCAAAAATCCATATGATGTTTAGGAAGTACAGACCTTAAAACGAAACATTAAAACGATAGATTAAAGTACCCCTCGGGGCTTACTACCCTTTTTTTGTTGGGTCGCGCCACCCACCAAGCTATCAGGCGGATTTTTATTTCGTAACACGACTTAAATGCGATAAGATAAGCATATGTTTTCATTACCTACATGGGCCATAGTGTAGCCTCGGAGAGGGGTGGAATCACTCTCTCACGTCATTCGCACCAGAATAAGGGTTGGACGACCACTCGTTCTTGTGTCTATTATTAGTGCCTACAAAAGTAAAATTTCCATTAAATCGATGGGGTAATACTTTGGTGTCACCGCCGCCCGCTCTAAAACCAGTTTATAATTTAAATCAGGGCTGTCAAGGTCATGCACAGTTCGAGCCAATTTCTGAGGTAATGCCTCCCGCTGCCCCCACCACTGCTAGACGTTAAGCGGCCGAGCCGCCGATCGCGGCTCGGCCGCTTACCAAACACAATGCGCTCTTCCTGTCTCTCATAGCCGCTCCTGAGACTGCGCGAACGGTGGCAGCAGCAGTGGTGAGGGCAGCGGGAGGCGTTACCTCCGAAATTGGCTCGAACTGTGCATGACCTTGACAGCACTGATTTAAATGATAAAAACTGCTTTTGCTATTGTAAGCAATTCTTATCATTTAAATTATAAGCTGCTTTGTTGTAAGTGTTGAACTACTCCAAAATTACGACCAATCATATTCATCGTAGGAGAGAGCGGGATACAATTCGCTATAACTTCTGTGGATAACATAAGCATAGATATATTAGAATAGACGAGGTAAGTTCTTGCGAAAAGCGTGGTGCTCATAGAAAGAGAAAGAAATAATATGAGAGTCGTTCCGTCTCTCGTCTCTCTTACTCGGCTCATGCTCCGCGCGAGAATGGTATTCGTGTTTCGTCCTGAGTCAACGACAAGGAAAAGTAAGAGAGACAGAATTGTCTCATATTATTTCCTTCTCTTTTTAACGACCATAGTTTCTCTCATCTATTCTAATATCTCTATGAACATAAGTCGCATCGGGTCACACTTAGCACCAGTTAAAAGCTGACATTCGACAGTAGTAGACTTGCAAAAACTGTCATTTAAACTTAATTTCCAAATGAAAATGTGGGTCAATTAGCCAAAGAAGCCACTGTCTTTGAGGATAATATTCCCGGGTGCAAGACACCGGTTACAGATTATTTTCGAATTATAAGTCAAAATCGTTTTAGACTGGAAAAAAAAATTTGAAGAATCAACAACCGGAGGCAATGTTCCCTAACATAAATAAAAAAACTTGGTTCTATAACTAATATAATAGAAATTTTATAAAAGTAATAAGGAGTAATCATGTATTGTATTCGATATATAGAAATAGTACTTACAGTACAGTGACAATTGCGATTGCGGAGAAACAGGAGACATGCAACATTGTATTTTAGATGGCAGATTGAAATCAAATAATAATGTAAATTTTTTTAGTAAAATTAAATCACAGGCTCAATTACCGATAAATCTGCGATATCTATTAAATTTAAATAACACTGTTATCTATAGAATTATCTATCAGCATGTGACGAACTCTAATAATAAGGGAAAAAAAAAAAAACAAAAGCAAAAAAAGAAGGAAAAGGAAAGAAAAGAAGATAAAATGAAATAAAAAAATATAAATTATATGTTATCAAAAGCAACACCCAAAATATTGATTAAGTCGCATTCGTTCTGGAAATTTAGGTATTAAAGATGCTCCTCACACTGATCGACTAATGACAGAAAAAGTTGATATAATTTTGCGATAAGTTGAACAAGATTGACACGTAAGTATCCAACAAATCGCTAAGGAATTAAACATCACGAAATAGTTTTAAACCATTTAGAGAAAGCTGACTATAAAAAGAAGTTCCATATTTGGGTGCCACATGATTTGCTGCTAAAAAATTAACTCTATCGAATTTCCATCTGCGAATCTCTACAGAAACGTAACAAAATCGAGCCCTTTTTGTAGCGGTTAATCACAGGCGATGAAAAGTGGATCACGTACGACAGTAATGTGCGAAAATTATCGCGATCGACAAAAATCGGCCGGAACTACTCAACACAAAAGTGTCTTCCACCATGACGATGTCAAACCACATACATCTTTGATGACTCGGCCAAAATTGAGAGAGCTTGGCTGGGAAGTTTTAATGCATCAGTCCTATAGACCAGACCTTGCACCGTCCGACCAGCATTGTTTCGGTCTCTGAACAACTCCCTAAAAAGTGTTATGTGTTTTTAAAAGAGGCCTGTGAAAACCACTTGTCACAATGTTTGCCCAGACTATAGAGATATTAGAATAGAGGAGGTAAGTTCTTGTGAAAAGCGTGGTGCTCATAGAAAGAGAAAGAAATAATATGAGAGTCATTCTGTCTCTCGTACGCGCGAGAATGTTATTCATATTTCGTCCGGAGCCAATGAAGGTCAAGGAAAAGTAAGAGAGAATTGTCTCATATTTCCTTCTTTTTTCAACAACTATTCGCTTTCGCTTATGGTCTTTTTACACGGTTATATCAGTCCTCAGTTCAGTTCAGTTTCAGTCGAACTGTCCGTTTTTCCTATGTGTAAAAAGGAAAAACTGAAAACAGAACTGAAACGGAGACTGACACCTGACGGTATGGGGTTCTTTTCTTCCACCGTTTCTTCAACGCCACAGCTAAGGCTACTGCAGTGAGACAGTCTTCATACATGAGCTATTTTACACAGGTATACTTTGGGACAGTATCACAACACGTATTTGAACGCGAAACACACATAACACTTTGAAAGTGTAACTCGGACTGAGAACTGAACGGGCGGTGTAAAAGCAAACCTCCTTCCGAACTGAAATGAAACGAAAACTTAAACTAAGACGGAACTGAAAACTGATACGATGTAAAAGGACCATTACAGCAGGCTATATACTTTCCCCTCCTCTATTCTAATATCTCTATGGCCCAGACACCACAGACGTTCCACAGTGACGGGATTACAATGTTGCCAGAAAAATGGCGGAAGGTTATGGAACAAACTGACATATAAAGGGTGATTCATTTAGAGGTACTTTTTTTTAAATAAAAAAAAATGAATAAAAACAATTTTATTTTATAATCTTTATTATCATATAAAAGAACCATTCTTTACAATTATTTCTTAAAGATAATTTCTTTCAAATGTTGTCCGCGACTACGGTTAACAACGTCCATTCTGAAGTTCCAATTTTCAATGACGCGTGTGAGTATTTCGAGTGGTATTTGGCCAATGACTCGAGTAATATTGGCCTCCAATGCCTCAATTGTAGCTGGCTTATCCACGTAGACTTTCGACTTTACATAGCCCCAAAGGAAAAAGTCAAGAGGTGTGATGTCACATGATCTAGCCGGCCAATTCACTGGTCCAAAGCGTGAAATGATCTGTTCGCCGAATTGCTCTCGTAGTAAAGCCATGGTTTCACGGGCTGTATGGCAAGTGGCGCCATCTTGTTGGAACCAAATTTCGTCGAGACCACGGGCTGGCTTCAATTTCTGGCATCAAATAGTCTGTTATCATGGCGCGATAACGGTCACCATTCACAGTAACATTCCGGCCGGCCTCTGTTTTGAAGAAATATGGACCGATTATTCCACCGGCCCATAAACCACACCAAACAGTTGTTTTTTCTGGATTTAATGGCAGCTCTTGAACCTCTTTAGGTTGTTCATCACCCCAAATACGGGCATTTTGTTTATTCACGAACCCATTAAGCCAAAAATGGGCCTCATCGGTGAACAAAATTTTTCTCGAAAACAGTGGATCTTCTGTAAACTTGTCAAGAGCCCAACGACTAAAACGGAAACGATTCGGAAGGTCGGTCGGCTTCAGTTGTTGCACTAGTTGAATTTTGTATGCTTTTAAAGAAAGATCCTTACGTAAAATACGCCAAGTTGTTGAATATGACAGGCCAAGCTGTTGAGAACGGCGACGAATCGACACTTCACGGTCTTCGCGTACACTCTCCGCTACCGCCCTATATTTTCTTCACTACGTGCTGGATGTGGTTTATTCGGTCGAGCATTATCCAATAATGAAAATTGGGTCTCAAACTTATTGATGGTAGAGCGAATTGTGCGTTCGGTAGGCCGATTATGTGGACCATAAGTTGCTCTAAGCGCCCGATACACATTCCTCGTATAACGCCCATTTTCGTAATAAAGTTGAACAATTTGTAGACGCTGTGCCGGGCTAAGTCTTTCCATTATGAATTGTCAAACACTACTGAACAGGAATGCCACTTCAGTTGACACGACGCATGCGCAATCTGCAATTAAATCCCCATCACAAAAAGTACCTCTAAATGAATCACCCTTTATTTGGTTTATAAAATGCTTTTAAAATATAAAGACACTATTTCTCAATTTTGACTTTTTCGACAATCTAATATTAACGAATTATCGTTTTTAGTGTTCCATACGGAACACTTATGGGATCACTTCGGTGTCCGTTTGTCCGTCACACCCGGTTTTCTCCGAAACTATTTTACGTAAAAACTTGAAATATATGAATTTATGGCCCATTCAGAGACGTGTTTTTTTTTTATGCTACAGGGAAGTCCCTAAAGCACTACAGGAGCGACACGTGTGCGGAGAAAGCGATTCACGTTGTTCTTGAATCGTTGTAGATTGTACTCGGTGGGAAACACAGTCCTGGGCAAATTATTCCAAAGGGATGATGTTCTCCATATAAAAGACTGCTTGAAAAGCGTTGTTCGAGGAGTAACAAGCTGAACCTCATACGAATGTGAAGTATTAGCGCGACGTCTACTTCTAACATGCACCGCTCTGGGAGGTATTAAGAGGGCCACATCCTTCGAACACTTTCCATGAAAATACTTGTAGAATAGGCTCAAGTCGCCAACCGTTCTTCGATGTTCCAGCGAATCAAGGCCGCCGGTCAGTTCCGGGTCTCCAATCAGATGAACAGCTCTTCTCTGAATAGAATCCAACAAATGCAGTGTATGTTTGGGAGCGGAGCTCCAAACATGGGAGCAGTATTCCATAGTTGGTCGAATTTGAGCTTTGTAAAGAATTAACAGTTGTTGTGGAGTGTAAAGCTTTCTGGTTCAAAATAATATTTGCTCCCAAATTAACGCCCAACAGATTGCGTGACGATGTTAGAGGAATGGAGTGCCTCGACATAACTATGTCGGGTTCAGCAACGTTAACTTTGTTAGAAAAAAACTGCTGCCTGGGTTTTTGTAGCGTTAAATTCCACTTGGTTACTGTCACCCCAAGATAGAATTTCTTCCAGGCCTTTGTTAAGTTGAATGACCTCCTGCTGTCTGCGGATATTCGTCTGAGTAGTCGATGTCCGAGCATTCAAAGTGAATGAAGAGATAAGTGTACTGTCATCTGCAAAGCTGTAGATTGGATTCTCGGTCTTTTCCAGCAGATCGTTAATAGTGAAGGTGTTAGAAAGAAATCCGTCGATTGCCACTCGTAAAGAACGCTCTCTGAGGAAACATGAGAGCCACAAACAGAACTTTTTAGACATACCATAAGAACGTAGCTTAGCCAACAGCCCATCGTGCCAAACACGGTCGAATGCCTTGGATATGTCAAGAGTAACCGCTCGAGATTCTCCAAAATGTTCAATTGCGTTGCTCCAAACATGTGTTACGTAAGTCAGAAGATCTCCTGTTGATCTATTTTTACGAAAGCCATATTGGTGATCACTAATAATGTTGAATCCTTCAAGATATTTTAGAAGATGCTGATTGATAGCCTTTTCCATGACTTTCGATATTATTGAAAGTAGTGCGATTGGTCGGTAGTTATTTGGCAAGATCTTCTTGCCTTTTTTAGGTATCGGCTGAACTGTGGCACATTTCCAAAAACTGTGCGAGGGAACCAGTTTTCTGTAGACTTTTCGACCTATCCTACAGAAAGGGAATATTTCCTTCCTGCTGGAAATGTATTTCGCAGCAGGTATTCCGTCAGCGCTAGAAGCCTTTTTGGTGTCTAGCTTCATTAAAATACGTTTTATGATACTTTGTCTGAAGACAATATCGGGCATCCTTGATTGCACTATGGGAATAGTAGCTGGTGTTTTTCCTTGGAAATCGACAGTAGAATGTGAAGCAAAGAGTTCAGCCAACAAGTTCGCTTTCTCAACAGGTGTCGTTGCAATAGAATTATCTGGCCGTGTGAGTGGTGGTATGGTGGATTTGGTGAAATTTTGACTAACTGCCTTAGCGACTGACCAAAAGGACCTGGAATTGTTGGGACAATGTTTTTTTCGATGTAGTTTTCGAAGTTAAATTTTGAATTAAGTCCTTAGTTTTAGGGGGTGAAGTTGGAAGTGAAAAAAATATTACAGGGCATCGAGTGGGGTGTCGAATGAAAGCCTTTGAAAACACGAGTTCAAAAATATATACGAGGTAGTACTTGCGTACACTATTTTTTGTATTATTTTTTTAAAAATAGTCGAAAAAAACCCTGTCAACCCACCCTAGTTCGAAAAGTACTGATCAAAAAATTTTGAAAAAGGTGTAGATTGAATGAAAATTATCAGGAATACATTACTTTGATAATTTATCTTATATAAAAAAAAAACAAAAGTTTCAAGGTTGAAACTCATTTAAGGTGTGTTTTGTGAAGTCATTGATCATTTTATACCTCCTTAACAATTTTTTTTTTATTTTAAAACGATCACCGTAGGGAACACTAATTGCGAAAGTACAACTTGCACTTGGAGGGTTTTCATTATTATTGAACAGAAAGAAAATTTGACTTTAAATTCTAAAGAAATATTAGATATCTTGAATAATTCTGTTACAGATCTCTTGTGTCCAAGTTTTGGAAAATTAAAATGTTCTTTTCATGTAACTTACCAGGCTGATATAGAATGGATTTTAGGACAGTTTGCCTTAAGAAATCTACAGTAAGTAAAAATAATTGATATAACCATCACAAATAATTTTTAGCATATATATATATATATATATATATATATATATATATATATATATATATATATATATATATATATATATATACACCCCTGGACAAAATTAACGCAACAATATATTAAATCATACAAATCTCTATAATGAATTAATTTTAATAATTTTTTATGAACATTGGTTACACTAAAAGTTAGAAAAAACTTATTTGGATACTTTAAAAGTGAATTAGCTACCAAATTTCTCTATAAGATTCGAATTAAAATTATTCTTAAGACCTAATAACAAAATCGTTGAAATTATGTAATAATGAAAAAAATAAATTGGGACACTAGTAGCAAAATTAATGGTGTAACTGGGACACTAGTTCGGATGACAGCGTGTATGCGCCTACGGATGCTTCTAATTAAATTTTGGATAAAATCTTGAGGAATTTGCTCCCATTCTCTGATAACTGCATTTTCAAGTTCCTTCAGGTGCAGGTATATGACGTTTCACATTTTTCTTAAGGTGATCCCATACATGTTCTATCGGATTCAGATCCGGGCTTTTGGTAGCCATTGCATAATCGGTATATCAACTTGATTAAGATAATCGAGTACCTCCCTAGCCACGTGAGGTCGAGCGTTGTCTTGCATAAACAGGAAATTGGGCTCCATAAAATGACCGAACGGCATCACATGTTCTATTACAATATTCTCAAGATAGTAGTTAGCATTCATGGATTTCGTATGGACAGGAACTAACTCTGTGCGAGCATCAAAGCAGATGCCACCCCAGAACATAACAGAGCTACCGCCGAATGGAATCCTCGCAGAGATAATGCAAGGAGCAAACCTCTCTCCTAGTCTTCGCCATACTCGCTCACGACCATCTGGATGTTTTAGACTAACCCTAGTTTCAGCTGTGAAGAAAACTTTCGAGCAAAAAGTAACCTGGCAATTCTGTTCTCTCTAGTAAGCAAGGGCGCAGTGGCTGGTCTCCTACTGTTTAATCCATCTTCATTTAACCGTCTTCTAACTGTTTTAGAAGAAATTGTGATATTGCGAACAGCTTCGGGTTCGTTTCTTATTATAGAACTAGTGACAGTCCTGTTTCTTAAACCATATTGTCTTATAAAACGTTCATCTAGGTCGCTAGTGCATCGTTTTCGCCCTTGCCCTAGCCTTCTAGAATAAGTTCCTACTTCATTCAAGCGTCTTACCATACGACTTATTGTGGAACGATGTTTGCCTAACAAAATGGCAACATAACTTTGACAATATCCCTCGTCCAATAAAACTGAGGCTCGCACTACCTCGTGTTCAGTTAAATTCCTTGTTCGATTCATTTATCTAATTCTTCGGGGTCAAAAATAAAACAGTCTACCACAAAAACGTATTACTTTGAAAAAGGGAACAATTTATAAGCTTACTTTTAAAGAAAATCTATCGCATAATTACAGAAAATTTGTTTATCTTCTAAAAAATTCTTTAAAACTGTAAATCTAAACGAATTGTTTTGATTTCTCTCATGAAGAACGAAACAAAATATGCATAGCCTACTATTCAAATATATATATATATATATATATATATATATATATATATATATATATATATATATATATACATATATATATATATATATATATATATATATATATATATATATATATATACATATATATATATATATATATATATATATATATATATATATATATATATATATATATATATATATATATATATATACATATATATATATATATATTTATATATATATATATATATATATATATATATATATATATATATATATATGTATATATCACTATCACTATAAGCATAATTAAAAAATCCAGTGCTGGATGTAAGCCTTCCCCTGAACTTCCATCTCAATCTATTTGCAGCTCTTGTTATCGATCGGCCTTATCCAGTGTCCAAGTTTCAGCGCCATATGTAATTACGAGTAGGATGCACTGATCGTAAACTTTGGCCTTTAACTTATTTGGGATGGCTTTATCTTTGAATATATAACATAATTTTCCGAATGCGCACCATCCAAGCCTGATTCTTCTTGAAATTTCATCCTAAACACTGTCTCTTATGGTAATTTTTTACCCCAGATACACATAATCTTTAACAACCTGGAGAGCTGTTCTTTTTAAATTTATAACAATGTTGCTATTAACGTTCGTTAATATTTTTGTCCTACTTTTATTCATCTTAAAAGCAATTGTCATTGAGTGGTAATTTAACTCTGTTGGGACTGTGGAATCTTTGGCACAATGACACTACACCAAACACTTTATTGTTGCACTCGACACGGGTTTCGCTAACCATGTTAGCTTCATCAGGAGCGATGATGAAGCTAACATGGTCAGCGAAACGAGCGTCGAGTGCAAAAATAAAGTGTTTGTCGTAGTGGTGATATATACTGAGTAGTAATTTAATTCATTTATCATTTCTTGTAACTCATGTGGATTTCTACTGATGACTACAATATCGTCTGCGAACTTTAAATGACTCAAATACACACCATCAATCTTTAGGCCCTTCTTTGTCCAATCTAGTTGGGGGAATACGTCTTCTAACTGTAATAAATAGCTTAAGAGTGATTTTATTTCCCTGCCTTACACCTCTTTCTGTACGTATTTGTTCTGTACTAGATTTTATATAAATCTTTGCGTTTTCATATATATCTGTGAGTAGGGTAATGTATCAAATCTACAGTTATTCAAGCTGTTGATGAGTACCCACATTTCGACAGAATCAAAAGCTTACTCATAGTCTATGAAGGCTATGTAGAGCTCTTCTCTAGGATATTCCTCATACCATACATACCTAAAAAAAGGCAAGAAGACCTTGCCAAATAACTACCGACCAGTCGCACTGCTTTCAATAATATCGAAAGCCATGGAAAAGGTTATCAATCAACATCTTCTAAAATATCTTGAAGGATTCCACATTATTAGCGGTCACCAATATGGCTTTCGTAAACATAGATCAACAGGAGATCTTCTGACTTATGTTACACATGTTTAGAACAACGCGATTGAACACTTTGGAGAATCTCGAGAGGTTGCTCTTGACATATCCAAGGCATTCGACCGTGTTTGGAACGATAGACTATTGGATAAGCTACGCTCTTATGGTATGTCTGAAAAGTTCTGTTTGGGGCTCTCATGTTTCCTCAGAGAGCGTTCTTTACGAGTGGCGGTCGACGGATTTCTTTCTAACTCCTTCAGTATCAACGCCGGTGTGCCCCAAGGTTCTATACTGTCTCCTACTCTCTTTCTCATTTACATTAACGATCTGCTGGAAAAGACCGGAAACCCAATCTACAGTTTTGCAGATGACAGTACGCTTATCTCTTCATTCACTTTGAACGCTCGGACATCGGCTACTCACTGTTCAACTTAACAAAGACCTGGAAGAAATTCTATCTTGGGGTGACAGTAACCAAGTGAAATTTAACGCTACAAAAATCCAGGCGGAAGTTTTTTCTAAAAAGTTAACGTTGCTGAACCGGACATGTCATGTCGGGATCCTCCATTCCCCTAGCATCGTCACTCAATTTGTTGGGCGTTAATTTGGGAGCAAATATGTCCTGGCATGAACATGTTGCAGACATAGCAAGGAGAGCTTCTCAAAAGTTGGGAATATTATTTCAAACCAGAAAGCTTTACACTCCACAACAACTGTTAATTCTTTACAAAGCTCAAATTCGACCAACTATGGAATACTGCTCCCATGTTTGGGGCTCCGCTCCCAAACATACACTGCATTTGTTGGGTTCTATTCAGAGAAGAGCTGTTCGTCTGACTGGAAACCCGAAACTGACCGGCGGCCTTGATTCGCTGAAATATCGAAGAACGGTTGGCGTCTGTTCTACAAGTTTTTTCATGAAAAATGTTCGAAGGATGTAGCCCGCTTAATTCCTCCCAGAGCGGTGCATGTTAGAAATACACGTCGCGCTAATACCTCACATCAGTATGAGATTCAGCTTGTTATTCCTCGTACAACGCGTTTCAAGCAGTCTTTTATATGGAGAACATCATCTCTTTGGAATAATTTGTGTGTTTCCTACCGAGTACAATTTACAGTGGTTCAAGAACAACGTGAATCGCTTTTTCTGTACACATGCCACTCCTGGAGCGCTTTAGGACCTCCCCTGCAGCACGTGTGTTAGACCCATAAAAAAAAAATGTCTGTAAGTGATCGCATATGCTAGAGCCGGATCTAAAACCAGCCTGTTCGCATGGCTGGTAGGAATCTAACTTATTTTTTAATCTATTGATAATTTTAGTCAAAAGTTTATATATATGTGTATATATATATATATATATATATATATATATATATATATATATATATATATATACATATATACATATATACATATATACATATATACATATATACGTATATACAAAATTTTGCGTGAATGCAGTGCGTTATAGCGTTTACTACAGAGAAGTATGAGTATACTCACATAATTTATTTGGTTGGAGTTCTGGTAGTTAAGTGTAATTAATTCGAACTGCTTTGTTTGAACTTTTGTTTTTCGCTTTATAATGGAGGAAAACAAGCGTAAAAGAATCGTCGTTCCTATTGAAGAAAAATTAAAAGCCATCAGAAGAATTGAAGCAGGAGAGACAATTAAAGTTGTTGCACGAGATTATGGAATAGGTGAGGTAGCAGTTGGAGATTGGAGAAGAAACCGCACAA